>VWZS01007271.1:2074545-2192883 GCA_013397075.1 Rhabdornis inornatus
GGAGGGGCTGAGGGAAGACGGGGCGGGGCTGCGCCCCTGACGGCGCACGCGCCGCCACGCCGCGGCCAATGAGCGCCGCCGGCCGCTCGGGGGCGTGTCCAAAAGGCGTGATAGGCGCTGACGCTGCGGTGCGTGAGGATGCGCGCGGCGGGCGCGGGGAGGGCGGTGCTGAATCGGTCGCGGATTGGCCGAGCCGAGCGGGATGGCGCGTGCGCGCTTGGGGCTGGGCTCGCGCCGGCCCCTCCCGCCCCGCCTCTGCGCGTGTGGGCAGGGCCGGGATTCGTGTGGGTGGGGCAAGGTGGGAGTGAGCCGGGCGTATGCACGGCGGTTGTGCTTGCTGCGGGGCGCCTCGGAAAAAATGTGGCCAGCAGGGCGAGGGAGGTGATTCTGCCCCTCTGCTCAGCCCTAGTGAGGTCACATCTGGAGTGCTGTGTCCAGTTCTGGGTTTATCAGGACAAGAAAGACGAGCTGCTGGAGAGGGTGCAGTGGAGGGCCGCAAAGATGATGAGGGGACTGGAGCATCTCTTATGCAGAGAGACTGCAGGAGTGAGGCTTGTTCAATCTAAAGACACAGAGGGGTTCTCATAAATTTACATAAATGTCTCCAAGGCAGATGCCAAGAGGATGGTTCCAGACTTTTCCATAGTGCCCGGTGACAGGACAAGGAGCAATGGCCATTAACTAAATCACAAGAAATTTCACCTTAGCATGAGGAAGAACTTCTCTATATTGAGGGTAGACCACTGAAGAAGCTGCCTGGGGATGCTGTGGAATCTCCCTTTCTGGAGACATTCAAATCCTACCTGGAAGCATTCCTGTGTAACCTGCTGTAGGTTGGCAGCAGGGTTGGACTGGATCATCTCCAGAGGTCCCTTCCAATCCTAACAATTCTGCGATTGAGACTAGCGGTAGCTCCTCTAGAAGCCCTTGGCTGCTTTCTGCATGGGGTGCAGGCCCTTTCTGTCAGGACCACCTCACAGTGAAACAGGGACAGCCCACTTGGGCTCAGCACTGCTGGGATGCCTTCCAGGGAGGCTGAGAGGAGAGAACTGCTGGAGCAGCCCCAGTCCTCAGCTGGTCCCACAGGCTCAGGGCACTGCTTGGCCAGCCCAGCTCCCCCCAGCCCTTGAGGAGAGGTGGCGTTCATTCCCAGCAGGGAGAGAGGCACTGCCTCCCACACCCAGCAAGGCCTGTGAACTTACACTCTCCTTGCAAAGGATGCAAAGGAAGCCATTTAGCTTTCATCTTGGGTCTGTGTGGTTAAGTGAGTAAGTCTTGAAGTATCACTCTGTCTAGATGTCTGGATGTGTTGGCCTGAACTTCCTAGCTGTTTTTCTGACTGGCATTGAAGCCTAGGGAATATATGCTGGAAAACAAACTTCACAGTTGGTGTCTGCATATTGTTACCTCTCACTTTGGGTACGGTAGTGACCTTTAACTGCGGAAAAAAACTCGGGTGTTTAAAAAGTTCCCAGTGGCTTCAAAATACGTCAAAAGCTTTGAGGCAGTACCTTTGGAAAAACAGCCTCAGCCTGTCATGAGTCATAAATAATTACATGAAACACTGTTTCCGATGACTTCTTTCATCAGTCATCTAAAGGAGATAAAAGTTCCTACTGGGTAAGTGTGAGCCCAAATGAGAACTACCCATAAAATATGTGTTGGTTTGTAATACAATTATATAAAAGTCAGCATGTGTTTGTATTCTTGAGTTATTTAGTATAATTCTGTGCTTTGACATATTTTCTCTTGAAATAATTATGTATGTGTGTATTAGCATATAAATTAAAAAATTTTTGACTGCTTGGAGGTTGACCATCTCAACTTATGTCCATGATAATGCTGTTACTTAGTGTTTTCCTTCCTTATTTCTCAGGTTGTTTGAAAAAACAGACAAGGTGCCACTGACATTGCAGAAAGAGGATAAATACATGATGTCTTCATGAAGTGTTTTGTAGCTGTGGGCAACTGAGTCACTGTAGTCAAGCATTCTGCCTTTGTGTTACATTTCTCTTTTTATGTGTCACCCGCTGTCCTTCTTGTATTTTTACTACCTCTGTAGGATTCGAGCCTGCACAGAGCAGGCCCTAAGGACCTAAAAGTTGCAAGCATAACAATTCATTTGGTAGCACCAAGAATGTCACGTGATCAGTGACACTTTGCATTTGTGATAGGAATCTTTACTGAAGTAGGGAGCAAATTTGGTAGCAAAGTCTAATTTTTCTGTGCTCCCTTCCTACTGTCCCCTTCAGCTGATGGAAGGTCATGGGGAAGGTGTGACAGGGAATGGTTGGGTGTGGAAGAGTGTTTGACATTCCTGTTGTCAAAGCACATTCCCTTGTGTTTGTGCTCCTTTATTTCCTGGGGAGCCAGCATACTTCCAGCACTGCCACATGCTGGGACTTGCAGGTTCTGCACTGGTAGTACTGTGCAACTAAGCAGACAGTTTGTGTCCCTCAGCTTTTGTGGTAGATAACCTAATAATGTACTAAGCACAGTGCTGTGCCTGATTCTAAGCCGATCATTTCTCGAATTTCAGCAACTGCTAAAATATTTTCATTGTATTATTATGGATAGCCCCATTATCAGGCTGGAGAATGTGAACCTGATGCCTTTTTGCAGCTTTTAGCATCTGCGTCACTTGTCTCTTGCGAACACAGTACTGTAAGGCTGGAATGCCCAGCTCTGGATTAGAAACTTAATACCTGTCAGGAGCGGTGCACTGAGAAACATTTCAGCTGTTAAATCTGGAACAGACTCCGCAGAAATCATGGAAAATAGCAGCAATGTTTTAGGCCTCGGAAGGCTTAGATCCAGATTTAAAGACATGTCTCAGTTGGTGCTTTAAAGAGTGCATTAGTTATGCAGTTATGTTTGGATTTACCTCCCACCTCTAGTTTTATTTTTATGTAAAATTGTGAAAATGTGCTGACACATGGCATTTGTATTTCTGTGCGGATGCATTTCATCAGCTTTTACCATTAAGATTCTTATGTGTAAAAAGTTAGATGCAGAAAAAAGGTAATTTTTTGTGTTTTTCTTTTCCTTTCTCAAATTCAACGTCCCTTAATACTTGCACAGAGGACACTTGGCTGAAGAACAGCCCACAGGCACGGACTGGCAGAAGTGATGTTTGTAATGTAAGGAATATATCCAGAATGCCACATTGCCATGCTTGGAGCATGAGCTCAGCACACAGCTCCCTGCTGCACTGTGCATCGCTGACCTGTGTGACCCGCCTTTGGCAAGACAGCGCTCCGAGTGCCTCTGCTCAGGTACGGGTTTACCTCCAAGACTCTGAGCACTTTGTCTCTCTCTCCTCCCCGTACAGTGGTGCTTGCCTGCCTCCTCTCCGTTCTGTAGCTATGGCAAGTCCAGCCATTGTGCTGCTCCCTGTGCATCTTGGTGCGTTTTATAAAGCCTGAGGTGTGAAGCACTACTGCATGTAAGGAAAGTGATGTAGCAGCCACCATTCATTTGGAGAAACTGAAGGAAGGAAAGTTGGAGTGAGTTCTGGGTGATGCAAGAGTTAGGAACAGACTTCCATTTCCAGTTTCCCAGTGTTTCATCTTCCTTTGAACCCAATTACCTCCGTTCTGTGACGTGAAGGTGACACCACTGCAAACTGCTTTGACATTTGGGAAGAACAAGCAGAAGAACATTCAGTAATGCCTGGGCAGGCGCCTGCTTAAGGAAATTGGAGAAGGTGCCCTTAGGTGCAGAGCAGCTTGCAGAAGGGTTCTGGTGGAGTCCTTGTCACATCATGGGCCCACTTCTCTTTAGGAGCTTAACCTTCCTCTAAGCTCAGAGTCTGCTGTGGTTTCAGACCTCTACAACAAGAAGAGAGAAGTTTTATCATGCTCATTTCTCCACCACTGATTGCCATCTGGACATGGGCACTGGTGCCAGCAATGCATGGTGGTTTGTTAAACTGTTGGATTTTAGACAATGCCAGGGTGAAAGTGACCTTAAAAATAATCTTTTAACCACAGAATCAGTATAATAATTCTTATACTAAAATATAAATAGTAGAATGATAGGCTAGAATACCAGTGCCTAGCTGGTGTGCTATGTTGCTGCTCAGTGTGAAATTTTAAACGAGGCAGGGCTCACATACAGCCGGCACCCTGTCCTTCCCGCAGGAATGCAGCAGTGTAGGTTCAGGTTGTGGTGGAGAAGAAGCTGTGCCTGGCTGGGAGGAGAATAAAGTACACATATGGTTTGATAGCACAGCTCATCTGACCCAGTGACTAGCTATCACCAAGGGAATGGCTGTGCTTTACAGTCTGGACTAGTTCCTCTCCCCCTCCCATCCCTGTGCTGCCATTGGTACGTCTGTCCCTGCAGTGGCCTGATTCAGGGAGCCAAGTGGCAGAAAAGTTTTCCAGCATTTTGCAGGGCTAATTTTCTGCTGATTTTGAATCTTGTGCTGTCTCCTGAGACATCAGACAGATGTTGGTGTTAGCACAAGATGGTGCAGTGGGAATACATAGCACATGAGGGGGAGCAGAGATGTCCTTTTGTGCAGCAGCTGGCTGTTAGATTGTATTATCTGTGATCTCTGACTGCATCTTGAGTGTTCATAACAGCAAATGCCACAAATTCCTTCACATGAATATAAGTGTGAGAGATACTGCAGTGGGAGATAATAAAATCTGTTTTCTGGTGCTGATTGTCTGAGGAAAACCAGTTGGAAATACGTTCATGTGTTTTTAATAAAGCAACTGCTAGACTAGAGCATAAATATAAAGCTGAATCAGTTTATGAATCTTATTGCTTACAAATAGTTGTGAAAGCCTTTAGTCTCTCACACTGAATATCCCATCTCGCACGGTGAAGACTGCTTAGTCACTGCTTAGACAGCATTCAAGCAGCCTGGAGGGGCTGCACAGCCAGCTAGGTACCCACAAGAGTCTGTGTAAAAGTGCAGAAAGATTTCTTCACAAGAGCTTTAGCACTTAATATGAAAGCACTTTGATTTAGAAGGGCCAGATGTGCTACATTTGACTTCTGATGGATTGTTTACAAAAATAATCTTCTCTGTGGTTTTTGGTCTTTGCAAGGAATAAAGACAAAAGCTGCTGGGAGTTCATTATTTATGCTTAGATGCTTCCTCCTTTTCCAGACACTTCTCCATGCTGAAATACCTTGATGATTTTGAAAGAAACTTTACATTCCAACGAATAAACATCTTAGTATTAACCTAATTTAATTTTTATAGAGTATAATGGATCGTGGCATATAAAAAAAAAAATCTTTCTTTCACATCTGAGTGTAACTGTAGACTCAGAATTTCTTCAGGTTTATCTCCATGAGTGACATTTATAACGAATACTTTCACAGTGGGATAGTCAGTTGCTTTTCATGCGTGAAGCATCACTGGAAGAAAGCAAATGGATCTGAATCCAGATTGTATATTGTTATGTTTTTTAAATTCCCTCTTCACTTTCAAATCATAGGGAGATTGTTCTCTTCTGTGTCAGGAATGATGGGAGGTTATGTTTTGTTAATGACAAAATGTGATCATTCCTAGACACCAACCAGTTAGCCCCAACCCAAGGGCAAATGCCATCTAATTCCTTGTATCACTGTTTGTGTGTATTTTCTCTTATCATCACTGTTTTTGATGGAGTCTCAGCTTAGTTCTGTCTGCACTGATGTATAAGAAGGTATTATTGCTGCTCTGAGGAGCATATATTATATGAAAAAAACCCAGAATCTGCCATCATCTGCCTTTTTTTAAATTGTTGTTAGGTAATCTTTTAATCTAGTAGTTTTTTATCAAAATCTTGCAGGTGGTACATGTCAGGTGGACTTTTTGCAGAGATTAAATGAAGGATCATTTGTCAAGCAGCTGCATCAGGAAGGATTTTTCATGTGTGGGGGAATGTACAAGGAAAGGCATGACAACACTTGTATCCCTATTCATGTAATTCACCAGTGGATCAAGTTTAGTGGATTCAGAGGGTATTTGATTTTATCACTCATTAAAATCTAACTAGCTTTCTTAGCTAATGTTTTAATTAAAAAATCAAAATATCTAAAGTCTACCTCTTGTATGTGCTGCATGCCATTGTGTTCTCTAATATATGCCATTTCTCAGTAGTCTTTGAGTCTATTTAACGAACTCTGTTGTCACCCAGTGTAACTGTTGGTCTTGTGAAATCCCAATCCAACAAACATATGTATGGTTAACTTCATCGCTGTGCAGAAACTTGTGAAGGAAAGCCAGCCATCTACCTGAAATTTTGTGTGTTAGGAGCTAAGGTTCATTATGTTTCTCTGAAAATGCAAAATCCATCTTGGTATTTTATGTGACCATACTGCACATGCAATACAGTGAGGTTATCAATGTTTAAAATATGAAAGAAAATCAAAAGTGAAAGATGGCAAATCTTTTTCCTCGTGATGCCATCTAAATACTTGAAACAACCTAAGGTCAGCCAACAGGTTAATGCTGTGTGGGTTGCTGTTCAAAAGAACTGTGGCTGACCTGCCTTGGAGGGATGTTGATATTAAGAAAGAGCAACCATATAAAAATAAATATTAAAAATATATCAATAAATCAAAAAGTATCAAATTTGCACAAACTGATGCCCTGGCTTGGACTTTCAGTATATAGTAAAAGGATGTAACCTGGATGGAGGCAGAACTGCTGTTGGTCTCCTGCACCTTCAGCTTTTCAAGAAGTTTAGTCTAGACTTAAAAATGTGTTTATAAAGTACTGTTGGGATGCTTGGATTAATGATTCTGCTGGTTTACATGTTACAAAATTAATCACATTGAGTTAACAGTGCACTTAACTCCTTCAGCATTATTTGAATTAGATTTCACACTACTGAGCTGATAGTCTTGTGACACAACAGAGCACTCATCATTTCCTTATGGGTGTTGTGTATACAGTGGAGGGGTAGCTCAGTCTTGATATATTTGTACTGTGAAAAGAGTTTACTTGGTAGGAAATGGAGAGCCAATACTCTTAATCCAACCCCCTCCAGCTATCATGAAAAATGCTGGAAGGAAATAAAAAATCAAACAAAAGCCTGATATTCTTTATTTTTATTATAATTTTAACAACATGAGTAAATTGAAATCTGTAAGCAAAGCAATTACATGAAGAGGGTCTAATAAAGTTGTTCAAGCTACAACCTACTTTGATTGTTGAATCAAACTGAATAAAGCAGGCTGCTTTGATGGGTTTTTAGCTTCCACGAACATAATTGGCAGTGACATCTTTTGCTTTAATGGCAATGGTCTTCTCTGGGCTAGGAGTTTCATAATCAGCTGAAAGTGAAAAAAAAAAAAAAGAAAAGAAAAAAATGGGTCACTACTACGAACAGGAAAATTGCTCAACCAAGTCCTATCCTTAGTTCAGCTGGTGAAATCTCAGCAGTTTCAGCATGATTTGATTATTTTAAAATTCTCCCTGGCCTGAGCAGAAGAGCAAGTCAAAATCTGTGGATCAGATTCTCAGAGGTTCCATGACTAAGGGTGCTTAAGGATCTCAGAAAAGCCCAACCAAGCAACCCAACCACTGTAAGGGTGTTTACAGGTTATTCCCAGAGGAAGAATCTTAAGAGTTGGAACCACATTTCTTCACAAAAGGTACAGTCACTGGTCCAGATTCCATCCTTGGACTTCAGGGAGAATTTACAAGCTTAGAAAGGGAGTTTTCCCAGGATCATAGCTATAATATTTGGACTGTATTGAGGGACGGATGGCATAATGTATTCAAATCAAGAAAAAACAACACATCTGCTTTGCAGCCACTAATGTAGCCTCTGGTAGTAGCTTTTTAGTATCACATCTCAAACCTTCAGGGAAGTGAAACTCGTGGCAGTGGTAGTGCTAGAAACCACCCATCTCCAATACATTAGGAATCTCTGTTTGATGGGATTTGGTGTGTTCTTCCCATTTGGCAGCTTCTCCAAACCTCCCCATCTACCAGCCAGCCTTATGAAACATGAGAAGCACACCAGTCCTCCTGCTTCCAGCAACCTCACAACCCCTTCCCAGGGAGCATGTTCTCCATCCTTTTAAGGGCAAGTACCTGCTTTGCTCTCCATCCAGGAGGCAGTGATACGCAGCAATGTCTTTCTCCAGCTGTTGTTTGCTAGTCAGCAGATTTTCACGATCCCTCTGCTGCTGCTCAGTTTCTACTTTGATTTCTCCCATCTCTGCCTCCAGCTTGGAAATGACAGAGCCTAGGTTCTGCAGTTCGATGTCGTGCCAGTGCTTGGCATCATATAAAGAGTTCTCCAGACCCCTCTTCTGCAATGGCAGGACAGCAGACAATAAATCAGTCAATTTCCATATGCTTCACAGTGATTTTTATTCAGGTTTGGCCAATATCTCTACTGACTGTATATATTTTGAGAATTCCTTTCTTTAGCTACCTTGATATTAGGTATTATCATTACAAAAGTTGAAGTACTTTTACAAGGTGCAGATATTCCTCACGTTGTCTAGTACTACACTACCAAGCAACCTCAGTGAGATTGCATATGAATATACTGAAGATTGAAATTTGGATCCTGGTTGTCAAATATGGTACACCTAGAGCACCGTTTCAATCAAGAGGAGCTCAGAAATGTCTGGCTTCTCTGGAAACAGTATCTGGTGGAAAACGGGATTAATTCTTAACTCTGCATCCCAAGACAGGAATGTTCCCCTCAGAAGGTTGAGTTCACAGAAACTACACCCACTGAAAACCCAGCATTCCTTACCAAGGTTCTCAAAGATTCAGTTTCTGCTTGCAGGCTCTGTATTTTGCAGGCAGTTTCGTGGAACTCAGTTCTGAGGCCCTCCACCAGCTCTTCCTCCTGGGTTCGCACAGCAGCTGTCGTCTCAGCCTGTTGCTGGTGAAAGAAGGCGACTGTCATCACAACCTACACAAGTTATTGTTTAGCTTCCTTACATAACAAACTGACAGTAATATTTTCACAGTTTGTGGCAATTCTGACTCTAAGTTTGATTCCTGTGTATTAAATCCCTTGGCTGAACAATTCTGGATACTTCTTAGTGTCAAAATCATCATATTTTCTAGGCATTTACTGTAAAATGGCTTATGCATACAAGCGTATTTATGTTATCCGTGTCAACAACAGCTGTTCAGAATTCATATTTGTATGTTTAAAATTATCTCTAAAGAGAAAACATTGCTATAATTGTTCATTTTATAGCCATACTAAAACATTCCTTTAAAAGTTGTGTGTCTTCAGAACTACACTTTAATTTTGGACATAAGATTCTATGAGTCATACAGCAAGTCATATCACAGGGGTCAAAAAAAAATTCTGTTAATTAAGTCATAAGTTAATTATGCTGTTTCCTGCTGTTGTGGCTTAGGGGGTTTTATATGTGTTTAGTTCAGGTTCCTTGAAAATAGGTGAGGGAAAAAGTACCTTAGTAAAAATAGAATTTCTATACTTTTTAATAAGAGCTTAGATCAAGGTTTTTCAGCCCAGAGCTCTGGGCTCTCTAGAAAACACAATTCTTCAGTCAAAACCTACATTTCTTGTGGTTGATGTTAAAATTAAACTATGCAAAATACTTCCATTGCACTCTGAAACTTCATCTTGACCCTGTTCTACTTTTCTGATTATGCATTCTTTTATTTTAAAAGTAAGATTGAATTTTAAAAAATCTAGGACCATGCACCAAAAATAGGGTTTTTTTTTGTACTACCATGTGAACCCCACATTGTGAATGCAATAACCGCATTGCATATTGTGAATGAAATAACCTCAGTGGAAAAAGGTCATTGCAATACCAGTTAAGTCTCAAACAGGAATTTAGAATTAAGAACCTGTCTTGCAGAGGGATGAATTTCAATCCAAGCACCAAACATGTCCTTTCCAGTAAATTGCACAGATCCTGTGTTTTCTGGAAATGTTTTCTTGGGGCTTGTTCTTCAGAGACACATAATTCTACCTGACTACTCCTGGTGAACCAGTGATCATGGACCTACCACTCTTCAGTAAATTGTGTCTCCTAAATTGTGTTGAGAGTGTACTCTGCACCTTCTTAAGCTAGGAGGACTGCAAATGCCTCCTTTTAAAGAGATACAAGGGGAAGGTGAGGTGCCTTTGCATCTATATTTATAGCCTACACCCATTACCTGAAGCCTGGCTTTCACATTTACCCTGCTGATGGCCCAAATGCTATCTGTAAATCCAGCTTGCCCTCACTGCAGGTGGTATTGAAACCCTTCCAGGAGCTACCTTAAGCTGGGAACTTGACCTTAGTGGCGCGAATGTTAGAACAGACAGATGGAGTAGATGGAGATGGTGTATCAGGTCCTAAACACTGAGGAGGACACAGCAAGTGAGCACACACTGAATGCGCTCTAAAGCTTTTGGGATGCACAAGGTTTCCCCACTCTCCTTTACAGGATTACTAGCCCCAAGTGTCCATGTGTGGGTGCTGCTGGGCATGACACTTGGCCTCAGCTTTGAGGTTCCTTCTGTGGAGAAGTGCAGAAGTAGTCTGTGTGTCTTCTTCACTAGACAATTCATGTTTTTTGGGGAGACTTTTCCTATTCCTGAGATGCTCCATAAGGGAAAGGCTATACCTGTGGTGACCACAAACAACTGGATTAATGGAGGGAAAGGATGAAATCATCTTCCTAAGTCTTTATCCTGTTGGTGCGTGAGTTTCCTAGGAATCTGTGGATTTCAGATGTTTGTACAGTTCCAAGCCAAGCATTGTGCATGAGCACAGAATCCCTCATTAGTCTGTTTTTCATGAAATACAGATAATGAGAGAATGATTAGGAATGGAACACCAACACCCACAGCTGACCAGCATGGTATCTAAAGAAAGAAAGTTACTTTGAAAAGCTCTTGAGAGTTCTGGGAAAGTTTTAGCAAAGTAGCAAAAAAGGGAGAAACAACTGGCATAATTCACAAGATTTTTCAGAACCTTTTATGAGGACAACAGGGAAGGCTGTGTAATTGTGTGCTCAGGGCAGAACATTTCCATGGATCAACAGCTGGTCAAGAGACAGAAAGTGAAGAGGAAAATTAAGGTCTAGTTCCATTAAGACAGAAGCTTAATAGCTTGATGCTTCAAGGTCTACTGCATTGGGAATGAAGCATGAACTAGAAAGATTTATGGATAACAGAAAACCATACCATAGAGATTAGCAGTGGGCAGGGATGGATGTGTGGAATCAAACTACGTGAATGATCAGCACATCAGTAAGTAAAGCATCTTTCCAGGGAAAAATATTAAATAGCATGCATGTCTTGCAAAGGTTTGAATTGCTTGTATCAATTTGGGGAAATATTTTGATAATTATAGATGAAAAAGTGCACAGGTGAAACCAATGGACTTGAGTTTTGAGGTTACTTATCTAAAAAATGCCCATGTAAAACCCCATAGGTACGAATTTAAATTGGTGTGTTTTGGTGCCCCAATATCCTTGAAAAATCTAACCAAGACTGCTACTCTAGTCACAAGACAAAGCAAATGAAGCATGGTAATTAGTCAGAAAATATAAAAAAAATTGCTTTCATGTCTAAGTCAGTGCTAGGACATCATTGAAAACACCTTGGTCTGAGCTTGTCACAGGTACACCAGAGAGTAGGTGCAGAAAAAGGAAATTGAAATATTAGAGACCAAGGAAAACCTCACAGAGAGACACTGAAAAAACTAGTAATGAAGAGCAAAGGAGTGCAGGGAACTGCTCTCCTTCCTGTGATGTCACAAGAGTAAAAGCAAGTTTTTCACTGTGTGGATAACCAAATGGTTCAACTTAGCTACAAAAGATGATCTAACACCACAAGTTTATTCAATAAAAGCTAAACTCTTGTCATCTGTATATATAGTAGAAATCTGAATTGATCTATATCTGTAGGAAATAAAAGACACAAAACTGCATCATCTGGGTTTATTTGTGGAAAAAACCTCCCTAGAATGTGTTACCAGAACCTGTGCAGAACCAAAACTGATCGTGCCAGAAATCTGTGATATTCTGCTTCTTTGTTCCATTAAAAAACCAAACCAAAACAGGAACAACTGAAACTAGTAAGAGCTTAGGCTAAGATGGCTGAGTAAAGGTGGCTTGCGTATCAAAGACATGATAGACCAGTTACTAGGAGCTGTCAGTTTTCACCCCAAGTGATATCTCTGAGCATAAAAGACCAGATATTGAAGGTATGAAAGAAATAGGAAGAAAGAAGTTGTAAGGGTGTTTTTGCACAGGAGGAGGAGGAACAAGCAGGGCAGGCAAGTGGAAACACTGAAGAATTTGGTGCCATCAGCTCATTTTGCTGAAATCTGGCAGTGGGTCAGGAACAGATTTTTCTGGGGAAAGCTCAAGAGGCTGCTGAGAATACCCTGGCTTTTCAGGGCTGTATGTGCTTTGTATGGAGGCACTCTCCAGGCTCGTGTAGTTTATTAGTGTCACTCACTTCTCTGGACTGTATGAGCTGAAAATCAGGCTCCACAGACTAACTTTACAAAAACTTTGCTTAATAAGTCTGGCATTTTCACAAACTTGATGGGACCTCTGGGATAAACCCCTCTGTTTGCCTTCTTGTATGTTTCCTAGCAATTTTGGTATCACTGTTTTCACAGGATTTTTCTTCTTTATTTTGAAAATTAGCTCAGAGCTTGCACATATGTTTGCAAACATATTTATTGGTTTTGTTGTTTTTTCTCACTGTTTGCCTTCGATACCCCCTACACCTCTCATGGCCGTTCTTTACCTCGGAACAGGGGGGATATGTTTATATGGTTTTGCTAAGTATTTCAACAGTGCTGCTGCAGTTACGATTTCACAGAATTACAGAATATGCTGAGTTGGAAGGAACCCACAAGGGTCATCGAATCCAACTCCTGGCTCTGCATAGGCCCATCCCCAACAGTCACACCATGTGCTCAAGAGCATTGTCCAAACGCTTCTTGAACTTCGCTGGGCTGGTGCTGTGACCACTTCCCTGGGGAGCCTGTTCCAGTGTCCGACCACCCTCTGAGTGAGGAACCTTTTTCTAACATCCGACGTAAACCTCCCCTGACACAACTTCAGGCCATTTCCTTGGTGACCTGTCACTGGTCACCACAGAGAAGAGATCAGTGCCTGCCCCTCCTTTTCCCCTCACAAGGAAGTTGCAGACTGCAATGAGGTCTCCCCTCAGTCTCCTCTTCTCCAGACTGAACAAACCAAGTGACCTCAGGCACTCCTCACCAGGGTTCCCCTCAAGGCCCTTTACCATCTTTGTGGCTCTCCTGATTTACTCTGTCATGCTCTGCCAACTCGGAGCCAACTCAGAATGAGATGGCTTCTAACATATAGGATCATCCACTGAAACTTAATGCTTCAGCCCTGCAAAAACACTTACTTCAGCCAGTCACTTTGGAAAATGAGTGATCCTTCATGACAGAAAAAGCTGCATTAAAAGGCTGTCTCAGACAGTCTCAGGAGAGGAAAATCCCTGTTTAAAGGGAATGGCTATTATTATCACTTTTCATTTCAAAGTTATTATCTAGTTTTCCCACTGCTGCCAAAGGAAACAATATCAGGGAGAAACCAACAAGGAGTCTATAGTGCAGAGGGCAATGTGTTTTGCCCTTCTTATTTATAGACCCCTGTAAATTATTAAGTGGAGGAACAGTCCTAGTAAGAAGGGTAATAACAGTGGCTTATCCTACACAGAATGTATCAACTGATTAAGTTTGTTTTCCTTAGCCAACAATTCAGAGCCCTTGAAAGGCTCCCACAGATACCTACGATATGAGCAGGGCTATTTCCACCAATGTTTAACTCTGTGCATCCCAAGAAAGCCTTTATATTTATAAGTGCATTCTCCTTTGGACTTGGACCAAAATACTTTAGATTCTTAACATCTTTTCTGTTTCAAAAAAACCCAGAAAACACACAACCTTCAAAGATATTGCAAAATATTAGAGAGATTTTGTGTTTGCTTGATATGCTATGATGTTGGAGTAGGTTACAGTGCTGACCTTGGTACGGAGCAGGGCACCTGTCTCAGCACGATTCTTTTCAATGTCTCTCTCCCAGTGGATTCTGATTTTTTCCAGAATGTCATCCAGGCCACTTCCCAGGGGAACATCAAGTTCTTCCAGCTGAGATCCAGCAAGCTGCTTGTATAATACCTTCACATCCTTGAACAAAAATAACAAACATAAAGAAAGTGAACTGGACAATTGAATGGTATCTTCAGAGATGCTCAAGGAAGAGCTCTTTTGGTCCCACAAACAGAGAGAGTAATTCGATTTGGTCCCAAAAGGTATCTCTACATTAATGATTTAGTGCACTGAAGGGTTTCTTTTCCAGATGTGGATTTGCCTTGCTTCTGCATGGGGTCTCTTCCTGCAGATCTAGGGTACTGGAAGAGTTTTCCCCTTGGTGGAAGGAGACTGAAACCCTGCTCCAAGGCAGTACCTGGAGCAGCCCTCTCAACAGTGGCAAGTTTCTCCAGCAGCCAGTTCTTGACACGTGCATGCTGTGTAGCTGGGACCCGAAATCACTACATATATTGCCAGTAAAGCTAAAGCTGCAGTGTGGACTTTGGGCCAAGGAACTAACAGCTTACAGGATATCAAAAACTCTTCCCTTGCTGCTGCACCATGCAGGAGCATGGGCCTACATCTACTGGAAGATACAAAATGTGCAAAGCAGCAGGAGCTCTACAGCCTTGTCGCTTGTGTGAGACAAGTGTGTGTTTTATGCATGTGCACGTGAGACGAGAAGGATTCTCCTCTGTGGCAGCATTCAGTTCCTTCTTTACATTTAAGCGCTCCAAAAACATGTAACCAACAGAGAATTAGCAGGTTTAGAATTGCACACTTAAAGGTAGCAAATCAGTTGTACATCATGTTCAGGAACACAAGAATTAATGAGATTTTCACATGTTCTTAACTGTCTGGCACTTCAATCCTTTTGTATCAACCTGTTTATCTGTGTTATTGACGCACACACACACAAAAAAAGTAGTGTAAAAGCATCTGGGAATTATATTTGTAAGCAATGGCCCCTGACAGTGACAATACTGGAAAAAATGGATGAGAACCTCAAAATGTTCCCACTCCAAGTTCACAAAAGCTTCAAAAGGGCTTGGCATGCATTTGCTAGTAGGAGCACCAGTGGAAAGAAAGGTTTGAATTAGTTCAGGAAAGTCCTTGGGACTTTATTGTGCCAGAGCTCAGCAATAGTTGCTTCTAGCCTTTATTCTGACTTCTCTTAAGCAGCTTTCCCTGATGCTGCTGCCACGGGAAACCAAGGCCTGTACTGAAGTGGTTCTGCAGATGCTTAGGTACTCCCAAAAGATAATGAAAAGAGCATCTTTCCACTCTGAAAAGGCTCCTTGCTGGCTACATGAGGATCAAGATGGACAGGTGGTGTTCTAATTATGCCATAGCTGCAGATGGAGAACAGCAGCAGCACCAACTTTTCTGGTTTCACAGCATTCATTGCATTACTTGGAAGTTTAAAGAGGATCTTGTTTATTTCTATCTATTTTCTCTTTACTCTCTTATCTAAAACAATTTCCATCTTCTCCTGCCATGCACTGGTGATGAAGCCACTGGTTATTTTCTGCAAAATGCCAGCCTTGGAATTAGACTGATTCAAGTAGGGAGCTGGTGATGCAACCTCATCTTGTCAAGCCAGTGTTGCTGAAATCTTGTGATTGGAGGAACAACTGGTTAGAAATATAAAGTAGGATAGTACCTTGCTTTTGTGAGCCTTTCAAGACAGAGCTTGAATTGAATCACAGTTCAAACTCTATCTTACTTTTCAGCCACCAGCACAGTTGCCTGCTGTCCCTTAAGATGGATTAGTAACAGCTTCATATTCAAGTCCCCATGAATAAAGATGCTGATTTGTGTTCAATCCTGAAATCCCTGCTGAAGGAAGTAAACCACCTTCACACAAATAGTGTTGGTGAATGCAGTGAGTAGGTGGGAAAGTGTTGCAAAATTGGGTAGTATGGGCTTCTCTTCTGGCTGCCTGTCTGTGGTGGTGCATCCTCTCCACCTGTTAGGGCCACTCTGTGGTTTCAGAAATTCTTTATAGATCTCAGCCTTGATCAATCAATGGCTCCTGGGCAATTAAGCTTCCCTTGAGTTTATCAGAAACAATGTCTGTTCCTAGGAGCTTCTGTTACCTGACAAAAGAAGGGGACAAGATAGTCAGCTATCCTAGCATAACCTTGGAATATTATTTGCCTGAATCACAGCCAAAGTGGAACAATATTTTTGTTACCAGACTTCTGAGGAAAACTCCAGTAATTACCATCTTGGATTACAGCCAGGATGGAGGTTGACAATGACTGGAGCCAACCATCTTGGGACTCTATAAACAGTAGTCCTGAGTGAGGCCCTTTGAGGTCTCCTGGACTGCAGTGGGCTGTGAGCAGCAATCTCCCTCTGACTGGGACACCTCTCAGAGCTAACAAGTTTGCAGTACTCTAATACTTGTTGCCAAATGCTGATGGTGGGGCCTGGGATATCCCCACTACTCCTCAAGGCCTCACCTGTTTAGAGATGCAGAAGCATCTGACTTGAGTATTGCACTGAATTTGAGGGAAATTTTTAACAGGCATCTTTGTACAAACTTATTCATGTCTGTTTGTGTGAATGTGTGAATTGGTTTAAATACCCTATAGCAAGTATAGTATGAATAGTAGTATCCCAGGTCTACAGTTAAGTTACTGCTGTGCTTAGAGGAAATCCTATTGGATTATTTTGTAAATGTTAAATCAGTCAGCGATCAGGTGTTGACAAATTGTTTAGCTATAAACCATTGACCAAGTCTGAGGTAAAGTTTGTACTTATGTGCACCTAATCTCCATCAGGAGTTTAGAAAGCAAGCGGGTCTGCTCTGAACCTCATGACTCAATGGGATGGCCTTCACTAACCCTTTTGAACCTTTATCTTTTAGAACCTTTACCCTCTGCATCCCCGATTTCCATATAAACCATCCTAGATTGATTCTAATCGAATTTTCCTTTCTGAGCTTCAATATATAGTAAGCAATAAAATGAACCTTGCCATCAAAGTTAAATTGGACTTTCACATCTCATATTAAACCTCCTTTTGCCAGCACCTTTGATGATGATTCTTTAGAGCTACTCCTTCATGCCACTGTCCCTGTGACTTGATTCACTGTTGTGCTTCTCAAGAGAGACTAGATTTTGGGAACCAAGCACCTTGCTAAGCCAAGCAGGGTATTTTCAGAAGAACCTGGTTAATGCTCAATATTAGTGCAGCAGGACCACAGCTGGTGCCCTGCACATGTACTTTCTCCTTCCATCAGATCTCACTGCTGAGATGCCCACATACTGTGGGCATGACTGTGCAGCCCCTTGACCATCATGTGGTGTCTGACAAGAAATGAAGGGATGGCATCTGTTCCATGTCACATTTATCAAATGAGAAAGGGTTAACACCTACGTGTAAGTAATTTGATAATGTCTCAGGGGTTAGTCCTCTGAGTTAAAAGAGAAGGAGGAAATAGGAGTAGGTTTCAGGAAAATCCCCCTGCCCAGACATGGCAGGTGGAGTTTTTAATATTTGCTTTGCACTAGATGTATGATACCAACCAGATGAAACAGGCACACATTGACTTTGCAGTGTCCTGAGTCTGGACTTACTTCTTCATGATTCTTTGACAGCAAAGTTAGTTCTTCCTTCATGCTTTCTATCTGACTCTCCAGATCCATTTTAGTTAAATTAGCATCATCAATCACTTTATATAGGGAATTAATTTCATCTTCCACTGCCTTTCTGAATGGCTGCTCATTTTCATACCTGCAGAGAAAAAAAAAAGAAGCCAAACTTCAACACAGCACAGCTCAGCAAGTAAGAATTGTCTTTTTTTTCCTGAATCACACTATTTCTGCTCAGTAGTGAATGTATCCCAGACAGAGGCACAGAAACACAGACAGTATACTTTGCTTCACCTTGTCTCTTCACACTTGAAGTTAACTGCCTGAAGTGCCCTGTCATTAATTCAGAGTGTAAGGAAACAGGCCAAGTTAGCAGTATGTGCTATGGTGGTCATCAACCTGATAGGATTCCAGAAAAAGTATGGAGAGGATCATGGTTTCTTGCTAGATCTGATATTTATATACAGTATCACCATGGGTGGCTTTTTCTCAATTGTCTTGGCTGTAAAATGAGAATACCTACTCACTTGTCTACATAAAAACCTTTTAGAGCATTGGTTAAAGAAAAAACATGCACATCAAGCATTACTTCTAACGGACATGCTGATGGAAGTCTGGTCTATGTTCCAGATCCCTGGCCCATCCCTAAGACCAAATCCCAGTAGTGTCAAAATAAAGAGGAAATTTCTGTGGTTGGTTTGTCAGCTAGAATTACTGTTGGAACAAACGGCTCATTTCCAAACCATGGCTGAAATGGTAGGGAAATTTTGGCAAGCAGTTTCTATTCCACAGCACTGCATTGCTCTTGTTTGTACCTTTTTGTTTTAGGCTTTCCATTGAAAATATGGATTGCATTGTGAATCTCCTTGGGTGGGAGACATTTGTGCCAAACCTGTCCAACCCAGGGACCTGGTGGTCAGGAAGGTTAGACAGGAGGGGTTGGCAGGTTAGTTGGGAACTGCTGGGAGCCTGCTTCATAAACACTTTGTTTCTTGATAGCCACATTTATTGCTGGAGTTTAAGGCTTGGGAGAGTGGCAGCTGATCCCAGGAACTTTCACTATGTGGTAGGTTGATTCAACATTATTTTTGTTATGTGGACTGCTTGTCCAAGTCAGCTGACACTTCTAAACAGTATTTTTGTAAAACTACATAAAATATGAATGTAACTTGCTGGATGTGAAGCCAAATGAGTATTTCAGAGTTGTACCTTTCTGAAATAAAAGGCAAACTTAAGAATGATTAACACATTTTGGTTTTATGATTAAATAAAATAATGCCAGAGAGAGAGAAAATGAAGTTTAAGGGATGACAAAAACCATAGGATATAAAAATCAATTAGTTTGAAGTATGTTTTTCTGTGTCAGAGCTTGCCAAAAGCTATTTGTAAATGAATGAGACCATCATGAGTAAAAAAAGCTAGAAGGATCATGTCTCCTGACTAAAATCTTAAGAGCTTCATGCACTATCATGACTATCAGCCTTTTCAAACAGAAAGACAATAAAAAAAGTAGTTTGCCAGTGTTTAAAATCTTCTTTAAGTACTTATTTTGCTCAGTAAAGGAAAATCAGTGCAGCCCATTTCTGTTTTCTGGTCTAACATTTCAACCCTGATGTCTGTAGTAGTACAGTTTTTACTTTGTGGCTGTAGCAGAATGATTGTTACTTCCAAAAATACTTGGTTTTGTACTGAAGTACTGAAAATTACGACTATAAAGCACATGGAAGTTTGCCTTTATAAAATGTCAACCTAATTCTGAATGAATACTGACCTCTCAGTGAGAGACCAATGTCTGCGTTAAGACAAATGTCTGTGTTAAGAATAGCTTAGGTCATTTGCTTGTACTTGTGCACATTTTTGTTACTATGAATCTTCAAAATCTTCCAAAATAATGTTAGCACCATCATTGTTTTTCTCCCAAATCAGGGTGTTGAATATGAATATGCAACTTAAAAACCAAGCCCATTTCAATCCCTAGCATTACGCCCCTACAAATTAAGTGTCCACAAAGGCAAAGTTTAAAGAAAGTGGCCAGCTGGGTGCCACCACAGGACTACCTGTCTTTAAAATCTTCAGCACAGGCTTGAATATTCTCGGTGTGCAGCATAAGACGAGCATTTTCAAGGACAGCTTCACCCACCTAGAAGAAAGATACAATAGAACTCAACCAACGAAGAGCTTCAGCACATGTATCTTAAGCAGATGTACAACTTTGATTCTGAAAATAATCCTTTATCCTGGGACTGTTCAAGTGACTCATTCCAGATAACTAAATCAATTATTTTTGTACATATCAGTTCAGAAATTCTCTGCAAATAGGCCATAATTTGTCCTCAAACTGCTCATTCCTCCTAAGCCCTCATCTTCTTGTAGCAACACATTTATTCTGATCACCAGCTCTTTGCAAGGGGCAAAATTCATTGCTGTGCTCAAGGTATTTTCATCATTTAAGTCCCACTTATATTTTCTAGATACAATTTAAGCAGCACTTATGCAGTTCCTATTCTACTTCCCATATCAGCAGTCCTCTTCAAAGTCGTCCTCCTGAGGCAGCCACGGAATACTTGTTGCTCATGCCGCCTGCGAGCCCTCCTCAGCTCCCAGAGCGTCGTTTTCCTTCTCCTATGGGATCCTCTAGGCTCTTGCGATAGATATGAGACCTGAGAAGCCTTCAAAGATTATTACACTGATTGGAAAGATCGTGCAAATCAGACTGTGGTATCATTGCTATGGCTCTGGGGTGTATCTCTTAACGTCCAAGAGGCACTTGAGGAGTAAGTTAACCTGAAAGGCTTGTGACGTAGCAGCTTGTTGTGATTCAGGAAGGTTGTATAAAATGAGAAAAAGGAAAAAAAGACCACTGCCTGCCCTGGAATCACAAGTGCACTGAGCTATGGAGGTGACCAAAGACGCAAAGAATTCAGTACCAGGCTTAGAGTGATGACCTCTGCAAGTAACTGTCTGGGAGTTCCAGCCACCCCATGACCCATGCTTTCACTCTGGAAGAGCTAAACTGAACATTTCTTTGGTCTTTTTCATGAGACGCCCATGAAGATTTGCAGTTAAAACTAAATCACCTCATGAATAAGATCAGATTTTTAAGCTGGCCAGCAGAGTTCTTGAAGCAGAAAAATCTTTCCTTAGATAATTAAGTCTGTAACTAAGATTGCAAACTACTCAAAGCATTCTGCTCCTCCAAGATCAAACACACCATGCAATGTGGAAACATCAAGGCTGCATCCAGAGAAGTTATCTTAAGTGGATCTCAAGTGGGATTGTTGCCCTATATTCCTACCTACCTGAGGCTGCTTGGTGATGGAGTGGAGGTGAGCATGCAAGGCTGAAGCATTTCTAGGTGGTAATTAACATTTACCCTCATGGAGAGTGGCTTACTGCTCTAAATGTCTTACAAATGTTTGGACCAACAAATGTGTAATAACTGAAGGCATCTGATTAGGAGAAATGTGGAGAAATAACCTGTTCCTTCACTATCCATTATGTCCATAATGGATAAGGAAGTTAAAAGCATTCTACATCTTTTCAATCTGATGAGGAACAAGAGTTAAAAAGCAGTTTTTTTCATTCTCACCTACTGCTAAGAGAAAACAGGGAAGGTGGCTGGGGCTGGAGCTTGTTTCACACCATTGCATGGGGAACATATTTTTCTTCAATAAGTGTGGGATTTCTTGGGCAATTCCAAACAACATGATAGAGGGATAGGCCATCTCAGAGACATCCAGGTCTAACACATTTAATGAAAATAGCATCTGGACAGAGGAGAGAGGTTCTGTAAATACTGCTGCTCGGGGAGGGGGAAACAAAAGCCCCAATTTCGGCATGGGAAAATTGGAGAGTGCAGCAAAAGCACAGGAGTCAGAGATGACATGAAAGCCACAGGTGTGGGCAAAGAGATGGTCCCTCACTCCAACCAGCCCTCTTGTGCAGCACACAAGTACAGTAGAATTCTGTGTGCTCATTTGCACACAGAACTGACTGCTTGTCATTGTTCAACCCCTTATTTCCATCTCCCTGATTTTTTGCAGCCCCACTTTACCAGCACTATCCTAACTCCCCAAACCCCGGGCTGTCCATCTGTGGCATTTCAGAGCAGCTGAGCAGAGCTGGGATTTTGGGGACACGCTGCTCTTCTGTCCTCAGATTCCCTTGCACCAGGACACCTGAGTTTCTCCTGAAGGATGGAGAATTGGCATTTAGTCAGCACAGAAGCAGAGGGACTTCTTTGACACAAGCTCTGAAGTCTTGGTTGTTTTATTTTTCTACTTTCTTATTTTTCTTTATTTTCTTTTTTCCTACTGAATTTATTTTGTCCTCCTAACAACTCATACATTGTGGATCTTCACAGCAGCTTTCATTTTTTTTCCTGACTCAATCAAGGAGCAGAAATGCTACCCTGTGATTTGCCTTGCTCTGTTGAAACAAACCCATTTGCCTCTGGCAGGGATCACACACAGTTACAACATCTGACCTAAAGTCTGACAAAAATTTATGTCTTTGAGTGAATTGGGAACATCCTGTGAGCAAAAGTAACCTTAAATCCTGTGAGCTGCACAGTGTCACTCAGAGGCACGTTAATAGTGAATGTTAATAGAGGCTGAATCCAGTGTGAAAGGGCTTTTGGGCTGCAACAAAAGCAGAAGCAGCCAATAGCTGGTGAACTGCTGCTGCCTGGATTTCTGCATCTATATGGAGACAGACTGGTTTTCAAAAGTGTTTTTCATTAGTGGTTTTGTGGATTTCTTGAGTCATTTGAGGTGACTTTTACCTGCTCTGCAGTGGATGTCTTTACCACACTCCTGAGGATTCAGTCAATACCCCAGCTCTCCTCTTCATAGACCAACAGCTAAAGCCAAGGGCTCAGTGAGAAACTCCAGGGCTTTCCAAAATTGCACAAAACCCTGAACTCTGCCATGTAAGTATAAATGGTATAAAAAAAAACCCCAAATTAATGTTTGGAAGGCTTCAGGGATGACTTGCAGTGGAAACCAGCAGGCATCAACTTTTCAGCCCTCCTGGAAATCACCTGTGCACCCTTTAAACCCGACAGTGAACTTGAAGGGTAAGCAATTAGACAGTAGTTTCTAATACTGTCTAACATGGTAAAAAACATGTTTCCTGAGAGATTCTCTCCAATTTGCATGAGCTGTAAAAGCCCTTTCCTAGGCTCCAGAGGAAGACATCTAAGTCTTCCATCTAGTGGCTCTTTTGTTTGATTTAATTCTCCTATTTATCAACAGCTGGACGCAAACACACAGAATTAGTGAGAGATTTGTAGCCACTTTGCTGACACACATACTAAAACACATGATGCAGCAGTTTAGGAAACACCCTTCTCTGTGTCCATTGGGAATGAGGCCTTGCAATGCTGCAAGCACTTAAACATTGCCTCCTCTGCTTGTAAAGCAGAAGGCAGTGCTTTCCTACCTCACAGCTTCTGGGAGGCTTAAGTCACTGATGCTCGTGTGGCATTCAAAGAGCCAAAATGGGAAGAGTTAAAAAAATGCAAATATTATTGCTAATAACAGCTCCTTTCAGTCACACATTGTGTTTCAACACTTGGTTCTGTGATGCACATACACCTTTTCATCACAATTTTTTTCAGCTCTTGAATTAACGGTGAATATTCATGGTATTAAACACCTTAACTACAAAGCAGCAGCAATTTTCTTTGATTTCATTGTGATTTTATGGACATGAAAATGCAATGTTAATTTTTTTGAAGAAAAGTCTCATCAAAATCTGCATCAACATGCTGGCCCATTTGCTGGGTTACAACTGGCATCAAGGATAAAACAGCTTCTTCAAAGGAGTGGGTAGATGCCAGACTTGATAAAGTGTGAAGTGATACACAGCTTACAGGGAGAATTTACTCCTTATCCCTGATGACTAGCAACTTCTGATTTTTAACAGAGATTTGACCAAGTTTGGCAGGGCAAGATTTACTATGCCTTTCAAATTCTTAGCTGTGCTTTATCTGTAGCTTTGTATACTTTTGCTATTCTTACAAATGTCTAAATCCTTTCTGACTGCTGCTAAATTCATGGCCTCAGGTGTGGCCTGTGATAATTAATCTCATGGTTTAATTATTCATGTAATGGAAACTTCTCTGGCTTTTAAGTTCACTCCAGTAAAGCAAATGCCTCCATGGGGAAAGATCAGAAGATGTCAATCTAGTCTTTCCTTCCACACATGCAAGGAAATAGTTGATACCAGACCATTGCCTCCAACAGGTTTTAATTAATAAATAAAATCAGGCTAAAAGCCTGCAGCCCACTGCCAAGCAATAAACTCTTAATGGTCTTGGTCATGCTTTCCATGCTGAACCCTTTCTCAGAGCCTGAAGGAAGAAACCTCAAAAGCGGCAAGAGCAGCATTTGTTGCATTGCCTCAGGAAAGATAATACCTGGGGAGAGGCTGATACTGATGGCTCCTTTGCTGATTCCTGCTGCATCCAGGGAAATTCGACTTCATGTATACATCAAATGTGTTATAAGTACACAGGACTGCATCAAAGAATGCCTGGTTCTCAAAGCAGGAGATATCTCTTAAAGAAATGATCTGTAAAACTGCAATGTTGCCCAAGCACAAGGAGAAAACCTCACAACCCCTCACAGCTGCCTGTGAAGGAAGCCCAAATTTCTGCTGTTGGAGGTGGCTGAGAGAACATAATTAAAACTAATTCACTGCCATCCTCTGTAGAGCAGTTGATCAAGCTTTGTGCCATTTTGTGTGAGTTTGTTGTACCCTTAGATGGGTAGCAGAGTGCTATTTCACCCATTTACAGACACTGATCACACACTGTGTTGTGCTAGAGTGCGTTACAAGTAACACTCAGCGGCTCTTCTGACCCTGCAGCAAATAAATTAGTGGGTGTGAGTCCATATGGCAATTCCTCAGGCTGTTATACCTGTGTATTCTCCAGGCTTAATATTCACACTGATTAAATGCGGATAGAAAGTCCAAGTGCAAATTAAAGTAGCTCTATAGAAAAGCTCTGGAGGTCTTCCAAATGCTCCCAAGCACGCACAGGATGTCATGATCAGTCACAGCAGTGATAAAATTGGTCCAGGATGTTGATTCCTTCTTCTGCTTTTGTGTTTACTCCTGTGTTCTGCACTATGTGTCATCTCATAGACAAAATAAATCTCTATGTCTCCCATGCAGCTGTAATTGAACAGTCGTGGAGGCTGAGCTACCCTTTTCTCTCTGTAAACTCACTCAGATTGTTTCAAGCATCCACTTCTCCCAGGTGCTGCCCTGTTCCCTGGGAAGGAATTGCCATTGCAAACAGTCTCTTATTCTGCAGAAGAGACACATTTGATTAGAGATAGAATTTTCCCCAAGAAGACGAAGATGAAGCCTGGAGAAGAATAGTATGCACAGAGTCAAATTTGTATTTCTGTCGTGATACTGTAATTCTGTCACATTAATTCCTCTTGGCAAGGATTTCTCTTTTCCCTCTTTTCCTGCAAAAATCCTCTCGCTTTGTGCCTGTCCCAACTAGTGTGTGTCTAGCTGCTAAAAGCCAGCTGCCCAGGCGGATAATTAACCCTGTGAGCTGGATAGTGGTGTTCCATCATTCATCTCCCACCAGTGATCCCCTGCTGCAGCCATAGCTCTGACAATTGCAAGGAAACACGAGTGGTTTTTCCTGAGGGACCCAGCACTCACAAACACCCTCTGAGTCACTTGCTGACACGTTTTTTCCCTTAGCTCTGTGTTTGGGATATATGCGGCACCAGGCTGTTTTTGCTGGCATCCCAAAATTTGGGATGCTGGAGCACATCTCAGGAAGAGCAGGAGTGAAATGGGACTTCAGGTCTGCTGGGGTCTCTCCTGTGCCACAGCAGAGATGGGCCTGTCACATTTGTGATTTTGAGAGCAGGAGAGTCCTTTGTGGCCATGTCCTTGTCTTCTCATTAGCAGGGCAAGAGGAAAGGGCTCCTGCTTAGACTCCCTCTCAACTGTGCATTTTTCTTTGCTACTTCTTGTTCAAAAACTGTTCCTATTGTGAGTGCTTGGGCTAAACCAGGTGCCTGCTTGAGTCGTTTTTTTTCCCCAAAACTTTCATAGCTGCTTTATGCGAATGGCACCAAGGGGTTTTACCAAGGCTGCCGGGCATCTCTCTCCACTGAACCCATGGGCCTGTCCGGGAATTGAAATGAGTGCTCAGATTTTACAAGAAGCTGAAAATGGGGTATGCCACTCTTTAAGAAATCAAGATGGATATGGACATATGCAGAAAATCTGAATATATTTACAAAAATTACATTTAGGAAGGTATCTGCCAGGTGTCTCTCATTTCTGCTACACCTTGCTCCTGAATGCCTTTTACTTTTCCGTTTGGGATGTGTTGTGGCAGGATGGTTCTGACTTTGTGTGATTTCAGCTGTTTCTGTAGCAACTGATTTTAACACTATTTTAATAAATGTGATGGTTTTGATGTTGATGCTGGCATAATTTTGCCAATTAGCTCCAGGACAAATGAGTCAATTGGCGTTTGGGCTGGATAGGGTCCTACTTTCATTTTTCGTTAAATGCTTAATGAAAAAAGCAAAGAAATCTATTAATCAGAATTGTACATAACAGCTTGGATCACATCCGTGAAAGACAAAACCCACTAAGTGATGCCTCTTTTATTGACTTAATTGAAGCAATTCAGAAAATTTTATGTGTTCTCTGATGTGTTTTGATAGTTTAATTAGATATGGATGGTGTTAGTCTTTTTCTCTTCTTTTCTAGGATGCTCACAAATGCTATTACTGCATGGCTTTATTTTTCTGATTTTCATATAGGAAGAGACCAATAGTCAGGCTAGATTTCATTATGAGATGTTCTTATTCACTCATAATAAAGAGGTAGAGGCAAGGACGCCTACAAAGAAAGGTTGAAAGGAAAGCAATTTGGATGAAAAATTATTCCATGAGCAGGTTCATCTGCACTGTAATGTTGGGGGTTTATATAATGAAAAATCAAACTGTCCTTCCTAAAATACCTATGGTCCCACAGTTTTGGTCTTAACCATAAATCCTGATAGGATTTACAGGTGAAGTCTACAACTAGGAAATGGGACACTGATCTGGAGAACACGGGATGGCGGCTGCCAAGGATTAATTCCCTATCCCCTATCAAAGTCCCCATCTTCCCCAGTGAGACAATAAGTTCAAGGAAATGGCTTTTTGTACCCCAGATTCAGAGGACCCCTTTACTTCAGCAGCTGCTCCCTTAGGAAACAATAATGTCATTTACTGATACTAAAAGGCAGCAACTTCAAAAGCTGGTGCTTAATTGGGTGTTTCTGCTGACACCATCTTTGTACAACAGCTTATGCCAACACATTCAGAGTTCAAGTAACGTTTGTAGCCTTCTGGGAGAAGACCTGCCCTAAAAATGCAAAGTAAGACTGGCCAGCCCAAGTTAAACACACAATTGTCCCAGGCAACTTAAAGTTGTCTTTCAGGCTTTCTGAAGACCCAGTAATGGCATTTTCTGGGCCTGCACGAGCGCTGCTGGGAAGAGGTGTGCGAGATGCCAGACTCCAGTTCTTTGGAATGCTGTCTGCTCGCGCTGGCTGGGAGTTGGGAAGCCAGGCTTGTGTGGTGCACCAAGACCTCAGCAGACAGAGTCCTGTGCCTGCTGCAAACAGGACATCAGTCTGCGAGGCCTTGCTGGCCAGCAAAAGGAACTCCTTCTTGTCCATGAGGTCAATGCAGACACCATTTCGCACCCCCACAATAAACATTTGTGCTGTATGGAAAAGGTGGGAGTAAGGGATGGTGGGGTGGTGGCAAAGGAAAGGAAGGGAGTAACTCATTTGTAGCCATGTAATTATTATTTTTAAATAAACAGAGCTTTTGAAAATGTTATTAAGCCGACAAGGGAATAAAGTAAAATCTGAATTGCTGATTAAAAAAAAAAAAAAGCGTGCTTGTAATGATATCATGTTAAGAGATAACCTCATTCATTCCTAGCAGGTTTCTTTCGATAATTTTGATACTCAGTGTAATAACCACAGATTTAAAAAAAAAAAAAGGGGGGGGGAAGGAAAAAAGCACCACCCATTCTAATCAACCCAGCCTTCGGCGCCTTGGGGTGCATTTCAATCGCTCCTATGCGCACGATGCCCGAGGCAATTCTCCTGCTTAATAGGCATAATAATGCTAATTATCATGAAGATAGATTTTACACCCTCTGTTTCGGGCACGGCGCCTTGCAATCAGACGGCGCTGACGAGCAGCCTGGTCCCTGGCCGCCCGGCGTTGCTGATGCCCCGCGCAGCTCCCTCCCTCCATCCCTCCATCCCTCCATCCCTCCATCCCTCCATCCCTCCATCCCTCCATCCCTCCATCCCTCCGCTCCGCCGGCTGCCGGCAGCGCTGCGGCGCTCACCTGGTGGTAAATCGCCTCCCAGTTCTCCCGCAGCGCTCCCCAGCTGCCCACGCTGGCCGCCTTCTTGTCCAGGTAGACTCTGATGTGCTCCTCCAGCTCCTGGTTGACCTGCTCGAGAGCTCGCACCTTCTCGATGTACTCCACCAAGCAGCCATTCAGGCTTTCGTAGGAGAGACCCCTGCCCTTATCCAGCCCCGGGGCCAGGGGCACGGCGGCGGCGGAGCTGCGGAGACCCTGGAGGAAGACGCTGCTGATGCCCAGGGCTCTACGGGACACTCGGGTGCCCAGGCTGCTCACGCCGCCGGTGGGGACGGTGCCCACGTAGACGCCGGGGGGTCTGGACAGGCTCCCGCCACCTCCGACGCTCACCCGGCGGCCGGGCGGCCCCGAGCTCTCCGCCGTGGAGGTAGAGGGCTGCTGCCCCAGGAAGGACGACCGGCGCCTCGGCAAGGGCATGTTGTCGCTCCAGCCTGCCGAGCACCGCCGCTCAGCCCGGCCGCCTGGCCCCGCTCTGGCGGCACGGATGTGCCGAGCCCAGCAGGTTGGGGCTCGCGCGGGATTTCGGCTTTGTGCGACGGCTTTCTGGAAGGGGGGCTTTGTGCTGCCTGGGAGCACCCGTCACATTGTCCGGCGGCTGCTGGGTCAGCAGTCCCATTTCAGGGGAAATCTCCGTGCTGCTGCTGCTGCAAATGTGGCAGATGAAAAGCACAATGGTGTTTACGGGGACAGCGGGACGGGGATTCAGTACAACGTACGTGTTAAAATACCAGCAGTGTTTTCTACGCTGACACCCAGATGATTTCCCACCCTTGTAGCCACAGGTACCCAGTGACATATTGCAAATGCATCTGCTTCTCACACCAGTGCTTGCTCCAGACATAGTCTACTTCAGCAAGACATTTCCTAACTTAGCAAAACCCAAACCTCTGTAGGGTCAACTGGGCCACAACTGAGCAGAGCAGAGCCAACCTTTTGCCACTGCAGAGCATCGAATGCTCCCTTAGGTCTGCTGCAGTTTCTGGGTTTATCTGCAATTTGGTTTCACCACCCACCCAAGGCATATTGATCAAATCCCAGCAGATTTTATAGGGACAAGCACCCTCATATCCCCTCATTCTCGGTCAGTTTAACTTCACATACTCAATTGCACTTCGTCTGTTCAAGAAGGGCCGGTTTCACCTCTTTGCCTGTGTAACGTGGTGACAAAGTGAGACAACCGTGAATTGAAAGAAAAGGGTAAAACAGTCCTAGAGACTTACTGCAGGGAAAGGGGGTGATTTCCTCTGCTCTTCTTTTTATGTCACTATTCTTTAGCTACTAGTGATCAGGTGGATAGTTTATAGGTAATAATAAATAGGATATGTTCCTGGTACAGTGTGATCCTTCACAATACAATGTTAGGTCTGGCTTTTTCTACCTACACACAGGGATACTTCACAGCCAGGATGCTGTTCTAGTGTAGAATCACCGTGTGCACATCTTTGTAGGCATGATTGTAATGTGCTGATGTTGGGCATTGTCCTAATGCAGTGTAGGTTTGTGCAGGGGCAGTGGTGAATCTTTGGCGAGACACGATACAATCAGAAATCCCTGTCTTCCACTGGTGCCTAATCCTGCCTTGCTGGGTTGATGGCTGGAGTTTGTTTCACTTGGTTTTTTAAGTTTGAGAATTGCAAGGCTACTTACAGTCAGGTCACCATTTCCAGGTTGTGTGAAGACTGGGAACAGTGCAGCATCTCTCAGCTTTGCAAGTACTTTTGGCTAGTTTAGGTATTCTGCCGTTAGATTACCAAGCAAACTGTGCTGGTTAAATGAGAAGCACCCTCCAGTATTTCTCACACAGTATTTTCAGTGTAGTTGCTCTGTGTCAAATTAGAAAATCTCCCTTGCGAAAGTAATACCATGTACAGAAAACAAGTGTAATAATATGAACTTTTTTTTCAAAGAACTGGATTTACTTTTCTGTAACCTTGTTCTCTCTGTCCACCTCCCTCTTTAAATAAAAACAAAGATCCTTGTGGGATTGCTTTTGCTCTTGGCAATACCCTCAGGGAATTTATCAAACAGTGTTTTCTAGGAGGCTCTGTAGTGATCATGAGGATCACAGGTATCATACTGTGTAGCATTTATACCACGGTGAAAAAATATATTCCCAAAAAAAAAAATTCCAAAAAAACATATTCCCATCCATGTCCATACACAGCCTTGTCATCCTGCCTGCCCCATCACCTCATGAGAAAGCCCTGCATTACTTTCTGATGCTGAGCAGAGAAACAAATATCCAGGAGAGTCCCTGTAACATTACAATCTTCCCATTTCTGGAAGCCTGTAGTCCACATTCAGGTTTGTGCCTTGGCACAGCAAAAGTGCATGTGTGGGATGGGGAGAAAGGAGGAGCAATGAGGCCTCTGTGGCTCCCTGAGCCAAGTCTGGGTCTGACTCCAGCCATCATTTAGTAAAGTTGTCATGTTGCTCTGACCAACAGCAGCCACTGGGACACTGCTGGCAAGTGGAACAGCAGGACTAGATGTGCCACTGCTGTGAGTCTCTTTTCTCGTACCAGCTGTGGCTCACCTTAAACAAGGTGTATGGTTAATGATGCTGCACTAACCTTGTCCTGCTCAAACTTCCCTTTCATGCAGCCAAGCATTAAACCTGAGCAGCTGGTGGCAGGGAGCAGCCAGCCGGAGCAGGGGCTAAACTGCTTCTCACAGCCTGCTCCTGATGAAGTGAGGAGTGAAAGCAGAAAATTGTCTAGCAGAACTGGTGGCCAGAGGTGGGGAGAAGGAGGACAAGACTTCAAAGGACAGGCGCCGTTTCACCCGCTGAATGACATAAAAAAGCTATTTGAGAAGCAAAACTCCGAATTGGTCCCACAATAACCACAATAACAGTTCTGGGTTACTCAATGCGAGAGCATCGATTTAGGCCAAGTCATTCCATGTTTCGCATTAGTCTCGCCTTGTAGCAACCTATTTTTAATCCATCATTTAAGCTTCGTTCACCCTTACTCTTCCCCTAACACTATTAGAGTCTGCAATCTAGCAGTTAACAGGGTAGGACAGAATTGCCATTTTGCTCTGAAATGTTGCATGTTCCTTCCTAAGGGGGAAAGTCCCAGAGAGGAGAAGAGGGCATGAGGAAACTTGATTCAGTGGCACCAGCAGTCTAAACACTTAAGATAAATAAAACAGTGGGGAAGTGGAAACGTGGTCAAAGCCACAGCATTCAATTGGTGGCAGTCCCTAGTCACCAGATTGCAAGATTTTTTACAAATTCAAAGGAATTTTCTGTTCCTTTGAAGGGAGCACTCCACATGCCCTCTTTTGAGGCTGTTTGATCTTCAGGAAATAATTCTAGGCTTATTGGGCTGAAGCATAGTAGCTGTGAGTCCAATGTGTAGTGGTTAAAACACTTATGCAGGAAAAAAGGGCCATTCTCGTCCTTGCTCGTATAGAAGAGTTTTGGAGCTCAGACTGAAGTGGGACAGTAAAGGGCTCATCCAGTTAGTGCTCAGGCAGTAGTGGAGTCACAGAAAGGATTCAAGACTGGCACAGGAATCTTTACAGACTGCTTCTGGCAATTGAGCTGGTCCTGTCTGGTTTGCATTTTAGCTTAGAAGCCTGAAGGAAAGGAGTGACTGAAGTCATTCTGAAGTAGGAGGAGGGATGTCACTGAGCAGAAATGCTTATCCTCAGCTGAGTGATTACATGTAGGATGCAGGATGCTGTACCCACTACATGCTGCCTGCACCAAGAGCAGCCTTACTCAGTATTTTTCCAGATCATGTATATTTAGCAGCAGTTTGTACATCAGAGCAAAGCAAACAGTCCACCTGACAGGTGTTTTGCTTAGAAATACCTTTATTTTATAAAGCCACAGTTTGTTCTGTAAAGTTTTACCACACTTATAAAAAAGGGGCTGACAATTCTGAGGGACAAAAGAAAAGCTGAAAACATTTCTTGTAATCCAGGGTTACACAAAGGTTATATTTATAATATATATATATATTTATTTATAATTTGGAGACGGTAGAGATGAAACTGCAGTACGGGGGCAGCTGTGGGGTCATATTTCGGAGACTTGCTCGTGTCCCACGAACAGCGTTTCCTGACAGAAGGGGTTCACCAGGACCATCCCGCTGTCCCGGTAGTCGCCGTTGGCCGGGGAGCGCGGCTCGGACAGGTGGTCCTAGGGGAAAAACAGAGCAGCAGATTGAGCACTTCACACCCTTCACCTTCCAGGAGCACACTCCTCCCAACGCCCCTAAGGTGCCTGAATGCTGTGGGCTGTGAGTCCGGAGAGCCAGGTTTGGTGAGCTGGTTTCTCCGTTTGTCAAGCAGGAGTGGCTGTGAGTGAAAAGTTGCTCTGAGGGTCTGCTGATTCTTTCTCAGCCTGGGGACCCACAAGTCAGCTGTGCCAAACTTCCTATCCCTTTGGAGCTTTCACATTTCTTGGGGTTTTTTTCCGCTTTATTGACTCATTGCAAGTGTTTTCTGTCTCTGACCTGGGCTTGACTCCTCAAAAATACATTTTCAACTTCTTTTTTAAGGTTAGAAAGCCACATATATGGGTCCTAAGCCACCCAAGCATGCCCCAGTTCAGTCATATTCTGATCAGGTTAAAATGACTCAGCTTTTGAGGACTATCTTGTATGTGAATAGGCTTGACATTTGATTCTGGGCAAGCTAGACCAGGTCCTGCCTTAGCTTGAGCAACATAATTGCCAGCAACGTGGGGTTAATGAAGCGACTGTGACTGTTTGTCTAATCACACCTCAGAGGTTCCTTTCTAAACTCTTTTTTTTTTTTCATTTAGTCACATGAGCTAGTCAGCTAGCTGATCTGAAAATCACTTTAGCATAAGCTCAGACTCTCCACTGTTTTTAGGTTTTAAATACATTTGAACTAAACTGAATTATTCTCTGTTTCTGAGGCCAGCGAATACAATTCTATCTGTAGGATCACCAGCCCATGTGTGAATAATCCCACTGAACCAGTCAGATACCTTAAGTAAAGGCTGATGAGTGCACACCACCATCACACACCTCCACATACTGATGTTCTGATTACTTTTGTAGTGGGAGCACTTATTCCCTAAACTGGTATTCGGGAAGTTACTGACAGCTCCTGAGACACAGACATATAAAATATCTTTGTGTCACTAACTCCCACCAGCCTCCTTTTTTTATGCTGTGTGGCACACGCATGGTAGACTGTCAGTAATGAGCCAGCCCAAAGGGCTCTCCTCCAGCCATCATGGCATGGCTTGACATTGGCTGTAGGCTCACAAGGAAGAGAAACCCAGGAGCAAATTCACCTGGAGGTGGTTAATGGCCGTCACCACGCTGCAATATGGAACACATCTGCAGTGGCTGGGTATAGGATGGCAATCCAGTTTTGCTGACTTATTTATCCCATCTAATACATGTGTAGGAGTGAGCCCTTCCCTAAAAGCTGTTCCCCTGAACATGTGTAGGGATTTCAAGGCTTTATTAATATGACTTCCTCTCCCCTCCTCCAAGCATGGTTTCAGTTACAGTTTTCAGACACCACTTCTGCAAGCAAGGTACCTCTGAAGTCTCCAGTGACTGGATCTCTCTTGGTAACTCTACCGCATGCCTGTTGAAGTAGTCCATGGTAATAGCATTATTCCAATAGCTCAGGTTGTTCTCTGGGTTAGATGTCTTCTTCTTCCTTCTCATGCAGCAGACTGTCAGCAGAACTGCTGTCAATAGAAACATGTCAAAAATCTGGTTATTTCCTTTCAATAAGGACTCATCAGTACCATGGATTTGTACTTATTATTTAAGGAGAGGGCTGGTGACCTTAATACACTTCAGTCTCAGCCAGTCCTAGCTCTCTGCTAGCAAACCCTACACAATTATGTCAGAATCTGGCCAAGCAGATGAGGCTTTGGCCTTGGCAGAATATGGAGTTTTTGCTTTCTTTTTGATGTGAGTGTATAATCTTCAAGATGTGGCTGCCTGATTAATGAAAAGCTTTGTTGTTGTAACTGATGGCATTTTAATATCTAAGCAGGCATTTATAGACCCTCTAGGAGAGAGGGCTCAGGGACTAAGATGCTTCTGCAGGGATCTTTTCTTCACCTGGTGCAGTGATGAGGACATTAGCAAGTGGGCGGTGAGAGATACCTGTCCTATCTCACACAGCAAATTCATAAATGCCTGCAATTGCATGTCTTCAATACCAAAAGCTTCTGTCCTGAAGTGCCACTGATCCCTGCCTCTGTTGCCTGCCATTTGTAACTCAGATTTTGGTTTATGACCATGTTCCAACATATCAGTAACCAGCTGGGGAACAGATGGGTTCCTGAGTAGGATGAGACAGGGGCATGGAGATCCCCTGTAGCACCTGTCTCACATACCTTACACTTCCAGCATAGCATTAATGCCAGAGTTGGGGTTTTCCTGCCTGTCTCCATCTGCTGTGGGATGTGGAATCTACTGATAACAGTAACCTGTTCCTCCACACTTGCCTGGGCACTGGGTAATGTCTGAGAGTGGGTTTTTTTTCTCACCTGCAGAGGACAATCTGAAATAAAAGCTTTTACAATCTGAAATATCAGAACTCAAAATAGAGCAGTTAGGCAAGACAAAGCGAACAACAAGTGAAACTCTTGATGCTAAGAAGTCTATCTAGTCCTAGGGCCACAGGCATCCCTGGGCCCCAGAAATGCCCAGGTAATTCTCTCTCAGAAGGCAGCTGAACACAAAGCTGGCTGAGTGTTACTTTCTGGAATTGCTTTCAGTTTATTCATCTCTTGCAATTCAGATGGGTAATCTTGACAACTTTACGAGAGACAGGCAAACCCACAGCAACAGACTTACTGCTCCCACCAGCCCTGGCTCAGGCAGAAGCTGGGGTGTGTGGAAGGGTTTGCTCAGAGCTGTAATGTGTGAGCTATGTCTGCTTCCCTTACACCTGTGGAATTAATTGACCAGTTGTGTTTGTAATCAACCTGATCTATACAGACATGTAGCTGCACGTGTTCTTGCTTTGATTTTTACCTGTGAAATAGGAAATACCTTGCTGTAAATTCCCTCAATTCCCTCTATCATTTCTAAATCCCTCATGGTAGAAGAGAACAGAGAAAATATTAATGAAGCAGAAAAATGTATTATTTCCTCAGCTACAGGTAAAATTATGTATTAGAATAATAACTCAGAGGAAAGAAAAGACTGGAGAGAGATCACTGCTGCTATGTACATTTTGACAAACAGTGCAGCTACCCATGTGCCATGGGTCTAATTTCTTATCCCATCTACCACATAAAAATAGCAACACAAAAGTGAAAGGCTAGAGCTCTATTTAAAAAAAGAGAATAAACTACTAAGAATAAAAAAAAAACCAAAAAACAACACGTTTCAGTTCAGGCAATTCTGTCCCTAACAACTTCATTTGCTGACAGCCAAATAGTCTGAATCCTGCTGTTGCACCTCATGACCCCCCAGAACTGCTCTCCCTGTCTGGGGAAATGCCTGACCTCCTGAAGGGCTGCATCTTTTATCTCTACTTTGGCTGCTGCCCTCTCCGTGTCCCAGCCCAGCCTGGAGGCTCAGGAAGATTAGAAAGTGATGCAGGACTTGCATTTAGTCCTCACCAATGCTGGTGAGAGCCAACAGTCCTTGGAGCTTTTCAGTACTCCAGCAACAAGTGATCCATCCCTAAGGCACAGAGCGTTTCTGAAGGTGCCTGAGGACATGAGAGCCCAATAAAGTCAATTCTGTGCAAGTATTTTTTTGAAAGCCTGAGGTTATACAGCTTATAAACAGCTTATATACAGCTTATATACAGCTTATATACAGCTCTGTTGTGGTTGCTGACAGAGAAGTATCAGACTTGGGATTTAGGGGCTGGAAAGCCAGTGACACTGAGCTGAGAGGCACCTACACATGTACAACAGCACGTGCACAAAAATGTTCAAGGCTGCCTGAAGGAGACTGCAAAGCCAACTCAAACTGTGACATGAAGGAAATAATGACATCACTGTTATATATGATTTTGCTATTCTGGGAAGGGAATGATACAGAATCCTTCATTTTTGCAGCCCTCCCATGGCATTAGCAATATTACCCTCATTATTTATACCATGAAACTGAGCTGCCAAAAGGTGAAATTATTTCCCTAGGTTCATGCAGCAGACATGGCTTGTGCATTCCTCCTCAAAGCATTACTGTTCTGGCCAGCAGTTTCAGGGATTTCAGCACGATTCAGAACTCTGTGCATCTGGAAAGAAGTATGTATTGTAAGGGTGGGAGGCTAAATCCCAGTTCTTACTTAAGCAGGTGAGTTCCTGAGGCACAGATCTTCAGGCTCGTGCTATAGCCCCTGAGCTGTGCCACCAGCACAGCTGGTGGGGCCTGCCAGTCCTCACTGGGGCTCAGATGTCAGAGTACAGTGATGCTGAACAAATACTCTGCTGCTTCCTGCTCTTTGGTGCAAATCCCCACAGCAGGGACGGGCCAGCAAGGAAACCCCAGCAGAGTCTGTCCCCTGTGAGGAGAAGTTAAGCATCCCAAGCACGTCTTTCAGCGGGGATGAGGAGCCAAAGGTTCCTGTGGTTGCTTTCTAGCAAGTCACTTCCCCTGCTATAGAAGCTCAAATGCCCACAGGTTTTCATTTAACAGGTGTCTGTTACTAGAAGGTGTAAGAGCAAGCAGCATGTAGGGATCAGAGAGGGACAGAGACATCTTCACAATACTGTGATGTGTTTTCCCTTCCAAGGAGTTTTGGGGAGCACAAGCTGTGCCCAGAAGCCCTCAAAGAAAGCTTTTCCAGCCTCCTTATAACTCCTTGCACAGAGGAGATATGGAAAGACACAAGAGCTCCCGGCAGAGGAGAGATGCGCTGGTCACTGCACAGCTCTGCAAAGGCTCTGGAAAAACAGCCCGGAGGTCAGCGAGCTGGCACAGGCTCAGGGGCACCCCTCACTAGCAGGACAAGGGAGCTGAGTTAATTGGATTCCTGCAGCTCTGCAGCCTTGTGCACAGGCTCTGGACTGCCTCGCCTCACCTCCTTCCATGTCTTCAAGGGTGCATGGCTAACTTCCCTGACTTCTCTCTGCCTGGTCCTGAAGGTGCCAGCCTGAGAACAGAGCCACCAGCCCAAGCACAGAGCCACCAGCCCACCACTGTAACCTGCTGTGACAGGGCTCCTCTGTGACTTCCTCCGTGGCTTGATCCCTCCTAAGGCAGCTCAGATATTTAGGAACATGGGATTGTGTCTCTATAGCCTTTCAGCATCCCAAGGCAGGAGCATGACAATATATGTTTTTTCCTCAATCCGTGCCCACAACAACTGTGAGAGCCTCTCTCGGAAAACTTCTTCCCCGTTTGAAGATGAAATGACCCCCAAATATCTGTTCTTCATCCCGCTCTAGGCCGGAGGAGAGGAGCACACAACAGCGTGGGCCACCTGCGCCGGGAGGTGGCGACAGTCCCCTTCGGACAGCCCGCCCCGCGCATCCCTTGTTCCCCGCGCATCCCCTGTTCCCCGCGCATCCCCTGTTCCCCGCGCATCTCCTGTTCCCCGCGCATCCCTTGTTCCCCGCGCATCTCCTGTTCCCCGTGCATCCCCTGTTCCCCGCGCACCCCTTGTTCCCCGCGCATCCCCTGTTCCCCGCGCATGCGCACCCCTTGTTCCCCGCGCATCCCCTGTTCCCCGCGCATCCCCTGTTCCCCGTGCATCCCCTGTTCCCCGCGCATTCCCTGCGTCCCGCGCATTCCCTGCGTCCCGCGCATTCCCTGCGTCCCGCACATGCCCTGCTCCCCGCGCATTCCCTACACCCCGCACCGCGCACCCAACGCACGCAAAGCGTCTCCCCGTCTGCAGCACGCATAAAAACAGCGAAACGCCGGGATGAAATCCATTTCAGGCACTAAAGCCAGACCACCCCCAAAATATACCATTTAAATGCCTGCCTGCCATTCATTTCAACTCTGAAATACGTCCGAGGGTCGCCGGATTTTAAAAGGAGAGTCCCAGTGAAGGCCATCCTCGGGAATCTGGTCTTGAAAGCAGGACTTAAATACTTGAATCGTTTAAACACTCAGTTGTATTAGAGCTGAGACAGACAACTTTCAGAATAGCATTTGACTTTTTAAAAAAATGTAGCTTATGAATACAAGAACCAGAATAGGCAGAGTCACATAAACATATACCATTATGGCACAAATGAAAAGAAGAAAAGTGCTAACACCTCTATTTAATGAATACGTTAGCACTCCTGCTGTCCGACTTCTCATATTATTATTACTATTGTTACTGTTATTATTATTTATCTCATATATAGCACTCTGCACGCATGGACCAATTTACCCACTGGCTATGCTTCCCATGCTTGTGTTGTATGGTTTTACACTTCTTATTTTGTATTTACATACTTTCTATCCAGCTCAGCTTTCTTTCTGGATATTGGCCCAAAATGTAATTCTTGGAAGAATTTATTTGATCCTCTAGGTCTGTTGATAGGCATAGTTCATCAAATCATCAAATACTGCTGCTTCTGACCATGCGCTTGCAAAGTCCCAGTTTCTTCTCTCCATCTTACACAGAAATGCATATGCAAGTTCTGCTTTAGTTTCTCTTTGATTGTCCATCTTTCAGCCTTAAGCTTTGTTCTCACTTGTGGTTTTAACCACGCTGGCAATAGGAGAGTTGATGGTCCCAGAGGTGTGAATCTAATAAATATGCTGACCAAACCCAGTAATTTGCAGCTGCTGAAAGGATTAGTATGGTCCCCTCTCCAGGTTTGAATTTCTGCAGCCTCATCCTTTCTGGGTCTCATGCTCATCTGACTCTGTGGGGAGCTGATTCAGCTCACTGGGTGGACAGAATGTACCAAAGAGTAAAGTGAATATTTTTTGGCGACTTTATCTGAAAGTGTCTCAGGGAGGTGACAAGCCAGATCCAGGCAGAAGGAGAGGGGCAGGATCAGGTGTCTGCACTTCAGAAAGAACAGTAGAGAGCAACACTGTCCTTTTTGGCTGGAGTAAATTGTGTATGAGACTGGCTCAGGTAGCTCAACTAGCCTTGTCCTCACTACAGCTCATTGCTGTAAATAACAGCATTAACACTCAGTATTGTTGGCTGCAACCCCTTTGTGTTTCCTCAGGCTGGGAAATGTTTGGTTTTGTTTCACTCCAGACAGATCAGAATAATCACATCCCATGACAGTGAGACCCCAGACAATATGTTGTCCCACCAAGCTGATACAACCTAGCTAGGCACGGGACATCCTGGCAAGCACTCACAAGCTTGCTCATAATTTCTAGTGTTTTTTGTAAATGAGTCAAACAACAAGACCCGGAGCCAGCTCTGGAAACGCAACCTGCCCTGGTCCTGCAGGTGGCTGACTCCAGCAGTTTCTGAAAGCCAAGGTTTCCAAATCTTTCTCTTCCCTTGGCAACTGCAGATTGAAATTAAAACAGAGGAAACCAGCAGTTTGGTTATCAGATTTTTAAATCTGATAGTTCATGCACTGCCTGCAATGAAGTATTTTATTGAGCTGGAAAACTGGTGTTTCCTGAGTTATTAGTCATTACAGATGTTATTAATCCTTTGAGTTAGCAGTGGGCTTTCAAAATCCAATTTCAGGGCGGCAAATACTAGTTCCTAGATAAAAAAGTCATGGTCTTTGATCAAGTTTTTGGTCACTGTCTTAAATGCCTTGGCATAAAGCTGCTTCACATTCTAGAGTTCTTCAGGCTAGTGTTACACCCTCAAATGGAGAGTAACCCCATAAGATTCTTAATAACAATAGAGCAAGTATGCTTTGACTGTAACATTTTAGTCCTGCGAACACTTTGGTCAGTGAATGTGATGCCTATGCATCTCATCCATCCCAAGCTGACCTGCCTCTGTTAGGTTTCCAGCTAGTCCTTGAATCATGGGCTGAAATATGAATCTTATGGAAAGAGAAAGCAAAATAAAGTGGCAATTAACTTACAACATGAGGATATAGGGACGCTGATAGCCAGAATGATCCAGGCAATGTCCATCTTGCTGAGACAGATGGTTGCTCTGTGCTGCGGTTTGTCCCCCTCAGTGACATGGGAGATGTTTCCTTGCACACCTGGTTTCCAGGTCCCGGCAGGAACCAGTCTGTTCAGGAAGTTCCCGGTGGCGGTGGAGCCAGCTGTGGAGGTGGAGCTGGACAACCTCGTGGCAGGCACTGAGGAGAGAGCACTGCCCGGCGACGTGGCCTTGGTCACCGCGCCGTGCTGTGTTGGAGTGAGTCCCTCAGGGTCTCCCGCTGCCGGGGACGAGATGCTGACATCAAAACTGGTCTGAGCTGAGTGACCAGCTGCTGCTGCAGCAGATCCAGAGCCAGCAAACAGAGGGACATTTGTACTGAGATTCAAGGTTACCCAAGAGTTGTTTTTGCTCAGTATATCCCACACGCCATAGCGGGTGGGTTTAAAAGGCACCGACACTGCTTCAGGATCAGTTGATGGTCCAGCAGTTGTGGTGGCAAAATCTGCCTCCGGCACTACTGCCTCGGTCCCATCCCCTCGCTCTGCTTCCCTACGGCTTCCCGAGGTGTGGTGGGGAGAAGCGTCTGAGTGTGTAGTTCTTGCCAGCCCCATTCCATTTGGATCGCTGGATGCTGTGGTCTGGGGCTGAAACGGGTGGTCTGTGAAAGGGCTCCTCAGGGTAGGGAAGGGAGAGTGCAGGGTCGTCTTTAGGTAAGGCTCTGTCGACTCTGAGAAGTTGCCTTTGAAAACCTGGAATATTTTCCCCTTGGGGCGAGACTGTCCTGAGTACAAAGCACTCTGGTTGTACAAATGGAAAGTTTCCTTTTCGCTGATGCGAGGGCCACTCTCTTGCTCTTGGCCGGTGGAAGGGGCTTCCTCCACCAGGCTGATGGGGTGGGACACGGCTTGAACAGATGTGGGAAGGGGCTCTGCCATGTGGTGGTCTTTGTGGTGAGGTGTTATTCCCATGGCTGTGATAGCTGTAGTGTTCATCAGGAAGCCCTGAGAGGAGGAGACAGTAGGAGACAGTACCTGAGCAGAAAACACCAGCTCTTCTGTCAGTGCCAAGATCAGTAGAACACCTGAGGAAAAAAAACACAGAAATAGGGTGAGTTACTGGGGAAAAACCCCAGTGGATGAGGACAGCATGCCTTGTGTGTCTGGCAGGAAGGAATACCTTCCATGTTCTGCAGAAGGACAGAAGAGAAACTTTGTTTGCTTCTCTGCGAAAGTAGGAAGAGAAAGACAAATCTGCAGGAGCTGTGGTGACCCCATGGCCATGAGAGTGATGAGCAAGATTACAGAGAATTTCTGTGGCAAAGAGAGAGAGGAGCTTGCAATATCGACTCATGTGAAGCTTTAAAATGCCATGGGCAGGTGATTTCCCTGGAGAAGCTAAAAAGCATCCTACATTTCAGAGGCAGAAACAACAGACGTCCTCATTTTCATCAAGGCCAGGAGGTGTCCAGATGAATGTTCATATCATTATGGGAAACCTTAGTCTGCTCACTCCTTTGGCCGCAAAATCCTAAATTTGGCTGCCTCCAGTCTTGGCTGCCATTAAGCAATCTGTTTTTTGAAAGAGCAGCTGCTTAGGCCTTGCTGAAAATTAGGTCAAGAAGGGATGTCTGATGAGAGGGCTACCTGGGTTATACATGCCGTGCTTTACTTAGCGACTTTGAGAAACCTAGTCACGGCAAATGTCAAAAATTAACAAGAAAACACATCTATCCCAACCATTTTAAAAAACATTGTTATTATTGTGATCTAACACAACTGCCCTTTGCATCCATAACCGAAGTTTGGTTGTAACCTGTTCTGTGCTCACATGTGCTATGAGGTTGGATTGTGTGAATTTTGCCTCCCACCTCCCTCAGCACTGCACATAATTTCACGAGGTGCCAGATTCACACCGCTGGGAACATCAATTCTTTCATTTATTCCTGGTTCAGATAATGGAGGTGGGCAGCTGCAGTAGCATAAGCCTCCCCAGGATGCAGGGCTAAAACGCCGTGAGTTAACGTGACCTGCAGGGACCACATCAATCACATGTCACCATTTCCATATGTTGAAGCTGTCGAGTGTAATGTGGATCTCTGCCCACTAGGAAGCACATGGAATAAATCCATTTTGCACAGTCTACTGAGCATCATCAGATGGGACCATTAGCACTGTGCTAGTGTGAATTTCAACCAGCAATGTCGAGGTGAAAAATGTTGTCACAGTCTTAACAAATCAGGGAGATGAGTTCGTCAAAACTGCAGGACTCCAAACTGGGTGATGATCAACTTCCAGCCAGGATTGTGGAGTGCCTTCCTGACCCCTGCTCTACCCTTCCTAGTTAGCCAGCTTTCCCCAAGAGTGCTGTTATGCCATTTAGTTCTACACTATTTGGGAATGTCTGTTATGGGACAAAGGAAGACAGGGACTCTGGAAAGTGAGAGAAGATCTCTGATTATGTGTCTGCTGGCCCTGATTCTGTTTTATGTTGAGCAAATGCAAATGTGGTGAAATGTACTTATTGTAAATCCTGAGTATCGTTCATACTCATTCATGATCACTGCAATACACGTAGCAAAAACTCACCAATGGAGCAGTATCTGCTCCTCTTACTCAGCTAAATGTTCTAATTTGATGACTACCCATCATTTCTGAACCAGAGAAGCACAGAGCTCTGCAACCAAAAAAATTCAGCTCATCTTGCCCCCAGCAGCCTCCTGTTACTTTGAAGAGTATCCAGAAGATGAACACACTGACTAAATAACATGGTGAGAGCCAGTTACAAGTAATGCACTTTGCACTGCCTGATGCTAAAATTGGGTCTCCATCTTTGTTTTTTTTTTTTTTTTTTTTTTTAATTTCTGGAATAAATATCTCTGCCAAATAAAAAATAAACCATCATCTGGGATACTGCTTCCCAGTTCCTAGCCAGCCACAGACAATATGCTCTTAGCAGAACACCTATTCAAATTAAAACCCATGAATTCTGTACACTGAAATGCAACCAGGAGAGCAGATCAGGCTGTACCCATGGATCATCACTCTTGGAAATAAAAGGCAGGAGTTATCCTCACATTTTTGGCAGTGCTTGTTCTGAGGTCAAGGTCAAAGCAGATATTCTAGTGTCCATATGGCTAATATTTCATGCCAAGACAAGTTGCTGCCACAGAACAAATTCAAAGAGGAAAGGATGACGATTTATTTTGGATTTGGTATATGGAGATAATGTTCCAGGAAAGTTTGGGCCTGCTGTTCTGAGCACACAAGATAAAGTGCGTTGGCAGATATTATGAGATACTAGATTATAACAGTTGTAATGCCTCTTAGAATTTTTGGATGTTCTCTGTGTAACTGCCTTCTCTCACACCTCACACACACACACAAAAAAACCCCATCACTATTGGATTAATGTTTTTCTCCAGGATATTCCTGAAGGAATAAGGAAGTTGTCAGCTTTTCTGCATATTGTGCCCTTGGGTCAGAAACCTTGATCTTTTGCTGAAAAACCATCTAATATACATCTCTACTTCTTGAAATACTGGTAAATCTGAGGCCTGCTCCTATAAAGATTTATAGTCTCTCTGGGGCAGTCTGTTGTGGTAGCAGGTCACCGCACATCAGGCATGGGAAACAAGATGCATTTAGCTCATACCTTTAGGTGGCTTGTAAAGAATGAATAAATATTTATAGGAAATACTACAACAGAAGTAATTTATCTGACAATAAACAATAACTCCCATGATATTTGGTCATCTCACATTGTGGCAGTCAGGTTTTGCTCATCTGCCACTCTTGCTTTAACAGCCTCTGCAGAGCCACTGTGGCCCTATAAGCTACAGCTTTTTAGGACGTTTTTTCTGCTGGTTGGATGGACCACAGTAATTCCTTCAGTAACCACAAGAGCTAATCTGTGCCCCTAACGACTGGAAAAATATTCAGCTTAGCAGATCATTGTAAAAATAGCGAGTGCTGTATATTTAGAGAGAAACAGCTGATGATAAGGACTTCACAGTGCGTTTTGTTGGCCCTTTTAAGTAGAATTAATTTGCTGGAAAGCAAAAGTAAAGCTGGAATTGGTATTTTTAGATGCTCTGCATCATCACCCAAGCATGCTCTGTCTGGATTTGCAGTGACTTGATTGCCCAGAGCTCCCACTTTTTACTTTTCTATCACTGAGGATATGCAAAGTCTTACAAAGCCGGGCTGTTACTGAATTCCCTGACACTGGACTGCCCTTATTGGCAACTTTGGCTTAAGCCTAGGAAAATGATATTCTAAATTTCCATACTAAGGCACAGGAGGCATTTGTCACAGAAATGGACTCATCCAGCACCTGTGACATTCTTTCCTTGTCTTCCCTCTGACTGAGCTTCAGAAATGCACCCGTACTAAGTGAAGGATCATGGTGGGTATGATGCCAGCTGTTCCCTGGTGCCTCAGCTTACCTTCAGTTCCACTACCACTGAAAGGAAGCCTTCTGGTTGCTATCAAGTTCTCCTGGCCAAATTTTGATAGCCCAGGTGAGACAGCAAATGCTCTTGTTTAGTTCAAAGTGCAGTCCTGCAGTCTTTGCCAAAATCCTTCATTTTTGTCTGCCTAAGACTCTTAGAGCTGATTTTACTTATAGCATGAGCCCTTTGGAGTAAGGACTGGCAGTCCTTACGATCTGCTAGCACAATAATAATACAGACTGATGCAAGCACATTATAGCAAATAATGATATTTTCAAAGGTCAGCTCACACCATTGAGCTTTTTCATAAGGGGCCATTTCTAAGGTACAGGGTCAGAACAGGTCAAACTGGTTTGTCTTTTAAATGCTATACATCAAATTCATGCTTTTGGAACCTTATTTTATGGCTACATTACATCCATTCAACCCTAATAAGAAGGCTGATTGACCTGACATCTCTGTGGTGTGAACTGTGGTCTTGCATAGTGCACAGTGCACCAAGAAGGGTATATTAAGTACAAAAGGAATTAACTCAAGGATGAAACACAGCAGAGTGACAGCAGAACGTACACAGAGGGTGCTGACGTGCATTTAGCCATTAAAACTCCTTCCTGACAACATAGTGCAGTGGTTCATATCTCAACAGGATCTCCCTTCAGTGCTTACTCCCACTGAACACTCACATGAGGAGCCCAGAAATGGTGTGTATAGTTGTGTATGTGGAGGAAAAGAAGTAGTTCCTTTATACCAATGTTTTAAAAGACTATGGTTTATGTCTTCAATAAGTCTCAGAAAAGTCTGGGGTTAGGAGTACTTCACTTTCCTAGACTATGAAATCCTTAGGCTTCTACCACTTGGAAACTTCCTTGTGACCCTTTTATTTGCACAGAAGTGGCAGAACTGTGTCCCTCCTGAACAGAAAAAATAAGCAGTTCAGGCCTTAGCAGCTTATGTTCTTTGTTGTATCTCTGGACTTCGGGAGCCTCCACCAGGAGCCAGCATCCTGGCACAGGACAGCATTAAAAGGTTTCATCAGGAGTTAACACTGCCTGGTGCTGCACAGGACACTTCATGGGCACTTCGGGAACAGCATTTTTGCATGACATGGCAGAGCAGGCATGTGGCTGTCGAGTCAGCTCATGCGTTCAGCCTCCCTGGGGCACCCCTTTCAAACAACACAAACTTATGTAACTCCTGTTCTGAAGCCCGTGGAAAGGTTCCCAATGACTTTAGCGAGCTTTGGATCAAGTCCTAATTGCCAGAGATACAGTGGAAACTTTTGAGCTGCACATTTACATTTTCTACAGCAAATGAACATGCACAACCAGCTCAGTCTGGTGTTTGACCCCTTCTGGCCTCTGCTATCTCGGACCTTGCAGCAAGACAAACACAGCCAGCCTGAGCAGTACTTGGCAAATATTTTTGCTCTAGGAAGTCAGGAAGAGCTTTTTGTGCAGAGACCTACTGCTGGACTCATTATTTCAGTCTGCCATGGGCAAGGAAAGCAACGGGAGCTGTCCTACAAAGGACCCATTATCTACAGATCCAGGGCTTGGGTGTACGTGGCCACGGTGCAGGATGCTGAAGCCTCTCCATGCTCCTGTCCTGACTTACTAATAGCGAGAAAAGATTGTGCAAAACCTCTTCAAAGCAACAACAGTGTTACTGTAGTAACAAAAGCTTTCTTCTTGACACTAATAACTTCTCATGTGTCTCTCAACAAACCTAAAATATTACAGGGAGCAAAATGAATCTTTAATAGGTGGAAATTGTGTACAAAGTGTGTATTATTACCTCCATCATGGTAATTTCTTTGTAGTCTGTCTAAGCAATACGATTCTCACTCACAATAAAGCAGCCTTTGTACAAACAAAGAGTTAAGCAAATTTAATCTCTGTGATTAGTTGCAGAACAGAGGGAAGAAAAAGTAGGTTACTCTGCATAGAAAATTTCTCTTCTCTGTAAGTCTATCTGTCATGCCAGAAGTCCCAGATATTAGCTTACAAGTTATTGTCTGTTTTCCCTGGTATTAGACAAGTGATTAACCTGAACTTCAGCACACAAGCATTTGGTAAAATGCAGGGAATGAGACACACAGAGTAACAGCTCTATTTACAGTAACATTAAACAGCATCTGCAAAAGCTCTGGAAATCACATGTACAAACACAAATTAAGCAGATCTTGCTGACACTCCCTGTGCAACAACAGCAACAGCAGTTATGGTTTTCATGTGGCAAGAAGTCACGGTCCTTTAAAGATGCAAAAACATTGCAGATCACTATTACTGCTTTAAAATGCACTTATACCACAGACTTTGAGAGAATGAGCCTGTGAATCAAAATTAATTTCTGGCCCTCCAGAGAGTTAAACAATGGGTGATACAAAAAGAACAAGCGTGGTGTAGTCACAGAGCAAGCAGTTCCCAGTTCGTTCTCACACTGCACTGGAGACTCACAAACACTATAGGGATAGGTGCTTTAGAATTATTTACATCCTCTACTCAGCTAAATACATACGGATATTGGAGCTGTTCAAGCTTGTGAAAAGGCTTACTGACAATCAGGGCAACAGTAATCACTGAGAAGAGGGTAATAAAGAGCCTGACTCTAGCTGCTCCTTCAAGGTAAGCACTTACCTGAAAATATCATTTGGACTTGTCAGCAGACATCCTCACCTGCTCACATCACAAGAATTTGGAAGCTTCATCCCTCAGTGGAAAAAGGAAAAATACATCTCTCTAATGAGGCAGTTGCACGCAGGAGTTGCTGTTATTGTTGGAACTGGTTTGAAGGAATGAGGACAGAGACAGCCCAGGCAGGCGTGTCTTGCAGGGCTGTGCAGCAAGAGGGCTCACTCCTTTATGGAGTACCTTTGCAACTGCAAGGCAGGATTACTTACTGAGCCAGTCCCCCTCTCTGCCAGCAGATCGAAGGGCTGCTTGGTATTCCAGCTTGGTTTCCCATCAAGTCCAGATACAGTTTGTCTGACACGAGTCTATTCAGATGCCAGAGGATTGCTGGCAGTTCTCGTTTTCCGGGAACAAAACAGCAACAAGCACCCCAGCTGCATGCCCTTGTGAGGCTGTTCAGTCCCTATTTCAAGGCAGAGTGCCCTCCCTCCAGAGCAGTGCTTAGCTTTTTGTGTATGGATAGATTTTACAGATCTACCTCCTGCTTCTGCACCTCCACCAGACTTTCTACTTATTCAATTATCTCTAATGATACTAATATTCCTGTCAGAAGAAAATACAGGGAATGAAATAGTGATCACCCTCTCTTCTTCTCCTTCCCTGGCATCAAAATGCACACTCTGTATTTTATTTCTTCACTTCTCAGTGGTGAATGGGCCATAAAGAAGTCCACAGATTCTGTGATTACTGAAACCATAATCCTGCCTCTCTTCTTCCATTTCTATTTTTTTTTTTTTTTTTAAGTTTCTCTCTGCTCTCTGTCTCTTTGGCACAGCTGTGTGTCTGGAAGAACACGCTGCCTGGAGAGCATAAAAATATGTCCTGGGCAGCAAAATACCAATCCCTCAAAAGGCACAGGAAAATGTTAAGAGAACAACCAGTTTGGGGTTTCTTGAAAGTTTTTGATTCAGAGCTCCTGTTGCATCCAAGGGTGCTGCAACAGCCCAAGCAGTTTGTTACATGGTTCCTCACAAAATTAATTCCTAATATTATTCTAGAGAGAAAAGCCAATTCTTTCTTCTCTCTTAGCACACCAGGTGAGAACATCCTAATTTTTTTTCAGGCTTTGGAAATAAGCGTGTTGCCACCAGACTTATTTTCTGACACTGTGGCCAAATCTGTAAGAAATGATGTTGTGACAACAGGTTTGAGATCTGGCAGCACTAGCAGCTATGGGGACTCTGACAGTGATGCCAATGCTGATTTTTGGGGACAAAAGTCCCTATCAGGAGACTAGGCAGGTGCATGTATCACAAGTATGTTTCACCCACATTTACACAAAGTCTGTCTTCACAGGCATAGTTTCATGAGGGATGTGGAAAATAATCTTAGATCTGCTTTGCATTTCTGTGCTTTTGTGATGATGCTCCTTTTCTCCCAACCATTTGCAGTTTACTCTTTGCCCTTACTGTTTCCAGGTTTTTCTAAATAAAGATATTTAGTGCATTATATGAAAAAAAAGTTCTTAAAAATATCAGCTTGTTTAGCAGTTTCTAGAACTTGGGGCTGATTAAGAGCTTGCTGCTGAAACAATGATTTAGCTTGAAGCTGCAGCTGGCGTAACAAGAGAACCATGCCACGTATTTTAACCTTTACTGGGGGATTTGCCACATCTGTAAGTAGTAATTCACCACAGATTTCTTCCCTGCATGCTGTCATGGATGGAAACATATGGTCCAAAACTGCAAAGACTGTCATTTGGAATTTCAGATGAAAACTCTTCATAAGGACAGAGTCTCTGTGCATTCCCTTGTCCAAAAACACATGGAACAAACCAAAAATAATTTTAAAAGCACATGAGCGTTCCTTGGTCTGACAGCTCCCCTCTCACACAAAGCTTGTCCAGCTCCAGCTTTGCAAATGCACATCCCTTCCTTTCCAGCCTTGACTTGGCAGCAGTTTTTGTTGGCAGGATGCTGTTGCCAAGGGAGACAGAAAGGATGTGCAGCTGGCTTTTCTTTCACCTGCACTTAGTGCTGCTGATCCTATTTATGTTACTGCAGAACCTTTGGCTTCTGAGAAACCTACCATCAATGTCACTGGACCTTCTGAAGAGTTTGACAATGACACAAATAGCTGTGGCCTCTGATGAACAGCTTAAAATAGGACCTTGCCAAAGAGAGGATGCAGTTGGTGTCACATGCTAACTCAAGCTAGGGTGTCCATTGCCCAAGCACTGATAAGAAAGGGGAAAGGAGGATTCAAAGCCACCCTAAAAAGATTCTGAAAACTCCCCAAACACTGAGTAACTTCACATATACAAAAGTTACGTGCTTGGTCGAAGGTAGCTGTGGCTCTGGCAGGCAATTCACTCCATCCTGAGGCTGACTAGTACCTCAGAGAGGCACCTCTCCTGCATTAGCAAAAGAGGTTACATTGAGGATGATGAGTTTTAACTTGATGTCCATCCTTCAGGTGATGAAAACTAGGTGAGAGGAATCCCACCTCATATCCCTCTACCTATTCAGATTGCATCATCCCAAAGCAAACCATAAAGGGATAAATAAAAGTGGTATTTGAAAAGGTGAAATGCAGTCCCTGCATTGTGATACTTTCCAGGAGATGAAACCCCACTGCTTTGGACGTTCAGTACCAGTTTTCACCAAACACCAAGTGAACAACAAGCTCTATAGAGCAACACTACATTGGCATAAAGAGTGGACTAGAACAGGGCCTGACAGCTTTTCCATGGTGATGCATTAGGAATCATTTTTCTTTCACATATTAGAAGGTAAGTGGGCAAACACTAATTCAGCTGAAACTGGTGCTGTTGCCTCTCAAAGAAACAGCACACTACGGGATCAGCTGCTCCTGGCCTCTGCAAGGCAAGATGTCTGGTGCCTGCTGAACTAGAAAGTAGTGGATAGCATGAGGAAGTAGGAGCCACTTCTTCATGCATAAACCTTTTTTCCAAAAACACGCAGCTGCTGCACTCCTTTCAAAATCCTTCAACTTGCTGTTGGAGGCAACCAGGTCCAAGGCATTTGATTCCAGCATCAAATGATATGGCTTTTCCAAACCTAATCTCTTCAGGACTGAGCCTCCAGATCTAAGTAATTTACACTGACTTGCCTATCAATCAAGGATGCTTATTCTGGACTCAGGATACTCTCTCATTACAGCACAGTCATTTCAACTCGTTCTTTCTAAGGAAACATTTAAAGGAACAGACTCTGATCTATCTGATAGATATCCTCTATCCACTCTATGTTTATCTTTCCCAGTAACTCCTGATCCATGGCTGATTTCAAATATTGAAACACACTGTATGACAACTGGTGAGGCGGAGCAGAGCATCCCACTTGCAGATCCCTCCGCTTTGACAGTGCAGAACTTCCTTCTCTTCTGCTTGCAAAAGCTGTGCTTAAATTCTCCAACTGCAGGTACAGAAACACTGATATTGCAGCCAGGAGGGATGCTGTAGTTATGCACAGGCTGACTAACTTCTATAAACCCTGAAGGTGTTTCTGTCATTTCATCTGTTCACTGAAAGTAATTTGAATGATTTATTACTTATGCCTCCTTCAAACACATTATTGCTTCCAAGTGCCTGGTTATCCTTGTGCTTGATCTCCAATGAGAGCTGGTAATAAGAAGCTTGCACTGATTTGTTATACGAGCAGGTAAGATGCAATTAGAAAGTAATTACTATATTTACCTGAAGGAAAGCTTTATTCTGATTTTTTGACCATTTCCAGTTGAAGGAAAAGAGACACTGCCTCAGAGTGAGTAAATGGGCAGGGGGCAGGTTGTTCAAATTATTTACAGTCCCAGTTTATCATTTGGGCAAGTGAGAAACAAACCAGGTCAGGATCAAGGGAGTCAGCATTTCTGGTATGGGGGACTGGGAACCAGTTTGGGGATACAAAGTATCAGAGGTAAATGGAAATTATTCCCAAGATGGACTTGTGATATAACAGGGAGTTGAAGTACCATGTCCAGATTTTCTCCCGTGAGAACAGCACGAGAATGTAAGGTTGCACATAAATCAGCCAGAAAGGCTGTAATGTGCTGTTTTTATTATCTGATTTTATTATCTGCTGGATTATACAAGCTAGCAAGGCCTCTACAGTGGATATAAGGTTACTAGGAAAAGAAGTGAGCTCTTACTTTTCTATTCATCCTTCCTACAGACAGCTTTCCTTTGGCTTCTGGGACAAAAATTTGTATTGCCTCTTCACAGTCTTGAATTGAACCTAGCTTCAGCTAAAGCTGATTTCAGAATAATCTGGATGTTCATCATGCTCCATCCACACTGAGCCACATGGATGCTCTGGGAGCTACTCTCCATGGAGCTCTGCTTATGGCCAGAGGGGGTCAGCAAAGCCCCTGCACAGCAAAAAAACAGAGGTGCATGCCTGGAACTTCAGAATGTCAGAGATGTATGTTGCATCAGGACATAAAAAGATAAAAGGAGAGGATCGAATCCCCTTCTTGAAAATATCAGCTGCTGGCTGCAGAAATGAAGAATGGGGGTTTTGCTCCATTAGGGGAATCGCAAGATTGCACAGGTATTGAGATATGGATTTTTTGCCAGGCTTTGGAGCTGGGTATTGGTCTGGAAGGAATGATGGTTCAAGCTGGTATAGTAAATCATATGTACTTATAAGTAAGGTCACAGCAGGAGCTGGATATAATTTCTGCTAATGAGAGCAGGACTCCACTGCTTGTATTTCACTCAGTGTTACTGTTTCTGAATTCGATTCAAGAGGTGGGAGATATGCAATATCATACACAAGGAACAGAAGGGTGAGATGACACGGTGACACAGAGTATTTGATTAGTCAGGGGATGAGTAATTTAAATTGAAATAAATGTGAAGTTAGGAAGACGATCTCACTTTATAAAAATCTGCTCTATCAACTCTGCAGTTCATTCACTTCTGCAATTCATATTTGCAATCCAGCAAAAATGCAGTTACACAACAAAGTAAAATGTTTCACCTCTCTGTGTGGATGGCCTCTTTTTACATCCTCATTTGCATTAAAAAGAAATAAAAGATCCACTACCACTTACATGTGTGCTACTTTGGAACGCAATTTTGAACATGTGTTGGTCTTGTCTTTTCACAGGAATATATTGCATGTCTGAAGCATCATTTACATTCAAAGATTTAAGTGTTCACAGTGGATTAAAGTGATCCTGCCTTACACATGATGGGCTGGCACTTGACACCATCAACATAGAATAACTGTTTGGAATTATAGTCGTAGTCATGTGCAGGCCCCCTACTGCAGCATTATTCACATAGTACTTCACAGGTAAGTACTTTATTTGTCTCTCCTTTCTGGTTAAACCTGCCTCTGTTTATACTCAGGAAAGAATTTACTTGATCCATTTCTGAAATGTCATCACCTCCACACTTAATTCTATTTTCAAAGGAAATTGGACTGACAACCCTAACAACTTCTGATTATTCACAGAACAGCCCTTGTGAAGAGATTAAATGTACCAGCTTTTCCATGTTGCCCCGTCAGCACACAGCCCTTCGGGGATCTTCTCTTGATGTGAAAGTTAGCTCAGCCTCAATGCTCATTCATCCTTGACTTCTGCTTCGTTAATACCAGTTATGTTGTTGGTGATATGACGTGGACATCTTATCTCTCTCCTTCCCCCTCCAGAAACTACACTGGGAGCCTCATTTCATTTCAGTCAGGCTACAACATAGTTCCCAAAGCACAGTGCTTATTTTTCAGCTACTGCTGATGCAAGCTGGTATCAGAAGGCAAAATAGAGGGTGGCTGCTCTGCAATCTCTCCCCTGCACCATCTTCCCTCCAAGAGCACGGTGGCTGTGCAAAGCTGTGCAGCAAGCAACCTTGGGTGGCTACCGAGAGCACCATGTGCTCAGACACCTCTGCCTTTACAGTGCATGGGTGTCCCACGCTGAGAAAGCACTGCAAGAGCCAAGTCCTGAGGTGCTTGTCCTAATGCTTTGCAGGGGAGACGTGCCTCTGCCCAGTGACCCAGCTGTTCTGCTCTTGAAGGCTATTGATTTTTTTTTCTGGTGGAAATGCAGAAATGCCAGCCATGAAACAGGGACATTCAATTTCTGGTAGTGTCAGTGCCCACCTCAGTGGCAGCACCTGGCTTCAATGCACTGCCCTTAGTACATGTGACTGCTTGGGCCTCAGAGAGGGATTGAGATTTGCTGGTGCATCAGCAACAAATTCCAACACAGCTGTGAGTTGTTTCCTTAGAAACAGTGCAAGTGCAAACATACCCAGAGGTGCGTTTGGAAAGACAAATTCACCTCTGAAATAGATAATAACATGTTTTTAGTGCCTACACTGCTCTTTTCCAGGCTTTCCTTGGTCTGGACTTAATTTATTAATATGCAAAACATAATCTTGAAACCAGGGTGCAGTGAAGATGTTGACAAACAAAGAACTTTCTGTTCAAGCACTTTGAATGAAATACAATTAAACATCACTCTGAGTTCTCACCAGACAGATGCTGGAGGAGCTGTGTGGCAGTCAGATGTTACATACCCATGAAATGCAATGATAATACTGACATAAGTGCCTTGTCACACTTTTGCCTTATTACATTTTCTCCCCCTCTCTCTTTTTAAGCATTCTCAGCTGTCATTGTACCCGAACAGCAAAATCCCTCCCACAGTAAAGTGCAGTATCAGGACATAATTCTGTTTGGAGACAGAGCACTAAGTGTGGCACATCAGCGTTAAAGCTGCAGGAGAACATTAGTCCTTGCATTAGCATTAACTACCTTGGCTAAGAGAATATATTAGCAATAGCTTTAGCAAAGGTCAGGACACCAAGAGGAAGGAATATGAATATCAAGAAGCATTATACAAAGGACATAATTTTAAGTGCAGAGTTTCAGCCCTGTTCAGTGTGAGTTCAAAGGACTGGATGGAAATAAATAACAGAAGGCTTGCTTGAGGTACCAATTCCAGGACCATAGAGAGCAGTGTCAGGGAAAGTCCCCTGGGACTGATGGTGGCTTCTGCTGCAGCACTGTAAATGCAGGACTACTCTTGTGCAATTAGGAAGATTATTCAACATGCAAATGACTCTCAGAGGAGAACAGAGGAAACACTAAATGGACCTGAAGAAGTAAAACACAGCTGGGAGTTGAAGGAGTGACCAAATTAGGAGCAAGAAATAATATGGAGATTGAGGGTGATTAAAAATTGAAAGAAGTAGCTAAACGAGTGGAAAGGCTCATCTTTTGTTCTCTTCAAACCTGGGTGCTGGGTGGACCATCTGAAGCCATCGTGATAGCTTAGCACAACCTTGGTTGGGTGCTTGGGTGCTTAATTTCCCCCTTTACAGCTGTTTGTTGGAAATCAGTGTTTCGGTCAAATAGGAGATTTAAATAAAACTCAAGTACCTGCATACCAAAGACGTGTAAAACAGCTGCTGAGCCAAAGATTACTCACAAACAGTAACTTATATATGCGTAAGTTATTTTAGCCACTGTGTATATAGTGGCTAAAAAAAAAGGGATCTGGCGTGAACCAAGGTCAGTGGCTGAAATCCCTAAGATAACAAGAAACCTGCCTAAGGTTGTATCTTCATGCAATCAGAATCTGACTTCTTGTTTTGAGCACTGCCTCAGAAAGGCACTGGAGCAAGAGCTGCTTCCATCTGATGCTGGTGGCATCACCCACATGCCAGAAGTGTCATGCATGACCACACTTAACTGAACTGGGACTGGGGTGGGAGCAGGCAGAAAAAGCAGGGGGAGCAGCAAAATTGATATGTACCTCTGCTCTTACACGCCTAAACCACAGAAGAGCTGTGGGGAAATGTACAGAATACAGCTCTTTATGGAAATACATTACTCTACCATTCCTCTGTGCTTCTTTATTGTATATTTATTCCAAAGTGTCCCTGCTGGGAGCTGCTCCTGCATGCTCACTCACTGTCAATTACATTGCCAGAAACACAGCAGCACCTACAGCCACATTTCTATTGCATTAAAACTATTTCCTGAATATGACCTTGGGTCCAAGATATTTATCAGACATGTAATAAAACAAAAAGAGGAAAAAATGACACAGCAACAGTTTCCAAAGATTTGTTTGTGAAGGTGGTGTGATTTGAACTTGCAAATTACAGGCAAGCACTTTGTACTTGCTATAGTAAAATAAAGCATCTCCTTACTCAGAGCTCCATGCCAACTTCTGCCTCTGTCTATATTAATGCTTCCAATTAGTCCTGTTTTATTGTGCATCCATCACAGAACATTCACTGTTTGGGCTTTGAACACTACAAATCCATACACTGGTAATTATGAAAAAATACATTTTATAAGACAGAAATGTTCCATATTTATCAGCAGCGCCTTGGGCACTTTACAGGCTTTTTTTCTGACATATTTTTAATTTCTACAGTCAGAGTCATCTTTGGATTTAGTTACTAATTGAAGTTCAAAGGCTGTGTAACTCTTTGCACTGGGTTCAAGCTTGGCTAACTTCATTTCTTCAGCATATCCCTTGAAAAATCATCAAGCTACCCTGCACGTGTCCAAGGCACTAACTGATCTTTCAAGCTACGTGGCACATGCCATGCAGGAGGAAAAAAATATCCAGACTTATTCCCTGAAATTACATCATATTACCTAACTTATCCAGTGCTGTTTCCAAACTTTCTCTCTTTTCCTATGTGAAATCTTTGGCACACGTTAAAAACGTATGTGGAATAGTTTAGAAAGGACTGAAAGGAGGGTAGAAGGGAAGAATGTACCTAGGGCACAGACCAAAATTATGGTTCCCTAATAAACCTGTGGTTTTAAGAGACATAACTGTCACAATAATTATTTAACATGGCTAAAACATTTCAGGTTTGGAGTCATTCCAGAGGTGATCTTTCCAGAAGAGAGGAGGAGAGGAGCAATGCAAGCCCCAACCCTGAACTGAAACAGAGGCAGTGCTGTCTCTGCTCACTGGGGTCTTGGGAACAGCTGGACACAAACACCCTTTCACCCCTGGAGCAGCTGCTCTTGGCAGAGCATGATTAAAAGGGAACATGATGACAATTCCTACAGGTTAGTTTAAAAATAATCCCTGAAAACAAAAGAGAGATTTATTTTTTTATATGGAGTTACTGGAAAGCAAAAGACCTGACACCAAGCTTTTATCTGAGCAGGAGATTTTAGCTGATTCTTTACTGCCCAGTCACCTATACAGCATCTCTGGAGGCACAGGAAGAGCACAGCCTCCCTCAGCAAAACCCTTCTGATATAAGAGGACTGTCTGTGTAGCACTGAATTATCTGAACAGCTCTGTCTTGCTGCCTATGATGGACCTTGATGTGAGTGTAGGACAGGGATGGGGAGGAAGCGGAGATGATGCAGCTGGAGAGCTCTGCCACATGGTTTCTGGAATGGCAGCGAAAGAGGAGATGTGCCCAAGGGCAGGCTGTCACTTCGCAGAGAGCTGCTGTGCCTCACTGCTGCTTGAAAGGGAAACATTTTAAATCTTGCTCCCTTTGTGGCTCCCAAACAACTGTCTGGTGAGAAAGGGAGGGCGCCACAAGCACAGTTGCCAGTTGCACATTGCATCAGTGCTTTCCTGCTTGCTGCCATGCAGCCCATATGGGACAAAGTCACAGGGAAAGCCTAGCAGGGATGAAACCAGCAGGTCGCAGCAGAAATTATTCTTTAAAATCCTTTAAGTTTTAATGAAGTTTCAAATCTATTTCTACAGCAGGCTAAAACTTTTCCTGTGTGATTCCATGAAGGCTATTTAACTCTAGAGGGTGTTAATTATTCCCAAGAGGTGGAGGTAAATAGCCAGTGGAACACAACTCTCCAGCCTCATGGATGGATGAATGGATGGATGGAAGTGGTCCATTTGGCTGTCCAAACAGAGCCCGCGGGATGAGCAGGTCCCACCTAACCCTTCATTTTCAGTTCCTGGCCCAGGCAATACACATTCTCAGCTGTCTTGAAGGCTCTGTAGAGCAACAGACCTGACCTTGAGCTCGTGTGAGTCATCTGGTCCTACTGAAACCCAAAGAGGACTGCCAAGCTGGAGCCACCCAGGGGCTGGCTCTGTAGCTGGACAGCTGCAAGGCCAGGAGCACTCCATCATCACCACATCCCGAGAGCCAGCAGTGCAGACCAACCCCTCAGAGCTCCAGCCTTGTCTTGGTGGCACAGTCCATTAACAGGATCGTGTCACTGCATGTTTCTCCCTACACTTAAGGTGGAAGAAAGGAAAGGGAGGACACAAGCGGATGGCAGAAAGAGAACAGTATGTTTAGATGGTAAGACAAAATAACCAACTGTAATCTCTGTTTAAAAAAAACAAACTCACCCATTCATTCACTTGTTCACAGGCATGAATATGATCAAACTCACCCTGCACAGACCCGGAGCTGCTGGTCCCAGCTATGTAAACCCATTCCTATGGGATGCATTTACATGTTTTTTTGTGATGGGTGTATAATTATGCTGAAGAGCTTTCTCTGCCTCCCCTGTGCACCCACAAGCACATATAACATACCCACAGGTATGTTATAGCAGCAGTTGTGAGGGAATAAGTCTGGGCATACAAGGGTTAGCCATAATTAACACACAAATTTATATTTCATGCTTATATTTTGTTCATGTTTTTATCAATAAACAAATTGGAAAATATGCAATCTATTGTAGTTTAGGTCTTACCCCTTTTCCAGTATACATATAAAGGTCTTTCATTTGTTGGAAGTTAGAAAAAGCTACTGACACAGGCTGCCTGAGGAAGGCAGTACTGTGAATCAGATGGAGCATTCTGAGGTGGGTCTGAAGTGTCCACACAGCATCATCCCCATTATGAGAGGAGATAAAAATCCAGATATTTGAGTCTCCTTGTCAGTCTCTATTACAGTCCCTGAGCAAAATTACTCATTTGGAGGCATTATCTCTACATATGGCATGCAGCTTATGAATACAAAATCAATTTTAAAAGATGCCTCCTAATGCAAAGACAAAACCACATTTGCTTAACCCCAAACATATGTCACGACAACTGGCACTCACCTGAGGTGTAAGAATGGAGTGCTCTGCCTCCAAACCACAAGAGGCAGAATCTTTTTCAACTGGGTGGAACAGAGCCCTAGCTGACAAACTGATTTCAGCTAGACCTGGAGGGCCTTGCTGAGGGACACTTCTGTCAGACTAAGCAGAGAATTTTGTCATGAGATGTCAGGGAATGGCTGGGTCATTTGTGGAGGTGTCTTCTGATGGTTTAAGAGTGGGAAGACTTGATTTCATAACAACTGTTCATTTGCAGTTTGCCTGATACGGCATGTGACAATTCAATAAAGGCAGGAGCTGGAAAAATCCACTTTCTGTAAATACGTTATGGGTTTAAGGGGTTTTAATATGTCTGCTCCCTTTAACGATTTGCAGCCAACAGTGGTTTTTCTTAGGTCAAGAAGCTTATTTGAAGACGAAGGGGCAGATCTCATGGAATTTTATGTGGGATTTCATGCAAGTGCTCAGCTTGACAGAAACAACAGAATTCACCCAATGCAAAACCCAAGTCCAAGGCTGATTCAAACTTACTCAATGGTTTATGTGACCGACCCCTTAACATTTTGATGAAATGTTATCCATACCTGTGTTCTGGGTTTCTAAAAATCGAAAGTTTGTCTCTCTCTACTGCCACCAACATGTCAAGTCAAAGCCCCAAAATGACACTCGAATTCCAGCATTAACTCTTTACTACTCCCTGGAATGGGTAAGATACTAGGGAAACCTCTGCAGACAGCAGCCTTAGAGAATTGCTCTAAGGAAGGAAAGGAAGAAGGAAGAACAAAGAAGATACCCCACGACAGGGAGCAGGGAGAAAGACAGAGGAAGGAAAAAAGGGAACAGAATAAAGCAAGAATGGAAGATGCATGTTTTCTTACTGAGCAATACTGGATGTAACAACTATGTTCAGAAAAAATAATGTTATCTGAAAAAGCTAATTGCCTGTATATGGCAAAATCCTCTTTCTGATTGTTGCACCAACCTCCCATTGACATGGCTGAGATATTTACTCCTTGATGAATTAACATTATTTATACTTTGGCCCAGAGTTTGGCATCAGAGCTGGAACCGGGCCTTTCATGCAGAATAAATCTGACATTCCTCCCTTCAACCTCTGTTTAACATTCTAGGAAAAATTAAATTTTTCATCAATATGTACAAACTGTGCCAGGATGAGCTCTACCCTCGGACTGGCATTTCAAGAGGGCTGTGCTGCAGTATTTCAAAGCAAAATTTGGCCTTCAATTCTAATTGCTCTCAACTCTAGAAATATTGAATTGATTTTCTTCAGACATGAACTGTTTTCTCCTTCATCACCGAGGTCTATAAAACAAGCTGGGTTCAAATTTCCTAGTGTCAGCTCTTCTTGAATTATGAGGTCAGAGAAGCTGCAGCCGGAACAAATAGGAATACCTGGTTTCTCTTCACACCCACATATCATAAAAACAGCCAGGCTGCTTTTGCTGAGAGTTCTCAAAATATTCACCTTTCGACTGAGCCAAGCCTGAAAGGTACACTGCTACCCCTCAAGGAACGTTCTTGAGAAAATTAGGAACAAGTGAAAACTGGGAAAGAGCCTGGAAAAAGAAACAGATCTGAAGCAGGAACAGTGGTTTTGTTTCCACAGAAGTAATTAACAATTCCCACACCTCCATCATAAATTAGCTTTGGAAGAGCCTACATGCTCCTGAGTGGGACTGTGGCTTTCTTCTTTCCTAGAAGAGACATTTTTGCTCATAGCATCAGATAATCATAGGTTGTTTAGGGAAATTTTAATCTCTTCCTTATGTCTCATGGACAGGAATCCTGCCACGATAACTATCGGGAACATGTGTAAGACTTTCCCCAGATCCTTGCTCACCGCCTGCTTTGGCAACCCCACCTTTCAAGCTGAACCCTGAAGCCCAGACCACAGCCAGAAAGCCAGGACCACACTCACAAAGCCTGCCCAGGGGTTTTATCATCATCTGATATATTTATGCCTTTCACATTGAGACACGTTGATCAGATGAGGAGCCTGCTCCATGTTAGGCATTGCAGGGACATTGCAGTCATCTGCTCCTACAAGTGAGGAACACTTGTACCTATATTTACCTTCTGCAGCGTTGATAGGATCAAATGACATTTTTAAAAGTCCAAGCCACTGGAAGTAAACCCCACAGCTGCAAATGCTCATATCAGAAAGTTCAAGGAGGAATTTGAGTCGGGAGCTTACAAACCAACTGGTTTTGTTGCATTTGAGATACACAGACAAATACAAAAAAAAAAAAAATCCAAAAAACTGCTGGTTTACCTTTAGACCCTTTTTAGCTAAAAATTATTTGCAATTAAAAACCTTCTGACCAGCCAAACTGCATGCACATCCTTAGCCAAAGGCAATGGTTATGAAACACCATGTAACTACCCTGTTTCACATGTCATTCCCTGGGACAGGGAATATCTAGTACAGCATGAAGATGCTGGGGCCACCACGTGAAAACATGTTATTACTCAGTTGTCACACTGTCAAAAGCTGCAACCACTCACTGCTCTAGTGAGCCATGAATGACTTGTTTTGCTCCTTCTCAAGCTCTCCCAGCAGATATAAAAATACTGAGACACAAATGCCCATATCTTGATTACCAGAAGGAAGCGTCACTGAGATGCTGAAACACATTTTTTAGGGTGATGAAGGGCAAGTGCTGTGGCCAAAAGACACCTATTTCTCAAGGACCCAGGTACCTGCTCTGCCATTTTTGCTTCATGCTTCTAAGACAAAAAGCCTGCATAGTCCACCTGTGCCACCAGGCTTCCCATCAGGTTCAATCTCACCCTGGTGCTCTGAAAACAATCAGGGCAAAACAAGACACGAGGCTCTGCCCATCCATGAGGCACCCGCAATGCACTGAAATCACAGGGGTTACAGAAACAGAACTGAGGGCAAATCTGGACCCATTATCTTCTGGCTGTTTTGAGAAAGCAAGGGTAATAGTGCAGCTGTTCCTCTTTAGATATAGGTTACAGTGTTTGCATGTTTATGGGGATTTGCTCCCCAAGGTGCATCACACAACTCCCATTAAGCTAAAGCGGGTGACATGGGAATGCTGAAAAGTGGAGAGGCAAATTAATAGGTTTTACAACCTGACTTTCAGTGAGCATATAGCATTCTTATTTAAAAATAATAGGACAGTGGTAGTTATAATCCATCTGCAACTCAGCATTCAGGAAAACCGTAGAATTTTATTAGAAAAACATTTCAGATCCTGAAAATAATGGTACACTGCAATAGTACCAATGATTGTGTTGTACTGCGTGTGAAACAAGTTAAATTGGTGGCCAGGTGACTGGGTGTTTCTCCCTGCCTTTCCAAAGGGCAGGTGATTCAGCACAGCTCAGCACGGCTCAGCTGCCTGGGATGTACATGTGGAGTAGCTGTGCTCTGGCCAGAACGAATCTTGGAGTGTGCTGTCCACACTGAAAAAATAAGAGTACAGGGCTGATGTCTGCACTATAGGGACTACTGATACATCATTCAGGGTTAATTAATTTTATGGATCCACTTCCTGAACATGTAGTTAATGAGTCCAGAAATTATAAGCACCCAGCCTCAAGCATGCCCTCTTGCATCAACAGACAGACAACTGTGAAGAACCAGGCTTGGACAGGTGGATGTTTCTGCTTTACTTCAAAAGGAACCTAAAGGCTGCATGCAAAGAACATCAGGGAACACATGGAAAGTCTTGACATTAGTCATGCTGCCCTGCCCATCTCTGCCTTTCCAGGAGTTGCCAAAGGAACTCTCTTATGAAGCTGCAGAAGGGGTGCCCACAGCTCCCGGGAGTGCAAGGACGGAGTCTGTTGTGCCCCATGGTGGCCTGTCCTTTTCCCACTCAAAGTGGCGCAGGACACAGCTGATCCAGCCTGCATATGCCTCACTCTGACCCTGCCAGCAGTGGAGCAGGGACTTAAATAAAGGGTCTTATTATGGGGTGTTGCAACCAGGTGGCTTTATAAGAATATAGTAACAGATCTATTTGTCTGTCTATCTATCTATCTACCTACCTACCTACCCATAATATATACTTTTTTATGTCTTTCTAAATATAAAAATAAGAAGTATAATATATATACACCACTATAAGGTATTATGTTTTTACAGTAGTTCAAAACATTTGATGCCAAATTTCACTGTTGCTTTGCATAGCCAGACATCCTCCAGTTGATCCAAAAGATTTTGATTAAACTATTTTGTGGAGAGAGAAGTTTGCAGGCAGCATTTTTCTGGAGCTTCTTTTCACACACAGGCACAACAGCAGCCAAAGAGGAGGTCACAGTGGCATGGCAAACCAACCTCCCTCAGGCCTCTGTTCCATTTCTGTCCTCTAAAGGGTTGGAGCCTCTGCTGACAAGCTTGCTACTGAGTGATAGCTGGGATGGAAATTAAATAGCTGGAACATTTGCCTGCATGTACAGAGGGGGGCAAATAGGAAGGGAGGGGGAAGCTGTTGATATATAGCAGTTGTGTAGAGCAGTAAATATTAGCATTAATTTTGCTCATCACAACTGCACATTCATTACAGTTTTCCACGTACTTTCCACAAATCCATAAGTCTGTATGTGCTGAGCCAGTGGCTTGCCATAGCAAGCAGCAAATAATGTATGATATATTACCTCCCTTATAATGGATTGGTTATTTCAGCCTTGATGTGATGAAGTAAATGACAGCAATTTTGCTAATACATGTGTTTTCTACTCTCCCCCTCCTTTCAAATAGGGCAAAAAGGTGTCCTTTAACATTTAGAGCCATGGAAGAACACAATATGTATGATGGTAAGTGACAATAATGTAGTATGCCATAAACTCTAAGTACCATCTGGTTTGAAAGGAAGCTGATATGAGGTATAAAGAAGGTATTTTGCACACAACAGAGGTAATAAATTTGGAATTTGTTGGAGGATTTAGACCCAACTGGAAAAAAATCCACTGGAAATATTTTGAAGTACTGCACAGATACATTAAGAAAAGATTCTGCCTCTCAGCAGAAAGTTCTTCTGGTTCATCTGGTGATAGTGCAGCTTTGCTGGTCAAATATTGATCATATCAACCAGTATTCTGCTTCAGACTGATGGTGGGAAATGCATGGCATAAATAATGCATTGCAAGAACAATGTTTCTACATTGTCCATTAGAATACCAAATTCAATAGAAAAGGATTTCTGGTTCATGTCATCCTTGCCATAAAGTGGATGGATCCATCACAGCCCTCTTCCTTCCCTGTGTTCTGCTTGCCCACGTTCTGCTTGTTTATGAGGCCAAGCTGTGCCCAAGAAATTGGAAAAAGAAGACAGAAGCAAGTTTCCATGAAAGCAAGCCCACTACTAGCACATAGCAACTGAAAGCCCTTGTTCCAAGGAGCCCAAAGCAATACCACCAAATTCAGCCTGCACAAGAGAAGCAGGTGCAGCTGGAGACTCCAGAGTTCAGTTCAGGGCTGGGAATGCTGGCAAATTCTTAGGATAACATAAGCCCACATTAAAAAAGATCCATGCTTATTCAAGGATGCAAAGATTCAAGGCTTGATCCTGGGGCCACTGCCATGAGGGGAAGGATTTCCACCAATCTGAAGTGGCTTTAGCCAAAACCTTTAGCTTGGCTCTCATTTTGTACAAGCTCCTGTGCCCTGCACTGCTCTAATCCTTGGCATGACCATAAAATCATGCTGGGAACCCAAATAACTCCCACGATGTGAGGACAGCTCTGCCCTTTGGTAGGGCTGGATGTTAAGCCAGCTGTTAAACACCGCCTGCAGCCAACTGCACAATCTCCAGCTGCTGCAGCTCTCATCCCTCAGGGAAGAGGCACCACGTCTTCTGAGACACGTCAGCTTCCCCTTATTTTTGCTGGATTGGACATGAAAGTCCCTGCCACCCTGAGGCTTCTTGACCCTCACTGGGTTATTATTTTTCCAGCACTCATGTTGCTTATTGTGGGCTCCCAGTCCTCAAAGATTTATCAGACAAAACAGACTGTGTCCAGCAGTGGTGGGAGTTGTTCCTGATGCTTATAATTCCAAATATTACTGTTTTACATCACAGATACCTCTTTTCCCTGATGAATGCTGACTAGTCTCTTTCCCTTCTGTCACTTTACTTAAGTCATACTTGCCCTTAGAGAAAAATGTGGCAGAGTCATGAACAGGAATGGAAAGCTCTGTCATATGGAGAGACTAGGATGCAATGTGATTATCGTGTTAACCAACTCACTGCCCTTTGGATGCTTGGCCCACATCCAGCACAGTGACATCAAGACAGTGCTCTGGGCACATGCTGCAAATCATCAGATTGTACCAAAATGTCAAGCAGTGTCCTGGAAGCTGTGGGGTCCTCAGGAGCTGATCAGCAAAGTCCTGCACATCTGGCCCTATCCATGCACCCTCAGCAACGCGTGCAGCACTGCTTGGGGACAGCAGTGCTGCTCACCCACCCTCCTGGAAACCCACTGAAATCATCACATAAACCAATGGAGGCAAGCATACCCTTGACAACTTTCTACAGCAAAGATTAGGTGCAGTAAGACAAAACATTAAATGGATGTCTGGCCTTGCCTTGCTAATAGAGAGGATTTATTATTGGGGATTTCTACATGACCTTCGACAGAAAGCAAGTATTTCAGGGAGCCTTGTGTGCTTCGGCTTGGTAAATCAAGGATTTGCAGCCATACAGACCACTGGAGCCCTAGTAGCCCTGGTTCCCAGCAGGGGCTGATGAAATCCTGATGAAATTCTGGCACCTGTCTGCAAGCTATGGAGATGTGACCCCTGCAGTGGGCAAAGGCACAGACTGAACCCCCTCCTCCAGCACTGGGCTGCCAGGAATACCACTTTCCTGGTGCAGTCATATGAGCTGGTCAAGAGCCCAATCCCAGGCATCGTGCAGCAAATCCAGAGTCAGGACTTCGCTTTCAACAGCTTCCTCAGACTTGGTAGCAGCACAGCCACAACTGGTCTTGCCCTTTTAGCAAATGAAAGTTCATTCTGTTGCCAGATGAAGAACTATCTGCTGGCAGGGAAAAGACAATGATTATTTCGCAAAACCATTAACCTCTGAAACCACAGAGTGAGGAGGATAACGTTAAATGTTAACCAAGGAGAGGGACGGGAGAACACATTTTGTTGATCAAATGTTGATCATTTGTTGATCAATGAACTAGACTAGTTGTGCCACCTCAGCTCCATATTTCGGAAGTAATATCATGTTCATCAGACAGTGAACTACAGCTTCAGGGTGACCACCAAAGCCCACCAGACAGATCTCTGGGACAAGAGAACATATGCACTGATGAGGGGGGAAATACACTGATGACTTCGAGGAAATGGTTATCACATGTATATTTCTTCTGGGAAATCAATGAATATGTATGTAAAGTATAGTATATAAACAAGAGCCTTCTCTGTACTCAGCATATATAGCAATAGTTTGGTGGAAATATCTCCTCACACATCTGGCACCAAATAAAGAATGCCTGCTTCTTAATGCCACGTTGCTGTTATGGAGTTTTATGTTATGGAATTTTGGTAATAATTTCCTATCCAGTCTATCTTTTGTCTTCTGCCTAATCCATCACTGAAGTTATCAAGCTGAATTTCCATGGCAACAGACTGGAAGGTCAAAGAGAAAATACTAGGCTGGATCAGGCATCTGATGTGGAACTGTGAAAGGGAAAGAACAAAATTACTTAGAAAAATTAACCATTGTAATAGAGGGAATGAGGGGGGAAAAAAAGATCAGATAATCTACTCCTAGTTTGAAGACTCCGTTTGGTTTCTGACAAAGCTGTCACCAGTGAATACACCCTCTTACACACACAGAAACCCAATTTGTCTCTTTGCTCCCTTTGAAGTCAACAGCAACTCCCGCAGGTGCAAAATATGGACATCCAAGGAATTGCAGGGAAATTCCCAGTCATTAGGAAAAGTTCTTGGTATCTGTGTCTTCTTGCTTAGTGAGACACCATCACACATTGTCACAGGCCTCCACTGAAAGAACATCTCCACCTCCACATACGATGGGACAGACACAGAGACTTTAAATACTTCTTTTTTCAACAGAGAATATGCCAATGCATTTTTCCTTTAATCCTCTTCTCAAAGGTGTAGCGACCACAGCCTAAAGCCATGTTTAATTAGCTGTCAGTTGTTTGCTCCCTGGCATAGCCCTAATGCAGGCTCCTACCTCCTTACCAGATACTCCCAAGGGACCACCTGCCAGTGCCCCCAGCACCCACATCAGACACCCCACAGAGACAGTGGAGTCAGCGGGGTGAGCCCAAAGATGGATGGCACAACTTCAGTGAGGGTGAGGGATGGGGGAGTGAGGTGGGAATGCAGATATGCCCCAGGGATGCTGGCATCCCTCTGGGGTCGGATAAATTGTCACACAGGAGGTTGTGCTGTTGTAGGAAGGCTGGCAGTTTTCTCCTATTTTTAATAGGGTCTCCTGCTGTGCCTGAGACGCTGTCACTGATGTGAGCCCCGTCACATCACAGCAGCCACACAAGGCTGGTGCTGACACTGTATCCAACCCAGTAGCTTCCCTTTCCTTTAAGCAACACCATATTCTTGTCTGTTGGCATTTGTTACCACCTTCCCCTTCCAGGTGATGGTCTAGGACCTGAAGTTCTTTACAGAAATCCAATTAGGGACGTTGTGCAAGCCCCTCTTCAGATGAAAGCTGCTGATTCATTAAGCCGCAGGCTTGCTGCCTTTACCCAAGGAGCACAGCACGCCTTTCCCCCTGGCAGTGCTCCCTCCCCTCCTTCCCATGCCATCTGCACGTGCCGCACATCAGACGAGACGAGAGGCTTCAGGGTCTCTGTGTTCTCCACCCACTGGGGATTTTTCTCCCCTATTCAGGAAAGATAGAGGAGGCAGGCAGTATGAGACCCTGAAAACATTCTGGTGATGTTCGGAGGGGAGGGAGGCAGATATGGAGAGAAACCTCTAGTGACTATCTGGGATTTATAATGTGACTTAAATGACTGCTTTTTTTTCCGCTGCTTGATCTGAAAGCATACTTGAGTCAGTCTGAATATCAAAGATATTCAGAAAGACAGTGGGGGCAAGGAGTAGGACAGAGACTGACAGGAAAACAAAGAAACCAGGAAGGCAGTACAGAGATGATATTGCAGATAGACCAGATTAAAAGATGAAAAAAAGAGGTGACCTGCCTGGCCAACAGAAAAAACCGCTCAACATAAATACAGGGGGTTTTTTTCCACCTGATTTTCTCAGACATTTTATGGGTTGTTCATAGCCTACACACACTCTCTTTGAAGAAAAGGTTTTCCGATAGTGGGTGACAGAAGGGCCATGATATAGTTTTACATCAAAGTACTATGGAGCAAGCTCTGCTTAAGACAGTTCCTTGGATCCACATTAGAATAAATCCAGAGCTTGACCTGGATCCTGGGGATGTGCATTTAGTGCACTCGGCCAGACAAAAGCATAAACAAAACATACCAGATTGAATACTCCCCTGAAAACTGAAGGGGAATGTACGTGTGCATGGTGGGACAGAGCAGAGCTACTGAGGCTCTCCAGCCTTCTTCACATGGCTGTAGGAGGTGGAACATATTCAGCTCCTTAAAAAAGAGCAGGAAGAGAATGTCCACAGGCTTTCTGTAAAAGGACCACATAGAAGAGCTAACTATGCCTGAAACACCAAACCACCACTGCTTTTATTAATTTGACCTTTTACCAGGAAAATACTTGTTGTCCATAATGCCAGGAAAAGCCTAGGAAGTATTAAGAGAGAGCATGCCAGCTCCACAGCATGTTCCCCATCACTCTGATTCTACAGAAATCCTTCCCTGGGCCACAAAATCAACTCTCACACATGAAAAAGGTCCACAGCCCATGTTTAACACCTAGGGATAAGTCAGCAACGAAGGACAGCATTGCCAAAAAAGGGATGGATGTTTGGAAGCCTTAATACCAATGGCTTAAAGGGAGTAGGAGATGCAGCTGTAATATTTTATCCATGCATTTTACATTTCTGTGTGTATAAACATATCTGTGTGTGCACATATGTACACAAACGTACACACAAACCTGTAATTGGTATCTTCATACTCAAAAGTTCTTATACTGCCCCTATAATATAATTCTTATTCAATTAATTAAAATGTTTTGCTGTCTTGAATTTTAAGACAGTGCATAGGGTGACCTGTATCACTGGAGAATAAAATAATCAGTCTTTGTTTAAGCTGGAGCTAAGATTGCTCTCACTTTTCCCCACATGCTGTTTTGAGGATTAACTTTGCTCTGATTTCCTTCCCTCCCTTACTGATATTGAAATATTCTTACTTCTGATTCTTCTTTCATTGCTCCTATTGTTTTCACACATTTTCTTCACATGGTCACAGGTACTTACTGTTTTTATAATTTGCACATTTTCACCCATCTATAAATTGGCTGTCATAAAAGCCAGTCTGAATTGGATTTTGATTAAAAAAGACATAATGTCATTTTTTCCATCCAGTATTCAGATTGATTTTGCAATGAGCCAGTTAATGAAAACTTGACTTGCTTTTCTGCAGTTTACAGGTTGGACTATAGCTGCATTTGGGGGGCCATTTTCTGCCTCTCAGTTTTGTTAAGAATCTAGTTCAAACTTGGCAGCTACTGAAAAGCTGTGCGCTCTTCTCACAACTTGTCATCTTCCATCCTTATCCAGGCATTCAACTTGGCTACTTCTTAAGGCTTAAAATTAACATGTTATTATTGTCTCTGAAGACCCTTCAGGCTTTGATTCCTACCTATTGGAGAAATTTTGATTTCTGTTTATGTACTTGCTCATAATTTGGGTTCTGTTTCCAATCTGTCACTTGCTAAACCATCTGTGCCATCTGGAATATGCCTGGCCCCAATTTGGTGGAATTCTCTTCCTTATGAAATTCATGCGATGCAGCCTGCAGATGCTTTCACTGCTTCTCTGACAAATTTACTTAATTTGGCAGCTCTGAGGTTTGCATTTTTGTCAGTTTCTAGGCCCGCATCTTGTTCTTATTATTGTGCCATAGATGGTGGAGGTATATCCACATTGGATACACATGGCACGCAAGAATCCTTCCAGTTTCAACAGGTTTGACACACAAGTGAACACAAAGTTTGGACTTTGGACCAGGATCCTTATGAGCCATTTTTTCCTCTAATACACCATGAAGTCACGGGCACTGGAGAATGCAGGGGTAAGGTAAGAAATTCACAGTTGCACAGAAGGTCACCATCAGGTTTATATTTCAGTGGTACTGCAGATAACAGCATCTAGGAAGAACAGGATTAGCCAAGACACTGTCTCAAATATTGCACTAAAATGAAACCACATCTTTGCCACCAGTAGATAAACCCTCCTGTTTGTGAGAATTTTTAGCTTCTGAGAGACAAAAACATCCTAAGGATCTGATTTAGGCGCTTTTCAAAACAATTAGGTGGGTACAGCAGGCTCACAAAGACTGAAACAGATGAAACTGGCCAGACTTTTAAAGGATTATCTAAATGATCCCTGGCTAATCAAAATATGCTCAACCATGAGTAAAATAAAGGCAAACAGGGCCTGTGTGCTTCTAAATTTGACATTATGAAGGTTACTCACTTGTCAATGTCCAGAATGATATAACTTACAAGAGAAAAACCTCACTTTTTATTTGTTTACTCCTTTTCTGAACCAAATTCAGCTCCTAGGAAGTAATGTGTTGAGGTACAGTGATGAAAAAATTTGGTCCAAAGACCACAGGTCTAAAAAAACGGCCAAAATTACAAATGTATTAGATTTTATGTGAGAGAAAAAATGAACTTTTCCATGAGTTTTCTCCCACATCCATTCAAACTGTGAGTTCCTAGACAGAGATCACCAAAAGTGAACACGTAAAATTAAGCATGTTGATATGTATTCTAGTACCTAACATCAGTGAGCTCATTTCCAGGGGGTAGCCCCTCCCTAGCAGAAGTAATTTGGAGAAAATGAGAAAACCCAGGTAACGAAGAACTCCTGAAGCCAGATGGTACTCAAGTTCATCCTGCTGTGCTTACCTGTTTTTCTCTGTCACTCCCCCATGGCTGCTGGGGCTCAATTAGCTTCATATTACGGCATTAAACTGAAGTTTTTTGATGGTTGGCATTTATCCTGCTAGACTATCATCAGAAAATATTTGAGATGAGCAGGTGGTCAGGCAGGAACCCTACCAAACCAGGTTGTGCTCTACATTGAGAATGAGAGGACACCACTCACAACAACCTCCAGTGAATCATTTCCTTACAGCCATCAACATTGCCACATGATCTGTAGAATCAGAGTGATGGAGAACATGCTGTGGAGCTGGCATGCTCTCTCTTAATACTTCCTAGGCTTTTCCTGGCATTATGGACAACAAGTATTTTCCTGGTAAAAGGTCAAATTAATAAAAGCAGTGGTGGTTTGGTGTTTCAGGCATGGTTAGCTCTTCTTCTGCAATAGCAGATCTTTGGAAGAAAACCAATACAGTTGGATAACAGCAAATAGAGAAAAGGAAAATAAACGGCCTTTGCTGGCTATGTTCTCTTCTTCAGTGTAGGCAGTCATGAAGCTGTATTTTGCATTATTAAACAGCAAACCAACTGCCATGGCTTGAAACTCCCACTAAGATGAGATGCTCAACCCAAGGTTGTGGAGGTGTTACTGTATTTCCCTGTCCTAACTTTACTTCAGATATGTTGTTATTCGGATTACATTGTTGTATTTAGTAATGATAAACCACACAGAGTCAGGCTAAAAGGTGCTATCTGAATTTACATTTGTTAATGCCATTAGTGGAAAATACTCCTTTGGAAGACCCAAAGCACGGTGGTCTGGATTGATGCTAATGGGCAGCATCCCAGCAGGAAAACAATGCTTGCTTCATCAAGATGCTGGAAGGAGTTTGTCTGCTAGCCAAAATCTCTCTCCTACTGTTTATAAAGCAGCATCTCACTGATCTACCCCACTTTCTACAGCTCATTACTGAGCTGTCTTTTAAACGGATTGGCTGCTGTTCAATTTCATGGCTTCAGAGCTGCAGAAAAACACCTTTCAGGGTGTCTAACCTTCCCTCCAATCTCATGGCTACTCAATGTGCTAGGTAATATTTCACTAAGTCTCTCACTCAGAAACACCCAGTTCATTGCTTCTGTGACAATCCCAAGTGAACAGAAAATCCATCTATCCTGTGTAATGCAATTAGAACTGTGGCTGCATATAACTCCTGCAAAGTTGTTCGAATAATGATTTTAAACATGAAATGGTTTTTGGTGGATTCAGCACTTGGTCTCTGAATAATGCAGTCTATAATTAGAAAGTGCCTTTAAAAGAAGACTTTTTTATTCTTTATTGTCCTCAGTGTTGCTATAATTTCAAAATAAAGCTGGTAACTCTTGCATACTAAGATTGTGGTGACAGGAATCACATTGTTTGTGTTGTAACTTTTTAATTCTCCTAACTATTTTTCTGATTCCCTTCAAATAATGGATCTCCCTTGTGTACTCATATTTTCACTTTTGATTGTAGGCAATTAATTTTTATTACCATAAAAAAGCCCTCTGAAATTCTTTTATTATGAGGTTGTTCTATTTATCTAGTCATTAACCTGTGATGAAAGTGACACCTCTAATGGCTCAGTCAAAAACCTTCCACTGGCAACATACACAGATCTGCTGTGATGCATTAATCTTTTATTAGATTACAGTTACTGTAAAAGCTGGTATTCAATTGTTTAATAGGTTTTCTTAATTCCAATCTTCTACACTCTAAAAAATAGCTAGAGGTAGATGCTAAAAAAGATTTGAGGCTCTACTCCAGTAGAATGGTTTCCTAAGCATGAACTGGTAATTACTTACAGGCTTTTTAGAAATTAAAAATCCTTTTATTTCATTTCCAGTCAATGCCATCAACATTTTAATGAAACATTTACTAATTACTGAGAGCAACAAACTATTTCTTGAATGAATTGCAAAACTCAGTTAATGAAGATGTAGATGTCTCCCAGAAGCTTGTGCTGGCCACCAGCAATTTCTGCCACACCTCTGTCAGGAAGGAATTTATCTCAATTCACAAGGTAGTTTTGAATGAAAAGAAAATGCACATCCTTTTGGGGTACCTCTCAGGTGCAGATAAAGACTATTCTGACTTCTGTGAGAGCTGGCGAGAACCATTATCAATCTGCCTGACTGGCATCAGCATTGAAACACCTAATACAATTAGTTCCATCCTTACAAGATGGAAATTTTGTTTGTGAGAGCACGTTTGACTTGACAGTGCATGCTGTTTCTGGGTGGACTCCATCCTGGGCCTCGAGCTCTCAGCACCAGGTGGGACTTAGGAGTGGATGAATCAAAAATCTTTGCTGCAGCCTGCTGAGAGTGTAAATTCAGGAGTGTCTTTTTGTGGCCTTGGTAGCTGCTGCAACAATAAAATGTTTTTGCTTATTCACGGTTTGCAAATTTTAGTTAACAGTCTCATGTACTGCAGCAGGAACACAAAAAGACACTAGCCTTGTAATTGTGGAAAACATAGTAAAAAAACCCCAAGGAAAACAGATTGTAATTTCATAGAACAGAATATGTTAAGGACTGAAAAAGAATGCTGATTTCTGAGGAATTTCCAATTTTCTTTTCAAGCTTCTTTCTAATGCACTTACAAATGCATAAATTGTTCTAATGCTCTTTAGGTCATAAAAAGCAAATTGGTAGGGTAAGAACTGTTTTTCCTTGTCAAGTTGGGCACCCTACCTAGTTACAGAAATGAAGACAGTCTGCTTCCTTCTCACCATGCTATCATGATCAAAGGAACAGGATGCAAAAATTTCCCCCACTGAACATGCTGCTATTCAAAACCCTTTGTAGGCACCTCTCAGCAAAACACGAGAGTCTGGTTTGAGATGAAAAGAGAGAGCTCATGTATTTATTTATTCAGGATGGCATTTTGCAGCCCCAAAAGAAATGTAAGTATGCATGTATGCATGCATATACATCTGTAAATGGGGGTCAATAAGGAGGAGAGAGCTGTCAGTGGGGCTCTCTCTCTCTCCTGGGCAAAACCCCAGACTTGAAAAGGACTCACTGGCTCCTGGTGAGGCTCTGCCACCCCTTCCTCTGTTACCAGGCAACATTATCAGCGATGCTGCACATGTGCACTGGACATTAATTACCACTGTCTGCTCACTGTTTGTATTTTCATTTATGCATTTTCCTTTAGAATCATGAGGCAAGGCATTCTGGAGTGAATAAGATTTCATTTAAAGGATGTCTGCATCCATAAGCCAACTGGCCCAGTGGGTAAAACATGTCCCAGGTTCAGGGAAAGAGGAAAATGCTTGCGCTCCTGCTCAGCTCCAGACACCCTGGCTGCAGCTTCAGCCCCAGTGTGGCTGGGACCAGCTGTGCCACCACTGCCTGCAACCCAAGGCTTCCCAGCACTGGCTCTCCTGGCTGCCATCCACTGTGGCAGCTGTTTATTATGTTAAGAAACTAAACCTTCAATCCCCCAAATAAGAGTTGCATTTGGATCAGTGGCAATTTTACCTCAGCTGAGTGTTTCAGCACGTGAATGCCTCACCATCCAGATAGCTAAGGTGTGACTTTGTCTGGCTTTATAAAAACAGATGTCAAGAATCAGACACATGAAAATGCAGGCAGTAGTTAGTTTTTGAGTATATGCTGCAGAGAGTGCTTGGTGATCGATCCTGCCATGCAGGAGAGGCACTTGAGGAACAGGAATTGTGTCTCTACAGGAATACCTTGCACCTTAATTCTGATATGTGAAAAGGCTGTATTGGTTATTCAAACCAGAGGTATGGGCAGGAGATGTTAGGGCTTGGGTGAAGTGCATGGTTCCCTCTCCCACGCAAGACAGAGCCAAGGCACTGGCCAGTCCCTTGCATCCTGCCCATGATGCCTTAAGTTTTAGCTTTCATATTATCCAGATTCTGTACTGCATTAGTATAAAACTCTGAACTTCATGTAACTGTTAGCAACTTCTCCTCACAGTTTAGACAGACAAAACAACCCTTTTCCAGCCTGAGAACCAAGGACACTGTTGAGGCTTCAGGCCCAAAAAGTATAAACAAGAGTGAATTGAGGAGAGCAAACTGGGAGGATGGGACTTCATAACTTGAAGCTCTAATTGGACAATTAACCCCAATATGTAAATGGACCAAAACTTATCAAAGTGTGAAAACTCGTGACTTGGAGTCCCTCTTGGGTGGAGCCTCGGCCAGGCTCTTGTACTGCCCAAGGGGTATCCTTTAAAGGCCTTTATAATAAATACCTACTTTAGTCCTTTAACTCTGTCTAGCCTCTGTTCCAGGTCAGCCTCTTTAGGCATCACCCAGAGACCTCATTTCTCAGTCCCTGTTTCGAGGCCTGTTTTCTGCCAGCTGTATTTACACACTGCTGTCTCAGGGAGAAGCACTGGTGATTAATGGAAGTCGTGCTGGTGTGGGTGGGCAGCACAGAGCTCGGCAGGTGGGGAATAGTGGCACTGAGCTAACGCTGCCTGTGGCAGGCACTGGCAGGGGGCTGAAGGCAGGAACACACAGCATTGCCACCACCTGGACTCCTCCACTACCCTGCACAAGTCTACATGCTGAGCAGAAACTCTGCAGATAAAGAGAGTGCAGTGTGTGTAGAAAAATGTGGGGAACAAAAGGAAATTGACAGGCACATCTACCAACCCCTTTTCTGGATATGGATGCCTCAATTTCCAAGCATCAATGTCAGATACATCAGAGCACTCTGATTTTGAACAGGCTGCTACTACCTGTCCTCTAAGAACTTACTCCCTAACCTTCACTGAAGTGCCCCAAATAATTATTCCCATTTAAAAGGCAGGTAAGATTTTACTGTAGGAGATTCTCACCAGTAAGCAGCACCCATTTCTTGCTTCAGAAACACTCTTCCATGATTCCTCCATGCCAGTGTAGTCTCTGTCCATGGGCAGCCTGTGCTCTCTCTCCAGCCAAGCATACAATAGATGTAAAAATGTTCCAGAAGACAAATTACATTATTTCAGAAAGGGAGAATCATCTACCTGTCATTACCTTGCCTCTGGTTTTACTACATTGACACAATACTTTCAGTCTCTTACAAGAATCTCCAAGAACAAATTTAAGGTATATGGTTCTTTTAATCCTCATAAATCTGGTATTATCCTAATTACCAAGAAGAGACATCATTAAAAAAGGGATGAATGTACAACCACCTTCTCAATGTCACTGTCACCACATTGACAACTTAATTAAAAGTGCTGTGAGTTTAGTTTGTATCAAGAAGAAAGATACAGAATTTTAAAAATTCTTAGATTGCTCTTATCAAAATGTACCTTGGTGCTGCTAATAAGAGATTACATCAATTAAAATATTTTATCTTTCTTGAAGGTACATTAATATTTCAAAAGAAAATCCTCATCTTCATATGGGATCTTCATGCCAGTATACAAATTAATTTACTAGAAATAACCACCTTTACTGCAAAAAACATGACCCTGAGTAAATGAAGGTCATGTTCATTATACAATAGTCCACATTTTTTGCCCTGTGCTTTGCTGCCTGGCATAGAAAATTAAGACATACATGAGGTAATTAGAAGGCAACCAAAGAAAAGACCAATCATAAATTTGTTTCACCATTTTTTGTCAGCTGAAGCCTACTTTGTCTCTGGTCTCATACACTCAAGTGTAAATCTGGAGCAGCTGCCTTGGCACCTATGGAGTTAGAGGAACCAAGTGCTTACCCACTGAAACCTGATGCTGCTGTCCTCCCCAGGTCAAAAACTGAGGAAACCGCTTCAGTGCGTTCTGCCACATTTTGTGAATTTCTTCAAACATGGAAGCAGCCTCAGTGAAAATTCCTGCTTTACTTTTTAATAAAAATATGTTTCTAACCCATATGAGCCCTTAATGCTTCAGTATTGAAAAGCACCTACATGAACCCCAAAAACACTTTCTAATCTCATATTATTTAAGCCAATTTCAGGATTTCTTGGAGCCTGACTAATTACTTTCAAGCACTTACGACTGCAGTAACTCCAGCTGGGGATGTGATATCCACTTATTTTATTTACTAAATTACTTTTTAACAACCACTCGTCTTTTCACATGTCTGATCCTTGACATCTGGTTTTACAAAAGCAGAGTCAAAGCCCATTGCAGTGGGAATTGTAGCACTCACTTCAGCCTGACCCTCTGCAGGTATTTTTTCCATCTGGACACAGAGCACTGACAATATCCTGCCTTCACAAAGCACAGGTTAAGATGACTGTGAGGCACACTTGGTCCAGGGTAGCAAGACACTGACAGAGTGAAGGAAAGGCCAAGCAGTGATGAGAAAAGCCATCTCTGAAGTCAAAGACGCTGAGGCACACTGGTGCTTTTGACCTCCTGTTCTGACACGCCGGTCTCTCTGGAAAGATGAAATCCGTGTATGACCTCTGCCTATTTTCCTGGCATGCTCCTGATCTCCAGTCCTTAGCAGACAGAGGGAAGCAGGGGAGTAATGCAGCTTGACTAGTTAGCATGCAATTAGTGGGAGGAAACAGGTAGTGCTTTCAGTGTCAGAAGGTTGTATCTGCTGGAGTAAGCCCCAGATGTCACCAGCTACTGTCATGACACCTAGGAAACAGAACATGCATTGTGAGACCTGGATGTCATGCAAAAACGCCACTGCTAGGTGGAAGAGCACGGGATCCAGGAAGGAAAGCCAACCAGGAGGTTAAGCTGTCTTGCCAGCTTAACAGCCTAGGAAGGCTTATAGCAGCATCCTTTGCCATTGCTCTCAAAAACAGCAGCCTGTGTTCCAACATTCATTGCTGTGTATGCAGAGCATGGCTGGGTGTCCTGGCCACAGCCCTGAGCTGATGGATGCTGCTGCCTTAGAGCTACTGGACTACTAGAGCTGACTCCTAGTAATGGCAAAGCAAAGATAAGGTGGTCCTGGCAGCCCTTTCCTACAGGATGACAGCGTCCAAAAAGGCCAGCTGCAGGCTAGACCCAGTCTGTAGCCTGCCAAAAACCTTAGTCAGTGGTAAGGAATTACAGTGGAAGATTGCTGAAGAGAAAGCTTCAGGGAAAAGGGAATGTTTTCCACAAAAATAATATTTTGTGAGATTGATTCTGTTGTGCTTTGTTTCCACATGGAATTCTCATAAAAATGTGCTGATGCATTTCAGATATTTTTTGGTTTTTTTTAACCACATGTGTTGTCTCCCAACTGTGCTGTTTATGTTCTCCTCAGCTTTCACACCAGCTGCATGGCAACACACTGCAGGTTGCCAGTAAACACAACTGGAAGCCAATGAGACAAGATCATCTTTGAAGATTCAGGCACAGTGTTCTCCTTGCCATGCCAGATTAAAAGCTCTCCATATATCCAGGCACAAGCAACAACATGGACACTTCATGCACCACAAATGCCAGATTAGCATGGTCACATCCTAATGCTGGAATCTCGAGGCGGGTTAGCTTGTGGAGCCAAATAAAGAGTACCATCATTTGGCCTATATACACTCTCAAAGCACCATTTCTTGAGAGAGTTTCCAAAATCACTCAGGTTTTTGTTAAAGTGCTGTATGGTTTGTTCAACTGCACATGCCATCTATAAGGTCACCCAGTCACCTCATGCACGTACCTGGATCTCCATCTCAGACCTTCCCTGTCCCAGTTCTTCTCTTCCCAAAGTATTCAAGCTTATGGCATTAGATGCAAGCTGGATTTGATCTCAGCTAGATGTCTCACTGTGCTGGGTATCAACACTGTTCCAGACTTGCAACTGTGCTGATTATATTCATCCATGTTCAGGAAATTGATAAATTAAATAAAAATACAGCTCATCTCAGAATATGTTTCAGCACCCCAAAATAATTATGAAGTAATCACAAAGAGGTTTTGCAGGTAGGAAATACAAATCATTTTGAAAAGACAACTCCAGTTCCTTAGGTCTTATAAATATTATTACAAGCAGAAGGATCAGGTATGGGGAAGACATGTTGATCTGACAAAATATTCCAGCCACTGATGAATATAGCTGGCTGTGGGAAGCCTGTGCAAAGCCATGGTGCATTGGGATTAGACCTGCTCCATGATTGTAACATGAAGCTATGCTGTGATGATTGCAGTCAGCAGCATAAAGCCAAGAAATCCTCACCAGGATGTGCCTGCTTTGCAGTGTAGCTTGCTGAAATCTCTGGTCTGCCAAAGCACAGTCAACTGTCCAGAGGAGCCTGCAGAACACAGCACTGGCATCCACATCATCAGGACCTTGCTCAGTGCTGGAATTATTCCTGAGCTTCCTGATCACAGGAACCCTTTGTCAGAAGCTGGCAAATAATTCCTGAAAGAAACTGGGAAACAGTTCCTAAAAGAAATAGGGGATTGACTTTGAATTGTCACTGCATGATTTCTTTTTTGTGCTTTTGTTTGTTTGTTTAAATTTTAAAAGTAAAAAAGCAACTAGATTTTGGGCATGTTCAAACATCACAACAAAAAAAACAATTTAGTTTTGGTTTTCTCAAAGACCAGGATTTTCTTGAAATCCCTCAGATTTCTCTATTTTTAAAAAAATCAGAATGTTTCCAGTGTTTTCAGTTTTACAGAGATTAGTACAAGTTTACCTATTAAATCAATATTTTCTATTAAAAATATGTTCAAAACCCCCATTGTTATGAAAGAAAGCTATCTGAAACGTAGACCTTTGCACCAAAATACTAGATTCTCTCCACACTGTCCACCATTTCATGCTTGGCTTGAGGAGAATGAGAAACACTGCTGTGGTTTTCGCATCAGGAATCAAAATATGACATAGAACAACACGGGGATATGTGTTCTCAAAGAGCACAAGATAGTAGTGGAGCCTCATGAGACACACGTGTGTGACTCCCAAAAGAGGTCATGAATCATCCAGCTGTTTCTCCTCTTAAAGGAGAGAATTCCAAAGACAGCACAACTGTAGGTATTCAGACTAATCTGGGTCACAGCACAACTGCATCTCTGAGCTGCAGAGTTCTACTTTTGCTCCATTTCCTCCAAATGCCACTAACATTTCTCAGCTTTAAGAGGCAAAGTTCTTCACTTTATTTTACCCTAAGTAATCCCAAACCAGTCACTGGGATAGCATGTGAGGTGAAACCATGAACATGGTCACCACTGCAAGTTAAACCGAGTAATGGCAATGAACAGTTAAACTTTAATATTTCCTCTAGTCCAGTGCAAGTTCCTTAGATATTACTCCTTCTCCCTCCAGTATTGCCCCCACCTTCATTTTTCCCCCTTTCCAGTATCCCCTTCTTACATACTGGTGGATCCAGGGATAAAGTAAGGCACACTGTTGATCTATTTCAGCTAAATCAAGACTCTGGGAAATACAAAGGTTTTTCATGTAAAACATTTTTCCTCTTTCCTGCACTAGTTCCTCAGGGCTGTGGAGGAGCAGTGTTCAGTGTCGTTGGTTAATTTTTACTAATGTGTTCTCTCTCCTTTCATTGGTTACATGTGGGCATGAAGTTGATTAGCCAAGGGAAAAGTAAAGTTACACATAATTTGTCTTCTCTTACATTTCCATTGATCAATCCATTCAACATTATCCATTTCCAATTAATTTTCTATTTGCAGCACACCTTATTTTTAGAACTATAGTTAGCAAATTGATTTGCTGCTCTTAATCAGCAGTTTCCATTCCCAGCCTGGGAAGTGGGATTAGCACAGTACACTTGCCATTTCGTCTTTGTCAGTGATACCTCACACTAAATAATTGTTACAATTGATAGGTTTTGCTGATTGAGTTTGCCTTCTGGAAGAAGAAAAAGCTATATGAAAACTCAGCCTACTCACTGGACTCCAGGCCAAATCTCTAGCATTTATTACACAGACTACAGGTTGTTCTAGCAACACTTGACAGGGTGCATAAAAGTCTAAGGAAGAAAAAATATATCCATTCAAAGTCACAATGCAGCAGTGATAACAACATTGCCTCTTATATTCACACTGCCTTCACCCCTCAGACTTTAAATGCAATGAAATTAGATAAGAGACTCTGATTACATGATGTTATTGTTCCGAAAGAGTGTCAGGAAAGTAGGATGGGATTTTTTTTTTACAGTATCACAGAAGTGTTTGACTGAATTAGGAGATAATCTGTTAATTCACTGGATTGTTCAGGCATAATGCACATAAATGATAGAGTAAGAAATGTTGCTGTTTTTCTATTAACAGTTTCACATAATGCTGGCTTCCCTCCTGAGAGCTGATTAAAATGTAATTTAAATTGCTCCTGTCTTAGAGCTTCATTGTCTATTATCTTGAACTGAGACAGAAGCTCCCTATCGAGAGGATGTTTAACACCAGAGCATTAATGATTTCCTCATTTTTATTTCACTGCAGAAAAATTCTCTACCTTTCCCAGCTGATCTTGTTTATTATGGAAAGATGAAGAACAGGTGACATAAGTGACAACATCCAAAAGAGATGAGCTAGTCAGTAACTGATCAGATCAGCTTTCTTTTTTCTTTACTCGGCAAAAACCACTACCAGCTCCTGTGACCGTCTATTTCAGCGGACCAAAAATGCAACACAACAGAATATGATCTATTGCTGTTCTTGCAATTCTTTTGCCCAGATTAAATAAATATCAGTTGACATTTATTAACTTTAAACAGGAATAAGCTTTATTGCAATACATCATTGAAAAAAAAATAAAATAAAAGGAGTCAGAACTTTCTGGCTCACAATGTACTGTTTTATCAATGGAACCCATTTCTAAAACAGGCACTGTATTAAAATAGTTGAAAGAGAGAACTGTTTGCCATACACCCTGATTTGTATTTAAAAACTTTTTTTTCCTTTCTCTACTGAAAATAAGAATGATTTGGCAACTAAAACCATTACTCAAGGAGACTGAATGAATGCAACCCTTTTCTTGTTGTCTCAGTGCAAACTTCCCATCCAAGAGACATAAATTGTTACGCGGAGCTCTCTTATCACACATTAATTCAGTATAAAAGCCAATCATAACACTGTAATAGAAGACAGCAAACAGAGCTCCCTAACAGAAATCAGTGAGGTTTGTCATATGTTAATTTCTCTTCATTCCTTTATTCTGGAACAAAGACAGAAATTTTTCTATGTCTTTAATGCTGGGTCATAGCATAGTCCATTATCTCAGAAATTGGGACTGTAAGTTAACTAAAAGGAGTAATTCCACACTCATTTTCTATGACACAGCACTGATACTGATCTCCAAGTTAACATTTCTGATTTTGCTCAGTACTAGAGTACTCCACAGAACAGCCATGCAAACTCACTTCCGACCCCTTTACAACATTAGCACTGTTTCACTTGTATGACAACCATGCAGTATTAACAATTTCAAATGGTTCAGAAGTGCAGTGAAATCTCACCATCTCATACAAACATGAATCCTAAACTGCAAATCTGATTTAGGGACTTGTACTTACTAACTTCCTTGAAGACAGCACATAAGCCTTGAATAAAGCTATGCCTGTGTTAGTTAATTAAGACTTGGGAAGACCCCCAGGTCCTGAGTTGCAGTTGTCCATGTTATCCAAAAGCAAAAGGATTCTCAGGCATAGTACTGGCACTGCTCCATCAGGGCTACCAAACTGCTGCCAAGTGCAGTGAGGACCCAGCCACCCTCTTGTGCAGGCTGGGAGAGCATCCCAGCCCAGGTCAGCAAACCTCAGCAGCCCACTCATTCCTGCCAGTTGGCATCAGCTCTCAGGACTGTTCTTGGGAACGCTTAATTTACTAGTGTAGATACCAGCATAAATAGCTTGAAGTGTCCATGAGAGATGTGGAATAAGATTAAGACCAGATGGAACCACTTCCAGAGGTGCAATGTTAACCACATGCTGAGTGGGAGCAAGGCAGCGGAACACAGGACCTGCCTGAGAAATCAATTTCACAACTATTTTCACAACTTGGGAATATGCAAAATACTACACTTGTTTATTTGCAGCACAAAAAGATAACTGAGAACTGGACACTCCATGTTGCAACGGACTTAAATACAGTATCAGTAAAAAGTATGGCAGGGTAGCAGCTTTGCTGTATACTCCAAATGCATTTCCTGCTTAAGAAGGGATGCTATATTCTCAACAGCATAACCACACACATACAAAACTTTTTTTTTATTTTTTGACAAGTCACAACTGAGCTGTAAGTCATTATGCATGAAAGAAAGCTTACAGAAGCAAAGACGGGAGAGGTAATCACAGCCACAAGCACTGAAACAAATCTGTATAAGGATAGAGTTGTGTTTACGGTTGACAGAGCTAGTAGAAATCTGTTAAGTAGATTAAGTAGAAATATGCAGTCAGACGAAGATAAATTATCTCATTTGGCACAGTATTAAATCTAAACTGTGGTTTAAAACATAGAATGGTGAAAAAAATCAGAATCGCTGCAAGGGAAGCTTAAATAACCCAGAATTTCATCACAATGAAAGGAATTTTTTTTCCTGCTCCTTCAACACCCATTATGTAGCATTTCTATTTTGATCTCTGGATTCGAAATCATTTGCTTTGAACCTCTGTATTCTGCACTCAAAATAGGATTTTATTCAATTATTTCAAGCATTTACCAAGTTAGTTGTACTGCATTTCCTGTCATGGGCAAAAGGATTTGAAGTACTGTATCAAGAGGGATATTGAAAATGTCGTGATTTGGTTCTTCTGACTGAACCTTATGAAGTACTGACACCTGACAACAGGGGACTCAGGATCTGATAGTACGTGAAAACTGAGAAAGAAGCAACTTAAAATAAAGGTAAATGGGCTAAATTGATGTTTTTCCCACTTGGTGGTAATTATGACTTTAACATGGGCAGGATGACTTTTAAATTAGGCATCCAGTGTCAGTAAGAGCTTCACGTTCATTCATTCATTATCTTGTCAACTCCCTTTGAAAGAAAAACTTGTAATCTTCATTTCACCTTAGGCACATATATGTAGTAAATCTCACAGCAGCAATGCTTTTGCTATGGAATGATGATGGGTTTGGTGTAGACATGATGTTAGGGACTGAATTGTTTGGAGTCACGTGGCTCACCCAGAAACGCTGGCTCAGAGCAGAGAGCACACTCAACCCAATGTGACTCAGAGCAGCAGAGGACTCCAGAAACAAGCACCAATATCCACGTTAGCAAATACTGTGGAGCAACTGGTGGGAAGCTCTGGAGTGGAGCTGGAGCTGTTGAAGACCCAACACCTACACTGTGTATGTATTTCAGGGGGCTACTCCTGATTATCTCTAGCACACATGGGCAGCTGGGGTACAACAGTGTGCTCCCAGGGTGAGGACATCAGCCTGGCTTCACCCACAGGGATCAAATTGCTGCACACTGTGAAAGCTCCCTGGTGTAAACCAAAGCACAGTAATCGGGACATGCAAGAGATTCACTTCAAAAGTATCATTCTAATCTGAACAAAAATGCTGACCTAGCTAACACTGGCAGTCTAAATGAGATTCAGCTGCTGAAATCCATAGTTCTCTTGGGCAAAGTAACAGGACACAAATTAAGTACAGTACTTTGAGGCTGCATTAACACAGTCACTTCTTGGGTGCTTTAGGCACACAAGAAATTAAGAAACTGACAACATGACTTCCTTAGAGTTAGAAGACTTTATAGGTAGACTAAAGAAAAATAGACAAAGGAAAATATACTGAATAAGATGTGAGAATTTTCACAGAAACTACCAGCTTTGTGTATTGTCTGGGAAGGTGACAGCAGGAAAACTGTAATTTCCTCTTCCTACACAAAGATCTCAGCAGAATTGGTGCCTCTTCATGTAAAAGATGTGGGATGAAAAGCTACCTGAAAGCAGACAGCATTCATACTTGATGTTTATACACTGCTGTATGTACAAACTTCAAACTGCTTTGCATAGTTTCAAGCATGCAGCACTCACTGAGTTCAAATGAGTTGCACATGACTGAACCACCATGAGCTGGTTAAAAACCACTGCCCAGGGTCTCAAGCAAAAACTCATTGTTTAAGTGTTGATTATTATTTTTTCTCCATCAAGATTAATAAAGGTCTTTAAGGAGCACAAGAAAAGAAGAAAGGATTTGTTCATCAGGTTAGTTTTTCCATGTATGTGCGGCTGATTTTCATTTGTAGCTAAGATAAACTGAGAAGTCATCATGCAGATGTGCTGGCACCCATCTAACCAGGCAGCTTAAAGTACCTATCCAGCTAACAATGCTGGTTACCTGGGAGAGAAATTAGAGCTGAGAAATCATCAAGGCATTCGTAACAAGGCTCACAGACACTTTGATGAAAACTACTAGATGTCTCAGTGTCAGGCAGCTGGACACTAAAAAACACTTTGAAAGTAAGAACTTGTTTATGTTTTAACAGAAATATATTAATGGAACTGCAAACTATCTTTTGCTATCTGCAGATCTACCTTCTCTGCAGGATGAAGCCCAGCAAATAAAGCAAACAAAATAGTTCTTTATTGCAGCATAAATGGAGGCAGATCCGAATTTACAACATTCCCCTAGCCACAGCAATAATGTTGTTTTAGTCCATCTGAAGTTCTGATTATAGAATTATACTTCATGTCTGCAAATCAGTGCCGGAAAAATATAATTTAAGCAAAACTGAAGGTTAGAAATCAGTATCTAACTAACCCTTTTTTCTCCCATAGGGCTGATTTGCATGAGACTGATTTAAAATGCAGAATAATACATGATCTGTGAACAGTTCAAAGGTTTATAAAAGATCCTAATTCTCTCTGTATCCAGACAGCTAATTTAGAATTTTGCCATGGATTAACTCACAAGCAGCCCAAACTCATCTTTCCATTAACCCATTTTGATTAGCCCAATCCTGATCGCCATACGAGGGGTGAGCTCCATCTCAGACACACTCATTTGGATTCAGAGGCTAAAGTTCCATGATTACTGTCCTCTTTTGTGACCAAGAGTCATGTTAAAGGATTTTCCTAATCCAATGGATGTGTTAGATGCAGAGGAAAACCTTCAGTCGTATCAGCTTAAGAACTAACCATCACGATCTATGTTAATTCACGTGGTGCACACTCCTACAGAGGCAAAGTCATAGTCCCAGACAGACCTTGAAGGGATAGCTCTCCTTCCTCTTCCTTAGATGCAAATGCTTGTGATATGGGGCAATTAAGCAGTGAAAAAGTCCTCTAAATACCCAGTGGAGGAGAGACAAAACAATAAAATCATATTGAAACATAATGGCTGCTTACAGGGGCATTCAATTAATCAGTTCCTGTGCACCTGAAGTAGCATTAAATAATGTCTCAGCAGGGTACCCAGTAATTTTTTGAGTAATAATTACAGCTCCCAAACAGGACACAGCAGGAACACTGTTTATCCATCACTGTGCTACTGTTTATACAAGACCATAGGATAAACCTCTTGGGCTGAGGAGGAAATACTCAGGGATGAAAGCTACAAAGGTGGCTCCAGTGCTAATACTAACCCCAAGATTTAGAATAGAGCTACTTTCACCCATATGAAAACCTCACCATGTATCAGTAAGTTTCAAAATATTTTGATATGGGCCTGACCAGGACACAGTGCTGAATGGACCATTATTTGGAGGCAATACTGCCATTTCATCTGATGATACAGCGTGGTCTACATGAAGAACATACAGCTGGCAGCTGCGGACAACTGGTGAAGCACAGACCAATATTCAGAAGCACTCCAAGTTTCTGGCAATCCACATGGATAAGAGTCAGCACAAGTAACAAATAAAAACTTGTCAGTTTTGGTATGAAGAACAGCGTGGGTTGGGTTTTTTTGTTCTTTTTTTTTTCTTTTTTTTTGGTTTTTTTGTTTGTTTTTTGTTATTTTGAAAGAAGCCAAGGTGCCACTGGGTGATGAGTGGTCTACCTGACCTATACAGCAAAAAGCTCACAGGCAGTGATGCACAGTCCCATGACACTGTTAATCTCAACAGCAAGCTAGAAGGTCTGCTGTGGGGACAGGTAGACCACTCATCACCCAGCGGCACCTTGGCTCCTTTCAAAATAACAACAAAAAACCAAGCAACCAACCAAAACAACCAAACAAACAAACAAAAAACAAACAAATAAACAAACACAAACCAACAAAAAAACCAAAAAAACAACAGAAAAACAAACAAAAAACAAACAAACAAACAAAAACAAAAATAAAAAAAAACCCAAACACACCAAAAAAACCAACCCACGCTGTTCTTCATAGCAAAACTAACTCTAACCCTCTCTGTAGAGATGGCAAACAGGTATCCTCCACAAAACACTCATATGAGCAGGATTCTTGAAGAATCAAGCAGAGGCTGGGATTCCAGACAGTTGGCCTCCATTTAGTTTGATGTTTGAGCACATCAGTGTTGCTCAACTGCTCTGTCAAGGAGTTTGGCTCCTCTGAGATTGTTATATTCCTGTAAGTCTGCCTTAGGTTTGCACGGCAAGGTTTTGGTGGCAGGAGGTCTAGAGGAGGGGCTTCTGTGGGAAGCTGCTGGAGGTTTCCTCTATGTCTGGCACAGCCAATGACAGCTGGCCCCAAGACAGACCCACTGCTGGTTAAGGTTGAACACATCAGTGACAGCGGCTTTTGGAAGAACACATTCAAGGTGGGAAAAAATGGCACAACAGAAGCTGCAGTCAGAGAAGAGAGGAGTGAGAGTGTGTGAGTGAAACAGCTCTGCAGACACAAAGGTAGAGAAGGAAGGGCTGGAGGTGCTTCAGGTGCCAGAATGGAGATTCCCCTGCAGCCTGTGGAGGCTCCACTGTACAGCAGAGACCCACCTGCAGCCCATGGAGGGACCCACATCGGAGCAGGTAAATGCTGAACGATGCTGTGATGCCAGGGGATGCCTGTACTGTAGCAGGTTTTCTGGCAAGATTTGTGACTCTGTGCAGGACTAATGCTGGAGCAGTCTGTTCCTGTTCCTACTCTGATTTGATTGCCAGTAAATTAAACTCATTTCCCCAAGTCAGGTCTGTTTTGCCTGTGACAGTAACTGGTGAGTGATCTCTCCCTGTCCTTATCTCAACCCACAAGTCTTATGCTATACTTTTTTCTCCCCTGTCCAGCTGAGGAGGGGAGTGACAAAGCAGCTTTGGTGAGCACCTGGTTTCCAGCCTAGGTCCACCCACCACAAAGTCAAACTCTCATTTTCAAATACTCACATACACTCGAATTCCTCTCCATACACCTCACCACAGACATCTGTATTACAGCCTTGACTGCAACAGTTCAGGTGTGGCATGGCTCAAGCTCTGTTGCAAAGTACCTAGACATTACATTTGTGGGACAGATGTACATTATTTTAAAATATATGACTACTGGACAAAGGAAAAATAATCATCATTATTGTTTATTTTAAAAGACAATCTGCTTTTATTTATACTGTACTGCTTTTTTTTTCACTGCTTCACTTTGTGCCTTTTGTTTCTAAACATCTCAGCAAGGTGGGCTATTTGCTCAAAACCAGTATTTCAGGCTGTTTGCAAATTTAAGCAGAGATGAAGCCCACTACACACACCCTGGAGTCAGTTTTTGAGTTGTACATTTTAGCTGACATCTAAAAAGGAGCTGTGGGGTGCTAGAGCAGAGGCTACATCAGCACACATACACTCAGCTGTTCCAGAATCACTTTTCTCACTGGCTTCCAAAATGCAGATCAGACTGGCTTGGGAGAACCTTGATAGCTGGTTCTTAATGTGTGATGAGCAGTGGATCCCAGCTCAGTTCTCTTGGCTTAGGGCTCTGGCCCCCAGGAGAAGCTGGGTACCTTGGTGGCTGCTGGAAGCATTCAACTCCAAATCAGCACAAGCCAAGAGCACCAAGCCACAGCACACTGTGGTGTCTGCTGCGAGATCCTGATTCTGAGGGGTCTGGATTTTGTGAAAGGAGCTGTCTCCTAGCCTCTGGTAGCTTGGGAATTCAAGGAGGGAAGGAAACTGGAAATAGCTGTGACTCCCAGAGGTGAGATCTTGTGAAAGTGAGAAAGACAAACCTCACTTGTTGAGAGCAGTAAGCCAGGAAACCTTCCTGGTAAAGTCTAGTGAGCAAAATGCACACATGTATGTGTCTGTTGGAAAGTATTTCCATGGGCTGTGGGGAGGCTGCCAGTAGGGTCAGCATGCAAACTGGGAGTGCTTCAAAACATCCCAAAACAGAGCAAGAGATCAACCACCTAAAAGGTTTGTCCACAATGAGGTGTCGTGTGACACTGAGGTCACATTCTTGAGCTTTTCCCACAATTTTTAAGGCTAGAAAGTTTTTTGGAAAACTAAGCTGAGCCCCAGAAGGATAATCTTTTCGTGGGTGAGGGGAAATACAGCTGGTGTTGAATTTGCACACTGACATGCATGCTAAGGTCATAAAGAAACTGCCTGCTCAGAAATGGATGTTTGGACAAAATCTCACTACCCTGTCAATTATCAGGTATCACCTGTTCCTGTTGCATTTCCGACTAAAAATAAGAAAAGAAAGAAATCACCTGACAGTAGAGAGCAAAATGAAATTAGTTTGCAGCTAGTTTAGAGAGGATAATCTTTCCACAAGATGCATGTGTTTAATGGTTTGGGAATGAAGAATTGACTTGGCATGGGATGTTGGGCATCCAGCCGCACCTGACTCCTGTTCAGGCAGCATTTTGGTATGAATGTATGCATTAGTTGCCAAGGAGATGGAAATATAGATCTAAATTTTATTGGTGGAGAACAGAACTTTGCTGAGGATTAAATAAAAAAATTCCAAAATGCGCATTCAGCACCCCAAAAGTAATCTGTTTTTTCAATTCAACCAGTAGCTGGCACTGTTTTCTTTTTCCAGAACTCTGAAGGATTATGGCCTATAATATGACAACAATAGCAGAACTTTTCCAGCTGATATTGGTGACTTTGCAGCAGGCATCAGCAGTAGCATTTACTTTCACCAGAGATGAAAGTGGCTTAATAAATTGTGTTTGTGTCAGTGCTGCATGGTGCATGTGCACAGCACCGCCATCCGGAGAAAAACAGGCAGCTTGGGAACTGGTGACTCAGAAAGCAGAATTATGGTTACGCTGAAGGAGCAGGACTACATTCTTCAAAGAGAGGTCATACATCCCCAGTTATTTATAAGTTTAAGTTCAATTAGCTGATGATTGTTAAAATGTCACTTCTTGAAGTTATGGTTTGCTTATATAGTTATCAAGTAACATTACAACTTGCCTTGTTCTTCTTTTTAATTACGTACCCAATATTCTGCTAAATATGATGAAGCAAAAGTTCAGACATACAGTTCAGGAATATAGGTACAATCAGATAAAAAGTATCATGTTGAGCCCCAAAATTATCAATACCTTTCCCGGCAGGAGCATAATGTGAATGATGTTAAAAATAATTAAAGTTGTTCAGGATTATCCTTATGGATAAATTAAAGAGATGAAGATTTAAGGCTTAGAGATGACATGCATAAAAAGGATTCTGAGATAGTTCTGCACACTAATAATGATAAAAAGGTAAATCTGACATGTCTATTTATTCTGTCTGGAAATTCAATAGTATCTAGACTTGTAGAATAGCAAGATATGTGAAAACAGAAGCTGTAGAAATAGAATTAGTTTGGTATACGGTTCTGAACAGGAGAGAAGAACATAAATTGGACTGTGTTATTCCTGTAGAAAAAAGAATTTAATCAGAATCATCATGAGCCAATCTATCTCTACCTAAGGAAAAAACAAAAAGAACAGCACACTGCTAATCCAACTAGCTTAAAATGAAACAATAAGCTCTTTTGTTTCAGGACAAAAGTCAATCATAAGCAAAGTTATGCTAGCAGCTGTTCTCTAGGGAACCTCCTGTACTCTGGTCCAACATATTTGCCATTCTCAGTATGACAGTATCAGATTAAACATACCCATATCTAGGTGTTGGACGTGCCAAATTGAATGAGCTGGTATGTTCCTACAATAAGACCTCTTCCCTCATTAAAAAAAAAAAAGAAGGAAAGGAAATGAATAGAAAATAATTATGCGTAATCAGTTCCTAATCATGCAGTTTTCAAAGTGTCCATTAAAACTAATGAACAGAAGCAGTCAGGGAAAAAATGGAACCAGGACGGATGTGCTAAGCCTAAGGGTTTGAGGGCAGTATATCAAACATGACTTGACTCTTTTCATTCAATACAACATGATTGTTAATGAGGAACAATCAATAAATGTTCTTCAAATAAAACACCAGAGAGCTGCACGTGAGATAAGCAAACAACAGGAATTTGCCAAGAGGGGATGCACCTTCCTTTGTTATTACAATAACCACTGCTAATGCCTTGATTGAGACTCAAGGGACGCCTGTAAACATTGTTTCCCCATTTGTTGCATATATTACTCGTAAAACCATTCCTATCTGAAGGAGATCCAAATTATTTTAACACCAAATCTTTAAGTGAAACAAGGATCGGCGTGGATTTTCAGTGTAAGTAACAAATCAAAATTACAATCAATAACCTGTCTATCCCATAACTGCAGAGACATTATAGAAATTTCAAACTGAAAGATGTCTCCATTTTGTTAAACAGCTTCATTTCAAATCCACATGGAAAATATGAGGTTGTGTTGCTCACACAGTCCTTCAGTTGTTTTTTTGGTTTCTTTGTGGACTTGGTGTATCGAGCTGTTTTTTATTTTATTAGAACAACTTAAGCTTGAAAACTTACATCTTGAGTCAGAAGTAAGTTCTCATTTTTTAAAATAAGTACGAACTATATATATATATACTTTTAGATAGACAGATATAATCCTTTTCTGTGCTTCTGTATTCAGGGATGTTTAAGTGAAAGTCTGCAGATAAATCTCCAGCTAAAAATTAAATGACTTTACCAGCTGTCCACAGCAGGGACAGTCTGTAACTCGCCTATTATCTCATCTGGTCTCACCAGCTATGTATGGTTTAGTCTAGTGAATTCTAAGATGACAGATCTCTAAAAAATTGTAGGTTTTGCTGACAGTTTATTTGTTATTCATAGGGTGGCACACTTCCCTCTCTGTCACAACAGTGTGACTTCTAGATGCTACTAAGGAGGCTGGCTATTTTTTTCAGATGAAATATAAAGCAGGAGAATAAATATGATTTGCAAGGGTGAGACAGTTTCCATCAGTGGTAATAATTAACAACACATCTTTGTTCGAAGTTCAGGATTTTTTCTTTACATATCTACTTGTGTTTTAAGTCCCTCCAGATGGGGGAACTGTCACAACAGACAACTAAAATTTTTGAGCTGTTGGATTGTTCTAAAGACACAGAAAACTCTGTTGGAAGGGCACACCAACTATTGGGTGAATACCAAATTTTTTGAGAGGTTCTGGATGGGGAGATCAAGACAAGAAATCTACTTGTTCTTCCTAGTAATGGAGGCTGACAATATAAAATTTTCAACATGAACATAGTCCCAGGAAGTACATAGAAGATCAGTCTATAAACTCTTCCAGTGCCTCAGACTGTACAGAATGTCAGGAAAAGCATTCAACATTCATAAATTGATGTAACTAAGTTGGACCACTCAGCAGCACCCAAAAATACCAAACTGATGTACACACAATACCACAGCCCGCACCCACGTGATTTAGTTTCCGGGCTTTTGGGACTCAGCATGTAGAGCTGGGCTGTGCTCAGCTGGGCTCCATGTGCCCCAGCACTGGGGTCTCCTAGGACAGCAAACTGTGCTGCTTTTATTTTAATGCTGAGCAGCACCATGCCATCATTTTTTTAAGTACAGAGTTGCACCATTTCAATGACGTACTGCCGGCATTGTCTCACAGGTAGGGTCAGCCAAGCAGGTCCTATCAGTGCAGTGCTGATTGGTCCCATTGAGCTTTGCTGTGTTGGGCACCATCCTCTTCCTGCCACAGATGGAAGCCACCAAGAGCTGAGCAGCAGTGGTGAGCTGTGCTGGAGTAAAGCAGGAGTCCTCCCAGGGCAGAATGTCTCTTTTAAAGCCTATGACTAGCTCACAAGAGGAGTGTTAGGTAGGCACAATTACACAAGGAGCCTTATGGTTTGTCCTGCTGTATGGTAAGAAAAATAATTTAATCCACAGTAGCAGCAGATGTGGATGAAAATTTCAAGACAGCACTTGAAATCTAGGAGCAGCAGCAATCCATCCAAAAAGCTCTCCAGCATACCTGCTGGAGGGCTGGTGATTTGACTCCAGAGCTGCCATCCCATCCACCACCACATGCTGCTGCTTTAGAAACCTCAGCCTTGTCCTTCACATGAAAGGGAAGCCGGTCCTGGCCATTGGAAATACTTTCCCTATGCCCACCATGATCCAAAAAATCTTAACATTATAAAGTAGGATGATTTTCAGGCTGCATGGAAAGCAAAGTAATGGGATTCCTTGTGGTAAATGATGCCAGACCTTATCCTACACACCCATGCTCAGTAGAAATGCCAGTCTGCAGAGCACACAATTTAGAAGTGCTTGGACTCAAAGATCCCTTCTTGTTAGAAAAGAAGCAAAACCCACACACTTAGGGGCCTTCAGGAAAAAGAAATCTACCAACTTGGTATTGACTGTCATTTAACCTACAGGCAAAGCTGTCAAGACCTTGTAATTACAACTACCTGAATTATACTGCAGGTATTGATCCTCCATGGTGTGGAACAAGGGCTATATTTTGACCCCACTATTCCTTTCCACAGAACAGCTGGGGTTTGACAACAACAGAGAATCAATGTCTGGGTAAACCATGAAGGAGTTTTTTTTCCCTTGCAGCGAAAATTCAATTTAGCAGCTATAAGGAAGAAGTTAATTCTTTGCCTGATAGTGTTTGGGTTTTCAGAGACTTTCTGCCCCACTGTTTCAGAAAATATCCCTGTCTAAAATGGCCAGAGCACTTTATTAAAAATTCCCAATTCCCTCCCATCAGTCTTAGGTGGGCCTCTCTAGGATAGTTATATTTAGATAGTTTATAATAGTTTATGATAGTTATGATAGATAGTTTAGTTATGAGCCTCTTTAGGATATTTCAACTGAAAAATCATATTTCTATTCCAGTTGCCATGGAACAGACAGTCTCTCCTGGTGGAAAGAAGAGCTGGCATTACATTGTGGAAAAGCAATATCCCATAAACGTATTCTTTATTACTCATAAGGAAAGCTTGATTCTGACACGTTTACAGAAATCAGCTGGCTGATTTTTATGGAAATGCTCTGCTTGATGAAGTAGGGGAGAACTGCTGCAAAATAAACAAACAGTAAATAATAATTAAATAGAAAAGTTCTAAGAATATTGAGGTTTCAAATTTAGGCTCACATCCTGCAATCTGCTTTGGGCATACTTCAATTTGGCTCCACACAGAACAGCTTGGATGACTGTCGTCTTAAATTGGACATAATTGCTTTGCTGTCTGTGCAGGGGAATCTGTCCATGTATGATCTCCTGTTCCCTTGCCAAATTCCAAAATTATTTTCTTGAAACGTCCAGGAAGATGGGAGGTGGGGGTATTTGGATGGGAATACAGATCACCTATTTCTCACTGCAGAGCCAGCACCTGGTGCCAGGGACCCTGCTCTTGTCTGGCCTATAAAGGAGCACCATGGTCATTTTGGCAAGTACATTCAGCACATTAGACAGCAGTGAATCCGTTAGTGGGACTTCACAGACTGATCATTAAGAGTGCAAAGAAATAAAATAATCCAATTCCTCTGAATATAGGGCTATGAGAGAATGGAAAGAACCATAAAAATGTCTCATTTCTAAAGCTCAAAATTTAGTTTCATGCCCTTCTGAGATTTGATTTAAAATTGCTAATGCTTCAAGTACAGAAAAAGTAAAAACACATAAACAAACACCCCTCCTAATTTCAACTAGCACAATTCATAAGCAGCAATTCCAGATCTGGAAGTATTATCTTCTGACTTATTACAAAGCTCTATTCACTCTGAATACTAATGCTGATAAATTAAGTATCTTCATTCTTCCATGTTCGTGGTCTCACCAGCACAAAGAAGCGCAATGTGCTTTTCCCCTGGCAGTAGGTAGCAGTAGTTATTATTATATATTAAGTGTAAAGTGATTTGTTATTGTGAAAGGTTCCTCAAGCATACCTTCCAAGCCACCTCCAGCTTTGCCTGAAGAAGGAACAAAAGGGTAGCTTCACTCCTAATCAGGTTTTTGATCAATGTCAGGAGAGACTGCCTGACAGAGCCAAAACTCCAAAATATGTAGTCTGTTTACTGAAACCTTTAACTTTCCCTGGACAATTTCTGCAATGCACTAGAGTATTAAGCTATTGCATTTTACATCCAAACAAGAACAATGCACCAGGAGTGGAACATGTGGGTTAATGGGAAATAAATGTAGCTCAACCAAAACCAAAGGTACACAGACAAGAAAAGAAGACAAGGAAAAATTTTGTGGCTTTTCCCACATAATTCTAGCTCTGTGTCATACAAATTAGGTTTCATGTCCTGTGTAGCCATGAGGTATTCGGAGAGATAAAAATAGACGTTAATTGTTATTCCTTGGTAATTTCTATGCAAAAGGTGTGACTTAATAGAGGACTGTATCAGGGCTGGAAAGTATGAGGTGGGAACATCTGGAGATAATTGGCAGTGTAAAAACAAACTGTGTGTCCTAATATATATTTTTTTCTGTTTCTGGTGTCTGTGATTTTGCGCTAAACAAGCAATTTTATAAAATCAGCTTTTAACAGCAGAGTATCAAATGAATGAGTGTGACTGGGCTTGGCACGTAGCACTGAGTGCTTCGTAAGCACAAGGTTAGCAGCAGCATCCCTTCCCTCGCAGGTATAGTACATGCTCATCCCCAGTGCAGACAAACATTTTACACTCACATATTCACCACGCTAAGCATGTCCCCAGAAGCCACAGCCAGAGCAGGACACCTCTCCTGAGCTGATAAGCCAGCTCCTGTTTCTCTCAGTCTCTCTCTGTATACATGCAAAGTCTTAATCATGCCACTAACTTTACGCACACATGGAACAAAAACAAAAGTCTATGCTTTGGTTTATAAGGTGATTCCAAAGGGTCAGTATGAAAGCTTGTTTAACTGCAATTTGCAAACCAATATGAACAAGAGAAACAGGGCAGGACTGAATCTGTTTTGCAGAGGATGGTCTGAGCAGACTTGAAATCAGCTCTTGTTTTCTTCTCTTTCTGAGAAGCCTCCAAGGCACACTCAGGCTCCCACAGAATAAGTGGTTCCTTTCCTACTAAAGCTCACCAGCACTTAAAGACCTTTTCATCTGCAACTGCTGCTGAAGGCAGTTGGCTTCAATTTAAAAAGAAAACCCAGAAGATGACATTAAATCACCACATCACTTACAGCCACGAGTTCTGCTATGTTTGCACATCCCAGCCTCTGCACAGGACATGAGCCAGGCAGGGTGCAGGGATGGGGAAACAAGGCAAAACATGGAGCAAGTCTTTCAAGGTCAAATGGGAGATTTAAACACGGAAGATGGAAGTGGAGCCAGTTATTCACAGCAAGATCTCAGCCCTGCTTTGCCATGCTTGAGACAAGACATGGCTCCTAGCTGGGCATTACTCAGCAGGGCAATGCCACTGGCCATGGTCAGCAAGCTGAGTAAATGTGACAGAACAAGAGAAGCTGCACAACGAGTACAAAAATACGTGACAGATAAAGAAACTGTCAAAAAAAGCACATGAGACAGTAAGAAAATCCAACATAGCTGAAAACATCCAACATAAACAAAGAGGATTTGAGTTTGTGATTCTTAGTAGAATGTGCAATCTCACCTCTTCCAGAGAAAGTGAGTAAGGAATAGGTGCACACAAACATTTCAGTGTGTGCTCAGTCTGCCCACTGCATGATATATGACATGATATGATATGATATGATATGATATGATATGATATGATACGATACGTAGTATGGTTATACCATATTCTTGGTCAGCTTCTAATAAAGATGCCAAGTGAAGAGAAAGGGCAGAGGTTTCAGTATATACTAAAAAGGAAAAGGAAAACACCTATTTCATTGTCCTGTGGCAGGAAATGATGTCCTACCATGTGCTCAACAGGCACTGCAGTTTATCCACTTTGGGGATAAAGCCTCCCTTTACAACCTACGTGTTGCTTTTCTCCCTCACAAAACCAGAGTGATTACAGGGAAATAGGGGACTTCTGCCTCTCCTGAAGATAAGCTCCCTATGTGAGCAGCGTGCTTATCACACAGCAACTATCTGCAGGATTTACAATTATTATACAGCTCTGAGTGAAACAGAAATCAAGTTATTTACTCTTTGCTTCTTATTTTTAATTTCTACAATACTGAAGACCAGAAAGAAGAGAAATTAACACAGGATCAATTTTCCCCCTAACTGAGTAAGCCAGACTGGTTGACAAACTGAGTGAAGAACGTGCACTAAAGCACTGAGTGGGCCTTGAGGGTAGAGTTTAGAACCACCAAATCCTCCTCCAATCTTGAAGTAGTCAGTTCCTACATTATTTCAGTTTTCCAATGCCAAAATAATGCTTTTGCTCATCTTCTCTCAGCTCAGATTTCAAATGCATTAGGATCCAGGATGGTATTGCAAATATATGCACAGGGTTTGAAAAATGAGCCCTTCTCCTGCTTGAACACAAAAAGACTATTATTATCATCAGAAATAACAAGCTACAGAAACTTTTCCTTGACTTTTGTGCCTTTGTCCCTGGCATTTGAGGAGCACAACCCTGACAATGGCTGTATTTGAGAGAAAGTCTACTGGTAGCAGTAACTTCACCCTCCTCACCTTAAATAGCCTCATTTATCTCTACATACAGATTTCCAGTGGCTCCTGAAAGGTGTGAGAGAGAGATTGATGGATCTGTTCACAGGTGAGAGGAAGAAGCTTCCCGAAATTAGGGTTTCCTTATATGATTCCATTACCGTGGGCAAGACTGCTGCTGTGGTGATGGCAGGGCTCCTCAGTGGTCACTGAGCTCTGTCATATCAGAGATTATCTTGGTTTCTATACCCTGCCTGTGTAGTCACTTTGCTGTATCTAGTGTTTAGCTGCTTGTTGGCCGGGGCCAAAAAAGGAAGAACTGGGACCCTTCCTATAAACCACTCAGCTCATTCTGCTACAGAAGAAGAAAGCCAAGTGCTGCATAAAAGCCTGGATTAATTTTCTTTCTATTTCCCTATTATACAAAATGTTCTCAGTAGAGATTAATGTCTGTTCACGATCAGGCATTACTTCATTCAAGAAAGAAGGAGAACTATTCAGCCATCACTCACATCACGAAATAAAAGCAATCTCAGGTCAAATCATCACTCTGCTACTTCGATCAAGTTATCATCTGAACTAAGACCAGTCAAGGAAAAACAAATTTTTTGAGGAAAACTTCAGAATCTGGGCCACGTTCACCAAAAATCTACCACAACCACGAATTACACAGAAAAGGTGGCACTCCATCTCTGTTCTACCACTGACTTGCCGAGGGTCTTCACATAATTTACATAGTAAGTAACCCCAACTAGTAACCTATTGTAACTACCCCTGTATAGATTTGGCTCCTCACCTGCAAAACAGGCAGAGAAATTAATTATACACATGGTTACAGTACTTATTTCTACCTACAACACGTATTTATGGCACACGGAGCACAAAAATAGTTACAGGTGATTAATTTGTGGATCTCACTAACGAGTTATGAGCTCTTCAGTTTATCCATGCACAACATCACAAGAGCCTCAGAAGAAGAAATAATGGACGGCATTATCATTGCATAACTGTTCGTAACTGTGTCTGTGTCTGGATTGCCAAAGGATCACATTGAACCACAGAAAAGTGACTCACAAGACTCCAGTCTTACTTGCCACTGTACACAGCCATGCTGAGGGTCAAAGGTACCTAAAATCATATGCCTGAACACTACCCTGCCTGCCATCTGCTCCTCCTGCACCTACGGGGAGGTCAACCAGAGGCATCCATCTGTCACTCCTCACAACTTTCCTCCTTGTGCTGTGCATAGCCCAAAATCGGTACACTTCAGGGGATCATTTTCCTACAGAGCATCCTACCCCGGCCAAATGTCCACTATTGGTCTCTCATGTGACAATCAACCAGCCTAGATAGCTGCTTAATATCCAGGGCTGTCATAAACAGGAAAAACTTAAAGCAACTGAAGCAGAGAAGGGATATGAAAATATTAAAATAATTCAACAGATTGGCTCTCTCATTGGAACAGATGCTGAGTGAACTAGATCACATTTAACATCAGTATAAATCCAAAGATGATCTATTGAATTAAATTTTTCTTCTCAAAATTATCAGAGCAAGCAAGACGAGAATCTGAAGCTGTATTCTGACAATGCTTCAATGCTGTACTAGCAAAAGAAAAGTTATCAAGAACCAGAAAATAAATTAAGAGATGCTTGATGGCTTTCACTTAGAGCATTTGTGTGAACAACTGCATGTAAAAAAGGACTTGCACAGACCTTACACATATATTTCTCTGAGACTACACTAACTGGAAAACAGTAGGAACATCCTCAAAAAGATGCTTTAATTAATATCTTCTAGTTTCAGGTTTTGCAAATAAATGTTCTACTAAATCTATGGGTTTGAAATACAGTATCAGTATTCTAGTAATTGCAGTAATGCTGTGCCTAAAAGATAAGCATTACCTGACCAGCTCCTGAAGAATAAGCAGTGTTTTCAATAACATGAACTCTAGCAGAAGGACCCAAGAAAGCCAGACAAGACCCTCATACTTGCCTTGTGATTTATTTCCATGGAGCAATAATGACTTAAACAAAGCTAATCATGCCCTTCTTTCTGTCCACTAAGAATCTGATTCAGTGAATTAAAGAAATTAAAGTGGTCTGACACTGCTGGAAATACAGAGTATCATTTTTAGACTCAATAGAAGCATTAAGAATAACCTACTTTTATTTGTTCCTTATGGTGATGAAGCAATTTGTATCAAGAAGCTCATACACTGAAAGATGAAAATTCAGAAAGAAACCTGAAGGGGGTACTTGGAGCAGCAGAGGTCCCAGGGTTTCAAGGCATCACCCTTTGGTGACATATTTCTTCTTGTTGTGGAGTAAATGCAGCATATTTCAGGTTCTTGCATTCTCATTCACTTCTGTGTGGTACTTCTTAAACAATACTAAAAACTAATCCTCCAGTGCACCCACAATCCTAATTTCCAATGCATCCACACTCCCATTATGCATGCATACTGTTGCCTTGTTGACTGACCTGTACTTGCTGAGCCTCCTCTTTACCAAAGCAGGCTAACAATTTTTATCTTAATTTTAACAATGACCTTTAGAGAAGTTCAGGACTATTTTTTTTCCTTCTTCAAATATTCTGGATCTTCTCTTCAGCTGGACCTTCCATTCTCTTGTTCAGGCTAAGTATTTGATGCAGTGACTGCCAGCATAGACAGCATCACAGAGAAATAGGAAGACATTCTTTTTTTTGAGGGAAGCAGCTTGGGCAGACACAACTCTACCTAAACCTTGCAGCAGTCTCCTCACAGGCTGATTAATTCCTGTTCAAATGCTAGGAAATAAAATTAAAAGAACGAAAACTGCAAGTGCTCCATCACTGCCAGCAATGTTTTAGAGTATTGCAACCCCAACATACATTAAAAACAGCCTAAGAGTGCTTTTAGCATACTGACTTAAAACAGCTCCTTTAAAAAAGAGACCCATTAACCCCCTCCACCACAATACTGGCTTTAGAGAGGAGCCATCACAAATATAATTCCACTCAAAGCTGAGTAAATAGCTTGAAGGCTGCTGACAGGAATTCTATAGAAGCATAGCAGTCAGACATACACTTCCAAGGTCTCTCCTTTACATCATCTCCAAACTGTGCCAGGAAGCACTCTTTTGGGGTGAAGATTAGCCATCCATAACACAGCTTAGCTTCTGCCTCTTCTGTGAAGGCTGTAGGAGATATAGTTAGGCAACTTCACAGTGTCTCCTCATTAAATACTTGAGAAGTTCTGCAACATTTTTGTGAAATGCATCACAGTGATGTCTTCTCCACGAGACCACAACACAGCATACACTTCACTCACACATATCTAACACCTCTATGTTTGTAGAGCACTTAAACATGTTCCCAGCACTTGCTGAGGGTTGTAAAGGCTTTTGGGCTCAAAACAGGAGTACTGAAACGCCACTTCTCCCACCAGAACATTACTGCAACTGCAAAGCCACTGATGACGCTCCATGTTGTGTCTCTTGCTGTTGCAGCCCCTGGAGTTAGCACCCTGAATGTATTACAGGCAAAGCTATGCATTTCCCCTTTTCCTGTTCAACAATCCTACCACATCCCTATGACAACCAGCAGTGCCAAGGTCCTCTGCAAATGAAAATGGGGTAGGAGAAAGGGAAGAAAGCGCAAGATTGATGCAGTTCATATGCAAACTTGCCCTAGAGGCATTACTGTAACAATCTACAGAGCCTGATGAGTGTACCACAGGGTAGGAGATGTGCTTAATGCATGCATGGCAGACAGGCTGAAAATCTCTTATGCTGAACAATGGACAAATGGATTAGAAAATTGAATAAAAAATAAATTAATATTTTAGAATATTGAAATATGTGGCAAATTCAGTAGACGACGAGGTACCTCTCTCCCTCAGACATATACAGTTCCAATTCCATTATTCTCAGAGTTTATTATAAATGACAAGACCTGTCAGAAAAATACATCTTCAACAGTGACCAAAAGCACTATGAATATCAGTAAACCTTTAATATAGCTACTGATTTTATATATGAAAATAGCAAGAGGTGCTTATGACTAGTCATTTATGTCTTCATAAAAACACTGTCCCTCAAACCAGACCCTGAAATTCACTGAAATTAACAGGGTCTTGAGATTCGAATGCGTATTGTAAATGAATGCAATTTGGATCTTATATAATGACAAACATAACACTATTGGCATCCTATCTTACCTGTATAAAAAATACTGCCTCTGCACAAATGTATATTGGCTTACTCAGAAAAGCAAACATAAGGATGTAAATCTGTAAAGCTCTTTTACCAAAGGCTTCCACAGTGTTCTGCCATAACTCAGCACAAAGCCACCAGTTTTGAATTTTGCAAAACTGAGAAGCTCTCAATTCAGTGTATTCTGTATTTCAGGGCTGTCAAAGTGAAACCATTGCAGCTAATAACTTTATAAAGGCAAAATTTTCTCACTGCCAAATTCATGACTGTTTCCTACCCTTCCATAGACGCACTGTAGAAAACATGCTTTGCTATGAAAGATCAGCCACAGATGACTGGCCTGCTGGAACAACTTCATTTTCTTTCCCACTACAGCTTTGAGGTGCAGGGTGTCACACTGATCTGAGAGCAATCTTCCCCACTCTCCTGGGGGAGCTACCCTTGCCCACACCACTCTTCTCCTCCTACCTCCAGTGGTAGTTTCTAAAGGGATACCAAAAGGGAAAGCTCTGCCAGACTCCTTTCTCTGCACTTCATAAGGACAATTCAGAAATGCTGCAGCAAGAAATTCTAGGTAGGGGTCATTCTTTGGGGGCTGTAAAGGAGTTACTTCTTTTGGTAACTCACCCCTGGCTGCAGATGCTGAGCAACAAAATACATGGATCTGCAACAATGGGCAGGAGGCAATGTCAGCATGGTCAGCTAGTGGATGTTGTGAGCGAGAGTGAACAGCTGAGGAACTGCTTGGCACTGTAAAGCAGAGAGAGGAACTCACCTTCTCTGATACCATGATGAAGGAAACCACACAAACTGAAGAGTCTTTTCTCATAGGATTGTCTTATTGCTGACCGTAAAAAAAAAAGTTCTTGGTCTCCTCCTCTAACAATTCTTTGGTTTTGTTTCCCTCATAGCACAAGAACTTATGGATGCAGAGGGAAAACAGAGTACTTAACATTAAACAGTGCTTCATCTGTTGTCTCTTTTTAGCTTTCTTTTCTCCACCTGTCTTCTACAAACCGCACCTACGGCTAAAAGCTTCCAAAGCAAGAAGACAGCCGCACAGGCAGAACCAGAATATTCAGTTTTCCTCCTTTGCTTCTTCCAGAAGTCTTTTTTATAGAAATTTCCATTTCTGGTTGTCAGGTGCTCTCGGGGATCAAATATAATTTTTTAAAGTATTTTTTATGCTTTCCCAAAATGTATTTGTTTCAACAGCAGAAGATTTACTACAAGTTTTAGAGTTAAGTTCAAAATCCATGAATATGAAGGATATTGAAACTATTAAAAACATACTGTTTGCTACAATAACATTAATAATACATTTGTAGGTATTGAGATCCACTCTACACTAGTTGAGACAGAGTATGGATGTATTCACAAGCACTGTGGATAAATCACCTCAATAAATTCTCCATGCTATACTGTAATCTCCAAAAGCTCTCTGACTGGTAAGAATCAGCCTTGCTGATCCAACTGCAGTTCTTCACACAGTCTTGTTATTCATCTGCCAGTGACACCTGCCATTGAAACAAACAATGTCTTTATACATCTGCTACCACAAAACAACTTTACCTCACAAAATAACATCTTAGCTGTTTTTGAAAAAATACTAACACAAACCTGCATTCTTCTGCACATCTCTCCCCTGTGTTCCTCCTCAGCATATCAGATCACACTTTAAAAATATACTTACCTGTGCTTTTGTTCTCAAAAAGGCAGTAGTCAAAGCTTTTCAATAATTTCTACTTAATATTCAAACACAAGAAACAGTTCTGAAATTATCAGTGAACTATGTTAGTCCTTTCTTAACAGCAATAAGCATCATATTCTCTCACAGCTGAATTTTAAAGAAATACACTTCTATAAGCTCTTTCATTACTTTAAAAGTCTGATAATTTGATGATTTAAGTACCGGGGTGACCCAAGTCCTTGGTCCGTGTTTCCTGTTCCCTTGTGGATGCTGCTGCCCACAAACACACATGGATGTATCCTCTGCACCCGATCACAGGCTCAGTAACAACATGCTGCTGTAAAAAATATCACTGAAAAAGAACAGAAACATAGCCTGTGACAACAGGTCTCCAGTCCAAAAAGTGGGGGACACAGAGGCAGTCTGGAGATACACCAGGACCATGTGTGATCTCCATTCCTCCACAGATACAAAGCTTGAACCCCTTCAATTCACAGGACAAAAGAGGCTTTACACTTGCTATGCCATGCTAAAAAGGATCATCTCTGCTAGACCTAAAAAATTTCATTGAAACACTGAAGACTGAGATTTCCCAGTCTCCCATAACTGACAATATGGGGAGTAAGAGGGATTCTAGCATATTTTGCTGCATTGTCTGAAAAGCAGAACACAACCTGGGAATTGAATTTTGAGAGTAACTTGTCTTTAGTCCATAAATTTCACATTTGTGGTTAAAGATGGTACAGCCATAATCAAACACCATCTGATTTCCAAACAAGGATTTGGATTCATTAATTCATTTGGATTTATCTCCCATCCTCTGACATTTTGACAGCAGGCACCTGAGGGTGCAAAGAATGTTCCCCTAGGGGACATATCCCTTTGAGGATTAAATATAGGATTATTCGACCAGAAAATTTAATTTTTAAAGACAAGTACTAGGAAACTGATTATTTTTTTCATTCACTCTTCACACTTTTTGTAATAATCTGAATACTACTAAAAACAAAAGCAGAAGGATGGCATAACCAATGCCTGTTAATACAAAAATAATTGGCTTAAACGAGGCACACACTCATATGCACAAAAAATAAATGGGCCAAGAATTCTTTTGAGAGTTACAATATTTTTAGCCATATGGTATTTCTTATTAATTGTTATAATTACTAAATAAGAGCCAAAAGTATGCTCAGCACTGTATAACACATCCAAATACTGTCAACCCCTAGCCTCAAATGCTTACAATTCAACAGATAAGACACGCAGGAACAGGAACTACTGAGAAATTTGGTGACAAAAACCACAGCCCAAGGTCTCCTGCATATCAGGAGATGCTTTTGGCCCTACTCTTCCAGCTGCATCAGCTACATCCCTCCTCTGAGAATGACAAAAATGGGCTCTAAGCTTCTTCTCCTCCAAAGAGTCAGCAGAGAAAAAAGAAGAAAGAAAAAGGGAATACGTTTCGAGGCTTAACACACCAACTCTGCAACATATTTTGGGCCCTTAGCGGTTTATGCTAATTGACTGTAACCCTCAAGCTGTTCTTTCTGTGATGGGGCTGCTCTGGAGCACAGCCAACCCATGGTCCACAGAAGCACAGGCTGCTGTGCTGAGCTGTGCTGTGAGCTCTGGGCTGCCACACAGCCTCTGAACCAGGGGAATGAAGCTGAAATTTTTGATGCAGTAGTGAAAACCACTGTGGAAAAGGCACGTTGCTCTGGTAGAACTGAAGTGCTAGGAGCAGGGAACATTCACAGGAGGGGACAGTGGCCTCCTCTGGGCTGAAAAGAGCTGAAAGAAGTCATTAAATGGTGTCACCACCTCCTGCAAGAAAGAGGGATTTTTTCATGATGGAAAATACTGGTGAAGACAGGTGCCTTGGAACTGAGAGAAGCTTAATAGCTAGAAGCATTAAGAGATGTTCCCAACAACAATTCAGACCAATTCTTTAGAACTGCCTTCCATTTCCGAAACAAATTTTCCTGAAAGAAGAGTTAGTCAAGTCTATGTACACTGCACCCCACTCACCCCAGGTGTTCTACAGCTCTGTAAACTACAAGGAAAGAGGACCTTCCTTTTTCCTGTAGGAGCCCCTTCTTTGACAATGTACACTAAGCATTCTCTGTCTTATCCTGTCTCCAGTTCATTCATCTCCACCAAGCCTCTAGAGGCTAGAGGATTTGTATCTGATTCCCTGTCAGTCACATACATGCTCAGCAGTGACTTTGAAACTAATGGTCCCAGTCATAAATGTCCCAAGGGCAAGAGAAGATGCACTGCAGTGTGCATAGCTGAGACCTAGGGTTCTATAACTCTTATCTTGTAGATGATCTCTCCCATAAGGGATTACTCTGCATGATGAAAAAAAAAAAAAAAGGAAAAAAAAAAAAAGAGCTGCTACTGTCCATTCTTAATAAGCTGTAAACACTACTCCATTCCTCCACATCCTCCTTGTTTGCTCCTGGGAATCAGCCTTGGAGAACTCTCCTTCCCTAAGCACCTATTGCCCTTTCTCCAGCACAAGCTTCATCGTTAGTAACTTTCAGGGCACCTCTGTGCAGTACAGACTGTAATGTGATTAACTTTATGCTTCACAACCTCAGCATTAAGAAGTAGGTCCCGGGGCAGGGATTTAACGTGAGGCTTTCAGGCACATACAGAACCTTGAAGAGAAAAACAGCTCTTCCTTCCTGAAATGGCACAACAAAACAGCTTTGAACTAGGTGAAATGGCCAGGTTCTCTAAAGGAAAAATAGTGTCAAACCCTAGCGCTGTTGAAGTGAGAAACAGAAAATGGAAGATAATTGATCCATTCTACCTCCAAGATAAGGCTGAAAGTTCACAGGATTTTAAGCCACTTTTTTTCTCTCCCTGTGCTTTAAGGCAAAACTATACAAACATAAGTGTTTGTCTATACAAACACAAGTGTTTTGCCTGCAAGCATGCTGTTATTAATTTATCAGGTTCTCTTCTTGTTTGTTATCTTTACTTTCCCCTCTTTGACATCTTCATCGTGGTGTTTGTATGTTAATTGTTAATGCCCTCAGCAATGAGAGGCTGCAATAGCATAATGAATTTGTAGCCTCCACAGGGGCGAGTGAAATCTAATGCTCCACAAGACAGTGCAAAGTCATCATCCTTCCTATGCAATGCTAACTTAAGGCAGCAGTGCCTTTTCCAAATGCATAAAGAATGAGAAACTTTGTATTAGAAAACTGAGCATCCCTCACAAACTATCTGCATGGGAATTCCAGCAGCAACAAAGCCATGGGTTTTACAAAATGGATTTATAATGCGGCCAGAAATCATGCTGCTTTTCACAGTTTACACCAAAGTACTGACACTAATATTCTGGTTCACTCTGAAAGTTACAATAAAATGCAATGTGAAGTCTTCTTTGAGTGCACAAAATTCTTTCAGGGTCTCCTGCAATGATTCATAACAACTGATGACATTGGTCATCAACTTGTTTAAGACCAATATTCCTCAGAGATGAAAGAGAATTGCTTGTTAATTTTCTAGCAATAAGGAAGGTCCAGGGGTGAAAAACCTCACGAGATAGAGTTTATTGTGTGGTCTGAATATTTCCCTCTAAGCAATATTTTAGGTTTCCATGCAGAGCAAGCTTTATTCTGCCACATCACACACATTTGTACTGACGATGGCAGTGGCTGGAAAGATACTTACATGTTGCTGCAGTAGAGGGTAAGGAACAACATTCTAATGAATACAGAAGAGGCACACAATAAACCCAGTCAGCACAAGTGTTTCAATGGGTATGTGAAATACACCTAAAGATTGCAAATAAACCTGCAATAAGAAATTGATGTATTTACTATATTATGAATGTATTTACTTTATTATGATGAATATCCAGCCATCTCTCTACCCATCCACACTGTTCTGCTTCTTTCCACATACCTCCTTTTTATTTTCCCCCTTACTTACAACTCAGTCTTAGCAAGCACTGAATATTACTCATCAATTCTGAGGCAAAATATTTATGCTCTGCATAGTATTACACAGTTTTGAAACAAAGTCTGCTCCCTTCAATTCAAGGGAAACAGACCAGATTTTCCAAAATATCTTGGCACACTGTATTAAAGAGACGTGCCTCGTGCACTCCTTCAAGACACCTGCAGAAGTTTCTTGCTCTAGCTACCAAGAAGAAAGCAGGTCCATCTGCTTAGGTATTTAGGAAAATTCACCGTGCCAAGATCAGTTATTAAGCATTTGCTGCTATGGAAAACCTGGCCCCAGAAATCCTGTCCTTGGCCCTGGATATGACTAGGCGCCTGGTCTTGAGCAAAAGGAATAGTTCAGTAACGGGAAAGCTGGCCGGGCTACACTGCACTATTCCTTCAAAACCTGAAGTGGTGATTCCTGCTGGGCACTCATGATGCACGTTGTGAGATTCACACCAGAATCTCAGAGTGGAGGCCCAGCACCTTAACCCCAAGGAAATATAGCCCCAGTGTTGTGGTTCCTTTGCCTTCTCCAGCGGAAGGGCTGTGACCTGCTATAACTTTTTTCTCCTCATTTCCAGAACCTTTTGTGAATCCAGTAGAGGGATGGGTTTAAGTTACCAGAGCAGGGGTAGAGTATTTTTCCTGCTAAGGTCACTTTTCAAATATCTTGTATAGGACATATAACAAACAATTTCCCCTTATCCAAAAATAATATGGAGAATAAAATCATGTGAAAGGAGACTGTGGCTTTTCCCAGACCTTGGGAGCACATCCTGCCCTTGAGGTTTCAGACATTGGAGGATACACATAGTTTAAACCAATAATGTACTACAAAACAATACATTCATAACCAATTATGTGCAAGGCCTTGATTTGTCAAGGAAGTTTTGCAGATGCCTGTCTTCAAATAAAGACCAGATGGATGCAGTGCTTCTAGAAGCAAAGGCTTTGTTCCAAAGGCTAACTTGGATGGTGTTTCACACCAAGTCTTTCTGCAGATGGAGTTTTGAAGTCTTTCACTGAGTCAAATGTGCTTAACTTCTGGTGTACGCTCAAGTTCTTTGGAGAATTTTTGTAGCTCCACAGAGGGCATCCATATATTTTCTATTTAGAGAAGGGATAGGGATAATACCCATCACATACTGCCAAATGAGATGACACTTTTTTGCATGTGTATTTCTTCCAAACTGTTTCCACTGCCTGCAATGAGCCTGGTTTTACAAATAAATTATTTACACAGCCTGCAGTTAGCTACAATGGACACACAACTGAGAAGTGAAAGCTGCCATAACATCCACAGTTAGGTCTTTCTTGCTCAAAAATAATGGAATGTAGCATGCCAAGGGGTGGCTGGAGGGAGAAAAGTACAAAGGCATTGCAAGCAGTCAAAGACACTTCTAACTAATAGAAGTTTCAGCACTTAAACACGGGAGTCTAAATACTGCTTTGGTACTGATACCAGTGGTACAAATCCTTGTGCAGGGCAGTTTGCACATGGGGAATATCACATTACAATGTAACAGAGTATCTAACAGCAATTTTTCTGTGTTTCCCACAGGAATACCCTCAAAGGCATTGGATAATTCATGGACATGAGACACAGGTGTGCATGTTGACATGTTAGATTTTCTTATTTCAAATTATTGGAACATAGGTCAGCCGCGATTCAAGCCCAAGGCTAGCGGCTGCTGTAGGAGCAGTCTGGCTGGGGCTAACAACTCAATTTACATACTTAACTGCTGAATTAGGCCTTGATTGCAATATTGTCAAAAACCATAGCACTGTTTCTCAGGCACAGCCAGGAAGAAAAGAAGGCTTTGGGGAAAGAAATAAATGTTTGACAAATGTTTAAAAGGTAATTTTTGTTTTATATTGCAACATATCAAAGCAAGCTGGGAACATGAAGGCTGGGAATAAAATCCCAATCCTACTAATGTCAATGGGAGTTTTGCCATTGAACTCAACAGGACTGGTATTTCATGGCTGCTAGGCCTGCACATCAGCAACATTTCTTCCTCCACCTGACACTGGGTCCCAAAACACACACATGAATTTGCACAGGCTGCTAAGTCTTTGTTCCTGAAGCTTCATTTCTGTTAGAGATGGATGAATAGACTTTTGAAAGGGAAAATAGAGGAAAGTCACATTCGTACTCCTGCCTATTCGCCCCCCCTCTAAAACATCTCTCTCAGGGCTTGAGGCAAACAGTACTGAATCTAAAACAGATTAGACAGATATGGTGTCACACAATGGGGATCACTTCAGGTCCAAAACACAAATAGTTCACAACATAAGATGTAAGTAATATTGTGGGTTTATATCAGATTATTGTTTTAACAAGGTAGTAAGGAATTTTAAAACCAAATCCTTGCAGTATGAAGTTTGGCTAAGCATATATATTTATATGTATTTCCTTAATATTTCTTGGTTTTCTAGCATACTAATCATGGACATTGTTACCAGAATGTCACACCACTGGTGTGTGAATGCTTGATGAATAAAAACACTGTGAAGAATCCATGCTGATTAATTTTGAAAAATCTACAGGGTTCTAGTGCAAATAGCACCAGTATAAAATTGTAGGTGCTTAATGCCAAGAACATACTCAGACTATCAAATGATATGTGCACAGGCATGAATCACTTGTTTGCAAATAGAAAGAGCATTACATTATTATAATAATGTAACTGCCTATTGGCTTTTTATTCCAAATTCAGTGTCAAGGATCTTATAAACCATGACTTGAAATTCTACAGCTGCAGGCCTATCTCACATCTTCCTGTGTTTCAGCAAATCTGCAAGAAAAGCAGAGAACTTTACACAATATATTAGTTGTTTGCGTTGCTATGTCCTGGATTTGTATCTGCTCTTGGCAAAACAAGGCAGAAGATCCCCACCCCACAGATGTACCTCAAACTTGTTAGAGAGTTCACACACTCTTTGAAATCCTACCAAACTGTAATGCCTTTAAGGGTATGATTGTTCATTGAACCAGCAAATTTAAAATAAATACTGCAAGCTATTCATGGGAACAATCTGAGTTTTGCAATGGCAAGAGCCATCCAATTCACAGAGTTTTGCTTATTCAGGCAGCAAGCAGGAACTCTCCCTCTTCTATGTGTGTGTGCAGCTTAAATCTCACTAAAGGGCACATCAAGGACACAGGACTACATCTCGTAAGAAAATGTATATTCTATTTAATTTCTTTATAAGGTGCATTGGTTTGCTTTTAAAGTCCTCTTTTAAAAAGTCTGTTTTCCAGGACAGGATCGCAAAACAGAAGGCTGCAGCTTTTTTCAAGAAGGCAGTTTTTGCTGAGAAACTGAAGCAACAACCTTTAATTGAATTCTGGGAAAAGGAAGTGTTGAGGGACTGCTTGCTGTGAGCTGCCTGATGGGCAGGCTGTTACCAAGCCACGTGACTCTCAAATAAAAATGCCTCAGCCCAGCGAGTATCCCAAAAAGCTTTGTACATGATACACTGCATAGCCAGAGGCTGTTTACCTTTCTAATTTTTAAGCAAACCAGGTAGAATCTATTGCCGGATAACCACTCCCTGCTGCTGTCTTTGCTCAAGCTAATTCCTGCCAACCTAGCAGAGCACAACAAAAATGCTGGTTTTTTTTCTTCTCTGTGAGTCTTTGCGAATGACAGGAAGACACCCTCTGCTGATGTGTATCAAGTGATCCCCAGTATCTTTAAGCCCACGTCAGCTACACATTTCTAGTTTGGATGGATTAATTATACATGGCTTGTGCAAGCTGAGAGCTCTCTGTGGAAGCAAGCAGGCTCATTTGCACTAAGGACATAGTACCTAGTGGTCACAGGAAGAGAGTGTTTGATGGGAGCTTTTGAAATCATCTAAATGACCTCTGTCTCCCCTGAGAGATGTTTTTTTTTCCATTCGGTGCTTCAGTGGCTGGCTTAAATCCTCCTGACCAGCCTGTTCTAGGGTTTCAATACCCTAACCTGACAAAGCATTTTTGCCTGATGCCTAATGTCAAACTACCTGCTCTTTAAATCCATTTCTTCATGTCTCATCTACTACTGTGGGCAGAGAACAGGTTATTTCCCTGCATCTGGCAGCAGTCTTTCTTGTACAGTTACCATGCCTCTCCACTTGCTCTGAATGAGCCCTGTGTAATTGTATAAACGAGCCATCAGTGCATACCATCTTATTAATAACACCTAATTATTCACAGAGAGCACTTGACAATAGAAAGAAAAGCTGGTGGGTGTGGGTTCCTACCAGAGACAAGAGGCACCAGGAGGCAATGCTGCTCAACACCCTTCAGAATGTACTTAGGACTGGGTCTTCTCTAATACAGGAATTTTACAAACTCACATTGCTTATCAAATATTTATGAGAAGAGGGATGAGCCCCTGGGCTTGCTTCAGACTGGAATGGAGTGCAGGCTTGTGCTAACCCTTTCTACAGGGTGAACTTCACTTCAAAGACTTGACTGAGAGGCAGCCAGGCTGCCAGTTAACACTGGGGAAGGCGAGCTACACCCACAGCAAGGGGATACAAGACTTGTGACAGCCTGTGTTATAAGGCACAGACACGCTCACAGCCATTTTTGCTCATTTTACTACAGACACTGGTACACACTTGCAAATAGGAAACTCTTTCTATTGATATTACCGGGCATCATGCCAGGCTTCCAAGATGAAAGAGTGATACTTGGGAACACACTAAGTGATAATGACATGAAGAAGCACTCAGATGGCCTTTTATTTCAGATGCTGTGGTGACAGGTCCTCACACAGACCCTAGTGCTGTAAGTAAACAAGAAATAAAAGTCCTTGCATTTTTCCAGGAAAATAAATGCCTGAGGAAGGAAGTCCCATATAGAGGTTGTGCACCAAGAGCTTCAGCAGTTACCTGTCCCCACATTCTTCTCTAGCTTATATGCAACTTGGAAGCCCTGAGTGAACAGTGCATGCATGGCAAATTATAATGTGCATGTTTTATTACAGAAAATGCAGACATATTGTGACTCATGCTGTAGGGCTTAAATCACCACATTAGGTCTTTATAAAAAACAGAGATCGCTCAGCCTCATGGGAAAGTAATTTGCATCTTAATCATTACAGAGGCAACAAACTTCATCCATAAAGATGTGCCTAGAACAAATGGCAGCAAATTGTGGACACATGTTTTGCTTTAATTGGTCCTCATCAACTCAATCTAGCTAGTGACTTCAAAGAGCTTTTACTAAGAAACCTCTCCCAAATTTTTTGTTTCAATCTTTTTATGTTTTTTTTTTCTTTTAATGTCTTAAGAGATTTCAGATTAAATAGAATCTTTGAAGATACAGTATGAAAGCTCTACTTCTTTATAGTTTAACATCACATGTTTAATTACTTATTCATAAATTATGAATGACTAGAGGTAAAGTAGCATCGCCCGGAGCCCCTGTCCTGGGCCAAGTGTAGAGCTACAATTTTCACAAACTCAACCTCTTGACAGCTGGGATCAGATTCAAGCCAGCTACAACTCTATTCAAAAGAGCAGCTGTTGCTAGTGCCATTTTCACATGCTATTCTTGATCAGCATGAATTGATGGAATGTGCTCTTTTTGGAAAGCACAGCAAAAGAATATGGATGGCGATAGAATGCTTACATAACTCATGTGAAATTCACCAAAAAACCCAGACATAAAGCTACAATCAAAATCTTATTTATATATGGGTCTGATTTTTAAAAATACACCTAACAAATCCCACTGTTTGACAATCAAACCAGTATCTACATAAGTCTTTTCTTCCAGCCCCAAAGCCAAGAAGCCCTCTAGAGTAGAGAGTCCTACTGTCTCAGACACTGCACAAACACAGCTGAACACAGCACAAATGAAGAGAGGTGGAAAAGAATTCACAGATGACTCTAGCCACTACTGGCCCAGTAGCACAGCTGGGAGTCAAGCAAAATGTGGCAAGCCTTATAACAACACACCAGTTTGGAGGTGAAACTGCTTCTTCCTGCATTTCTTTGCCACAGGCACATCCACAAGCACACACAGAGTCTTGTCTCTCCAGCTGATCACTGTTTCTACAAAACCCACCAACACTTTGTTCCAGCTATCCTAGGCTTTCTATGTTTCTATGTGCCCTTTGTTCATATTTGCAAGAACGCATACAGAGGGCACTTCTCTCTAATAGCCTTGAACCTCAATCACTCACTCATGCCACAGCAGCCAAGATGGAAACACTACCACATTATGGAAGCAGCACCACAGACCCACTTGTTGCAGTTGCAGATGAGGAAGGCAGGCAGGTAGAAGACATTGGTGAATCAGCCCAAAGCAGAATATCCTCTTGTGATACTTTTCTCAGAAAGTTCGCTTTTTCTTCAGCTGTATAGTGGCAGCAATTTTCCTCTTTTGTCCAAATGAAACAAATAAGACCATGCTGAAGGCCCTTCTTATACCATAAAGAACAGTTACAGGAAACACATTAAAGTAATTTCCTCTTCCTTGGACAGAATGCACTCTCTTGGAGTTTGTTTTTAGCGTTGTGATGTAACTGGGGAAAAAGTGAGCTTAGGTAACACACCTCAGTGCATCTAAAAGAAAGCTGATAGAATAGAAATTCAGTAACTTGTCACAGGCTTTTTATAAACCAACCAATGAAAAATACATTCCAAATGCCCAAAATACATCTTATATAGCTATAGCTGCTGATGCATTTGTTAATGAAAACTACATTTATCACAAATTTTTGCTGCACTCAGAGAAATAAAGCAGTTTTACCTGTCATTAGAAGTAGTAAGTTCAGAATCCATCTTTTCAAATTAGATCACAGAGTTGACAATATTGTTGCATAGTCATACTATATATATGTGTGTGTATATACATATACATAGTTTTCTAAGTTTTTCCCTCTTTATATTCAGTGTTCCTCTATTTGCCACCTATCTTTTCAACATATGACCCCGAAAAATACAGTTTAAAGCAGCAGGGATAACAAAGGGGAATGCTGCCAAGCAGGGAAGCATGGTATTAAAAAACCCAAAAATAGTTACAGAAAGACTCAACACTGTGATAGGTTGGATGTACAGTATACCTTCCTTCTTTTCCCTACATGTTGGTAGAAATGTATTTGCAAGTTCTGCTTCATATTTCCTTTGCAGTGAACCTAATGCTGGTCCAGAAACCAAGTCAGTTTTAGAGTTAAATCACATTTCAACATGGCAAAATGCAGCAAAGTATTCTGCGTCCTTAGCAGTGGTAAAAACACCACTGCTCTCAGTGGGCTTCTCCCTGAGGAGCTCTTCCCACACTGAACTCCAGCCAGGCACCAAATCTCTGGGACCCAAAATTGTGCTGCTGGGCAGGTCATGTAGGCACATCTGGCCTAGCTTTATGCTCAAGCAGAATAACCTTGGGTGCACCTTTGGAGCCTCCCCTCTAATGTCATGAGGACACACCTCTGTTTCCCCTGTGTCATAGGAGAAGTTGTAAATAGGAATAAAACCATCAACCAACCTAGCAAAGCAAAAGAAATCTCTCACTCTATACCCTGATGATCACAATTAAAGCAAAGGTATGGTAGTAACCAGATTTCTCTAACAGCCCACAAAATATTTCTTAGATTTCATTTTCACACATCCAATAAAAAGAACAGTCCTTCCACTGCTCATTCCAAGAATATTAAGACGATTTCCTGGTTTTTCTCTTGCTTTGGCCAGAATAAGAGAAATACATATAAAATTGTCTATGAAAAATGTATATTGGAGTGAGACATTCTGCCAAATTGAAGTGACAACATTAAAAAACTGGGTTTTTTTTTCTTTTTTACTGGAAATTAGCAATTTCCCTGGTAAAACATGACAGCAAGGGGTTATATTTACATTTTGTCTTGTCCTACTTTATTTAATCTCGACAAATTTGAAGAAAAGTTGTTGCTTATGATGCTTGCACTGAAAACTGTCAGTTTACAAAAATGCCCCAACAGTGTCAATACTGTTATGCACCTGAAACCTTCCTCTACTTCCACGAACAGGGGAGCCAGCCCCTGTCTACACAGTCTAAATTCCACCTGATGTTTTTGCTGGACTTTCATATTGGATGGACTCTTCTGAAAGCCAAAACTTAGGAAAAAAGGAAACTTGCCATCTCAGGAAGTGACACAGAATTTAGGTCTGTGTGACCCTAGACTTTTCGTCACTCACACATCTTTTATTGAGTGGTGACCACCAGAAATGCCAAGTGGGATGGATCCCTCTTCCAAAAACGTTGGATTATTTCTTCCAGTCACCATCCTCTGTATTTACATCTCATTTTCTGAGAGTGATAGTTGCCTCAGTTTCAAGGCACAGCAAATCAGTTATTTTCTAGTACAAAACTCTGCAAAATCATCTGATCCTTCAACTCATTTTTTAATACATCTCTAAATATCTCAGACAACAGGGTAATTTAACTTCCATATGGTTCCTCCAGGTACCTGAAGCAAGACACATGGTTAAGTACTTCCCTGAATTGTGCCTTGCATAAATATTACTATCTTACATAAGGACTTGAATATTTCCTTTCTTACAGAATAAAAATTAATTTTTACTTACTAAACAGTTGGCAATAGAGGACCTGTAAGCTTCTCTTCATGGTATCATGTGGTCTTGCTGGTCTGCCAGTTTATTCATGATTCTGTCAAAAAAAAAAGGCAAGAGGAGAAAATTACGTACAAAAAATACAGGCTGCCTTGTTATACCTGTTCATTACAAAGTTAGATGAAGCTTCACAGGAAAATTGTATTGATAAGCATTGGGAAATTGCCTAACTACACTTTGCTTGCTTTAGCCATGCTCTCCAGCAGCTTGGCAGGGAAGGATAGAGTTATGGCCAAACAGGGAAAAATTTCTCAAGAGTATATTAAATAAACACACTGAAAATTACTTTCACATCATGCTTATGGCTTGATAAAATTAATTTTATAATAGTCTTTTCAGTTTGGAGGAAGGGTCCTCAGTGGAGAAGCAAACACAAGATGCAGACATGACCATTCAGCTGTGCTGGGCACATGGGGCTGTAGTTTTCTACAGCCTGAGCCTCCCCTTTCACATCCCACAAGAAGTACAATACAGAGAAAGCCCCCATCCCTTCCCCCGTCCCCAATAAAAATTTCAGTGGTGCCAAAGTGGAGGAGATCCCAAACTCTGCTGAAATGCTAGTACAGAGGGCAGCTTTGTCCTGGCATTTTTAGCTTTATTTTAGTCAGTTGCTGTAGGTCATATTTCTTCCCAAAATACCCCACCAGCTACCTGGGCAAGAGAACCTTCACTCAGTCTCTGGACATTTTCTTTTTCTTCTAAACTGAACTGTCTTGGTGCAGAAGGGGATCTCATAATTCTTGTGCCTGCTGTCTGAAAATGTGATGTGGCAAAAATATGTGACCATCCTACCTCCCTGCCTTTGCCCACTTGGGGAGCAACTAATAATACTTTATGTACCCTCAGATGGTATTTTCAAATACTTGACATGGATATTTTTTCACCCTGGTTTAAAAGAAAGATATTATGAAAAAATAAATCTCAATCATGGTGATATTAATTATTCACATTGTGAGGAAAATAAATGCATAAATCAGAAGTGAAAAGCAAATGTGGTCCCAAAGCACTGCTGCAAGTAATGTCTCACTGTGTACCCGAAGACAACACAACAATCAAGCTCTTTTTCCCAGAAAAAAGATTTTGCTAAACATTCAGAACCAACAGTGAAAAGCAGGACACTGAGATCACCTCCTTGAAAGGCCCTTGGTCAATATTAAAAAGCATGTAGTATCCTCTAGCTTTCAGTTCAACACATTTTCATCTTCTGAACTCACAAGGGACTCCTGAGTCATTTTAACATGCATATAAATATTTCAGAGCTTATTTAAAATGCAGTCTTGAAGACATAAGATAAACAAGTCAAACCAATGAATAACACCTTTGAACTGCATAAATGCTACAGAGCTTGTGAAAACAGAGTTATAGCTGACTTTTATGTGGAAAACTCAAAATGATCATGACTTCTCTTGCCTGTAACAAAAGATGCTAGGGTTTCGTTAGTTATTCCACATGAAAGCTTATGCACACAAATGCTGTGTGTTTGGATTCCTCCACACTTTCCATTTAAAATTGGACCTTAAAAACATGTCTGTAACTTGCAGAAATGTCAGCATTTGCAAAGCCTTTTCTCCTAAATAGAAGCAATCACCTATAAATTAGCATACCATTTCTTATCAGAATCAGCATTAGATTCCTGCTATAGTTTTATCATGGAAACTTGCTGAGGGACTTCTGTTTACCCCTTTTTCCCTATGGTTTACCAAATAATGAAACAGATGTAGGAAAAAACCTCAGTCTTTATGTATAAACAGACATCATATAATCTTTACAGCACTCTTCAAAGATGCATATACAAAAGGTCTGTGTTTAGCAGCCACTAAGATATTAATAAAAATACATGCAGGAAAAGACAAGAACCAGATAAGCCAAGGACAATGTAGAAACCATATAGCCAAGTACTCTTACAAAGTACAAATAAATTAAGTTTGTATCAAAACAGGATTTACAAGCACTGACCCATGTGAAGTCATAAAAAATACAATGGAAAAAAGGGAGAATCTGAAATTGCTGACATCCACATTACTGACTTTGTATAATTTGAACGATGCTTGGCAATGTTGATGTGAGGCAGCTCTTGGCTCTGAACCACAATTTTTTTGTATTTCTCTTCCAACTCCATATTAATGCTACCCTAATGCTATAATAAATAAAGGTATTTGCTTATAAATTCTGGTATTGTGGTTAAAACAAATTGCATGCTTTTGTGTATATATTTATTTAGACCAGTAATTTACCCTGTGCTAAGAAATATGAACAAGTGTGCCTATGGGCAAAGAAACAAAGGTTATCACTAGAAAACTTTACTATGTTCTTTCGTTGGTCACAGTGTCTTGGGGTGACTGTATGATGCCTGTATCCCCAAATCATCTGTTCTGTTGGTGTTGAATATTAAATTCTGCAACTTTAAGACGGGTTCCAGGAGTGAAGGGGGGGAAAGAAGAAGTGCAGGGTGTGTTATCAGAGACTGCTGAACTCAAAGCTGTTCAGCTGGCCCTGGACATTGCCGAAAGAGAGAAGTGGCCAAAGCTCTACCTTTACACTGATTCATGGATGGCAGCCAATGCTCTGTGGGGTTGGCTGGAAAGGTGGAAAAAGGCTGGCTGGCAACGTAGGGGAAAACCAATCTGGGCTGCTGATGAGTGGAAAGACATTGCCACCTGGGTAGAGAAGCTGCCTGTAAAAGTCAGTCACATAGATGCCCATGTCCCCAAGAGTCGGGCTAATGAGGAACACCAACACAATGAGCAGGTAGATCAGGCTGCACAGATAGAGGTGTCAAAGATAGATTTAGACTGGCAGCACAAGGGAGAGCTGTTCCTGGCTCGATGGGCCCATGATGCCTCAGGCCACCAGGGTAGAGATGCCACCTATAAGTGGGCACGAGACCGAGGGGTGGATCTAACCATGGACAGTATCTCTCAGGTTATCCATGACTGTGAG
>VWZS01007271.1:2193352-2492894 GCA_013397075.1 Rhabdornis inornatus
TGGCTCCCCCACATTCCTGCTCTCAGACTCTGTTGTCTGCGGTGGACAGTGAAAGACAGCTCTCCTTTGCTCTTGGTTAGTTTTTTTTTTTCCTGGCTAGCTGAGGCAGAGAAGCTCCCTGGATTGTTTTTCTTCTTTTCCTTTTTCCTGGAATTGTTTGAACTTGCTCTGGACTGAAAATCCAGGGGAGCACCGGGAGCTCACACCTGTGGCCCACCGGGCCCAGCCTTGGCCACAGCATTCCCCAGCACAGGAGGGACTGATATCAGCCTGAGTGAGCCGGGCAGCCCACGGAAAGAACTCTTCTAAATCTGTCATCTCTTCAAAACGGCGAGAGGTTTTGCTGTTTGGTATTGCTCATTTTTGTGCTGGGAGGTGTGTTGCCTGTTGAATAAACAGTTGTTTTTTTCCACTTCTCTCCGTGGAAGTCTTTCCCGAGCCGACTGGGGGAGGGACTGCTTGGATTCTTTTTTCTAGAGGGACCCCATTCAGAGGTTTCCTCGCAAATTTGCTCTAAACCACGACACTCAGTTAGAAGATTTATCCTTTTGACCACATGGCCATGAAATTATACATAGAGAACTCAGTGAACATGCATAAATGAAATGTTGCCATGAATTTACAAAGTCTCAATTTCTTCGAAGTCCTTAGTGTGACTTGGGTTTAATAGAAGAGAACATTTCAGTAGGAAGGGACCCACAAGGATCATCTAGTTCAACTAATTTAAATTTAAACATTTGGAAAATAAATTTCCAAATTTAAAAATTTGGAAAATTTCCACAGTTTTTAATACCTTATTTCTTGTGTACAGGAAATGTGCTTGAAACAAGGATTTGTTTTACTGTGAGGCAAGAGACATTTAATAAGACTTATTTATATAACTTTGGAATCCCAGGAACACAGTGATGGTTCTCCAAAGGCAGAGACTGCTTGCAGTGACTATTAAGGCTGCACAGAGTTGAGGCAGATGAACCAGGCCACCAAGTCCCTGAATCAAGACCTGACACAAGAACAGAGGAACCACTGCTGCACCCACCCAGGTGAAAGCTCCAGCAGCCCATTATCCTGACTTACACATGTGCTGCCAGCAGGACAGCAGGGAAATGATCTGTGAAACAATAACAGTGCAAGGTAATCTTTACACCCTGGCATAGATTGCTCTATCTCCAGCAAGCCTGAGTGGAATAAATGACCTAAGGTGTCACACTTTTTAAACTTAAGAATAATTATTCCTTACTTATCTACTCCACATCATACAATTTCAGTCTTTCATTAGATCATTTAGAATCTCTTTTTCAAGCTGAAGAACTCCTGTCTTTCTCTTTTTTCATAAAGAATATATACCTTATCTTGATTATCAGTGATAATTGCCAGGCCTTAAGCTGAATTTATCCATTCCAGTTCAGATCTGAGAAGTAGGGAACAAAATTGTATGCAGCCACCAAAATTTGTGTGCGTACTGGAGTTTCATACTGCACAGTGGTATTTTCTGTTTCTTCTCTACTCTCTTCCCAGTTGTGCCCATGATTCTCTTTGTTTTCGTCACTGCTCCTGAACTCTACTCCCCTGTTTTATAGAGCTGCCTGCTAAGTAACAATAACTCCTCTGAAGCCTTTCCTCAGGTATCTAGAGCTAGGACTAATTTTTGCCTGTGGATGTGACTTTGCAATTATCATCATGGAATTTCATCTGCCATTTTTACCATGCAATCATTTACCACCTTGACTTTTCTGAGATGGCAATGAAAGGCTGAATTATTATTATTATTATTATTATTACTATACTACAAATATATACCTATCATATACAAGGACTTCTGAAGTTGCCACAGTTTCTAGAATAATACCTTCCAATCATGAAAATTCTTCTGTACCTCTAAGAAGACAAAGCAAAATCTCACAGTCAGACATTTCAATACCTGCAGAGGAAATCTCCTTTTGAGTATCAACCCATGTCCAGCCATCAGGATACTCTTCTCAGGGCCCTGGAGGTACATTTATTTATCACAATCAAGCAAGGTTACAGATTGAGTGGCTGGTAGCTGAGAGTGCTCCACTTCACCAACCCATGTTCTCTTAGGTATTTGAGTATGTAATTTTAGGCACTAATAGATTAGCAAAGTTTTGCATATGCAGATGGAAAATGCAGACACACAGCCAGTTCCTGACTTTGGGCAGTTTAATTTAAAACCAGAGTATTGCCACCTGTTTTAAATATGCAAACTGTCACTTACAAGAAAAAAAATATGAAGAATGAGCAGAAACAGAATGGTCTTGGAAAAAAAATAGTGGGAAAATGTATGTTAAACTTCAATAATACAAAATCTAATGGAGTCTCCGAGTTTTGTATCCATTTTATACTCCTCACTCATTTCTTCAACACTTCCCTGAGGTTTTTAGGGAGTAGACTTCTCCAAAATACTAATTTTGAAATATACTGAGCTTTAATGTTCGAGAAGCCATTCTGAGTATTTGAGGGAATTCTCTGATACAAATATACCTGACCCCTGAGATTTATTTTTTTTATTAAGTATTCTAAAGTTAATTTCCTAGATTTTGGTCTCCAAGTGAAAGTGCATATCCCCAATTGCTCTGAACTCCCTCTGAAAACCAGGAAATAAAGGTAATTATGACTTTTGTTTCAGTTCTGTATTGCAGTTCATATTGGTGTACCTTCTGACATACTTTGAAACAAAGCAATAAAGTTAGTGCAAGTTTGTAGTCAAATCAATTTCAAGTTTGAACTATTCATCTTCCATAGTTAAATTAGACAAATTTTGTATATAGAAAAGGTGTCACATGCCTAGCCACAGACACCTGCATTTAAAAAAACTGGTTAAGCACTTGGTGTCTGAAATGGACTTACGTATTTTGCATTCTTTAATACACAATATTTCACATATAGTTTATCTTACCAAGATGATGAATAGATGTGTGAAATCCCTGTGGACAGCTAGCAACACTGTCTTTCACAGTAAGTGATCCCCTCAACATCTCAGTTACATTAAAGAGGACAATGAAGACAAAACGATGGATTGAAGACAAAGGAGTCCAAAAGAGCAGGCAGCTCCCAGCCATTCTTTATATCTGATGGGAAAAAAATGCCAACCAGGACTTAAATTAAAGAAGAAATAGAGGAGAAAGAACAGCAGACGCATGTTGAGGCAAAGCTAACAGCCAGTGGAGAAGTCTTTTTTGTTGTCTGTCAAATGGAAACCAGGAGACTTAAATAAAGCTGAAAAGTGGTAATGGAAAGTGGAGACAGGCCAAAGACATGCCATTCCCATCCATGAAGCACATAAAACTTGTTATGTTACTTCTGACTGCCTTCTCTCCACTATGGATCATTCTGGAAAGAAGAAAATGCTGTATCAGATGGTTTTCAACAACAGTATTTCTCCATAAAACAAAAGTGAAAAAGCAGATAAGACTCAGAGGTACTTCCATCTCCAATATTTTTTGACTCCTCTATCAAAGAAACCCAGCCTTGATCTTTTCAGTATAATATTGCACCAGGATGTTCAACAAATTCCTTATAAGACATCAGCAGCAAAGGCTCCTCACTTACAACTCAAGAGAGCTGAGACTATCCCCAGGAATTACTCCCCCAGTGGAAATTCCATCACCATGGAATCATCCACTTCATCCACTGCATCCCCCAGGTTAGTCACAGTGGGTGTTCCAGTGTGCCTCATAAAAGGAAGCAGGTGTCCTCTTCTTGACTACACAGGGCTCAAGCATAACTTTGTGTTTTCTGGCTTTCAGGGTCTGTTTCTTAATTTTATGGCCTCCTTCCACAATCCAGATGTTATTTTGCAAAATTTATATGCCAAAAAGCTTCAGGGCATGCTAATAAAAAGATTCTTAACTTGCAGCAATAAGATTCCTCCAAGCAGGAATTCTCTGTCCTTCAATATGTGCAACATTGTTTGCTGTAATTTATTTCTCACTGCTTGGAATATGCAAACCACCATTACCATCTTTCTTCATAACATTCTAAGTGCAGAATTTTTTATATTTATGTCCACTTTATACTTAGATCTTTCAGCACTTCTTGAAGTAGATTCCTCTTTGCAGATTTAAGAATGAGCAATTCACATCTACTTCCACTATTACCCAGAGAAGTGTACATCCTTTGCTTTCCTAAGGTCTCCAAAGAGTAGGGTCTACCCTCAGGATATCAAAGCTGATCAAAACCAGTCTTGGTGGTGGTGTGCAGGCCTGCCATATGTGCATAAGGAATAGTCAGGTGGGAATTGAACTAGAGCTACTACCATGCTTTTCTTGCATCCTATGTGACACAAACTTGGAAGCACAGAACCTCAGAGCACCCACAAAAAAACCCCACAAAAAACCAAACCAAACCAAACCAAACCAAACCAAACCAAACCAAACCAAACCAAACCAAACCAAACCAAACCCAGAAACAAACAAAAACGAACAAACAAACAAAAAACCCCCAAAACTAACTAACAAACAACAACAAAAAACCACAAAACAAACAAACAAACAAAAAAGCCCCCAAACAACCTTCCCAAAGCCTCTCCCCTCTGAATTCAGATGCACAGCATCTACAATCCCCACTGGGCCTCCCTCAGGCTGGCTGTGGTTTTTCTTGTATTGGTGTTTGGATCCATATCTCCCCATTAGCACGAAGATAAACACCAGTCAAGAAAAATGCATGGAGAAAGCAGTGTCAGTATAGAGGGGAATATAAAATTCAACTTGACAGCATTTGTTCCCTCTTCCTCAGCTTCCCTACTTCACCATTAACTGTTAAAGTCCCCATCCCTCATCTCTCTAACATAACAGCTCCAACTCCTGTGTTCCCACAGCCCTCCTCCCAACTGTGACAGTGTTTCCATGAACAACTCTAGGCAAGATGATCACTTAAAGACTGCTGTCATTTGTGTGGCAAGTGGAGGACATTGCCAGCTAGCTCACCCTTCACCATCCTCCTTTATTCACTGTCAGACCTGGGGCATGCTGATGAAAGGGAGAGGGAAGAAAGGAACTCTTGGGGTTCACTGTCATAAAAATAGATGGGCATGAAGAACCTCACTTCTAAGTGACCATGGCCAGGGGAAAGACTTTGTCAGAAAAGGCCAGGTAAAACTACTCTTGCCTTTGGCTATTTAATGTCTTGGTATCTATGGTCATCTCATGAGCAATCACTGAACAGCAAAAGGCAGTCATTCAAAGGGTAGAGAAAACTGAGAGGCAAAATACCAGGGTGGAAATGAAAGGTCATTCACAAGAGACATGACCATTTTGGAAAAGCTGTGATAGACAGGGTTACTCTCTTGGCTGATTATAACTGAGAAGTCCCAGAGATGGAGATCAGAAAAACTATAAAGCATTGGGCTACTAAACGTCCTTCACACTACATCAGTGGTGCAAGTGACTATTTCTTGACTATTTCTTCGTTCCTAATTACCTAACATTAGCGAATACTTCTTATGGCAGCTCCAGTGGGAGAAAAGTCTGAACAGTTGTTTTGGTTGCTTCTTGTTCTCAACGGGGCAAAGACTTGACTGTGTGTGTCTGTCTGACCAGTTTTAGAATGAGAAAAGAAGAAGCCCTTCCTTTACATCATTCATATCTGTGGAGCTCTGAGAAGCTATTATCTTCATAAAGATCAAACTGACTTAGCAGCTGTAGGGATAACTAGAATTTGGTCATTAAAACATATTAGGAGTGGGCAGGGGAAGATTTCTGTGCTCATTTTAAAACTTGTATGTGGCTGACTGTAAAATATCCTATGATGAAATAGTGAAATGTTTTTGTGAAATGCCTGTGGACACCTAGCAATGTTCTCCTTCCCAGTAAGCAATCCCCTCAATACATGCAAATATATGGGCATTTGAAAGTCTGATAATGAAATTTTATTGCACACCTTGAAACATGCTGTTTTGGGTAACTGAAGGAAAAAAGTCCAACTTCTTTGAGTTTTTGGGACAATAATCTTTCACAATGCAACATGGAAAAAAAAAGAACAACTGAGTCAAGGAAGTTATACAGAAAAAGTCCATAGTGAAAAGGTAAAAAGCACTTTTTACTGTTCTCTTGAAAAGACTTTTAAAAAAATGAAATATGACAAATTTAAGACTAAGTTGTGTAATTTTTCAAAATTTTCTTTGTGGGTCTTATGACAGCCAAACCAAAGAAAATCTCTTAATATTCATTTCAAGCTCATGATGAAAATTTCATAGGCTGCACTATACCAAGGAAGCATTCAGCAGTGAAAATTGCCTGCTCTTTGACAGGAAAACTTTATAACCAGAGGAAGCTCTCCTGCTAAAAGACTTTTTCAGCACACAAGTAAACTATGTCTCTATAACTTCTGGAAAAATAAAGAAAATACAGCCTGTTCTTCCTTGTCACTCACAGCAGAGAATGTATGTAGAAACAAGCTCTACTTACTTCCACGGCACTCTTGCAATGGGTGGGTTTTCCCTGAATGATCTTCTATGGCATCTTACGGGCCTCAGGGTGTCCACACTTTCGACCTGACATTTGATTTACTCACTGAAACTCTCTCTGCAATGAGCAGGTGGATTGGCTCCTCTGAAGCCTGATGCCTGTGCCCTCTTTTAAAATGCCTCTCTTGGGAGGATGGGGCCCATTCCTTTTTGGGAGTGTTTCTCTCCACTGAGTTTCAAAGGGCTGAAGGTTAATCAATTGATTTCGGCCCATAACACTGAAAATGAGGATGCCAACGTCTGTAAAAGGAATCTCACCCAGAGCTTTCTCTCTCCAGAGCTGTGGGGATTTCAAGGCTTATGGGGTTAACTTCTCTGCAGCTGTGTTAAACTATTCTCTTGTTCCCATTGTGTAGGATATGCAATAAAAAAAAAAAAAAAGACTTAATGTAAAGGACAGGAAAGCAAATAGCTTTGCCTGCATTGTAATAAACACAGGAGAGTCTAAAAAGGGTTTACCTTTGTGAAGCAGCTGAAATCAGACTTTTCACATTATTCAGCCTGATTAAATGCAAGTATTTCAAGGAGATAAGAAAAGCATGAAAAAGAGAAGGTACTATTTTCCCTCTCTCATAGTATGACACTGTATTCCTAAGGTGGATCGACTGCGTCAAATTTTCAAGAATGTAAAGCATCAGCTGTACACGAAGAGGAGTATGCATGCTCTGCATGTCTGAAATTCATGCCAAAATACCAGTTTCAGAAAGATGCTTAAGTACTCCAAAATGCAAGCAAGATCTTTGCTGTCAAACATACCTCTAATGGAGTCCTGAAAAAACTTACACAGGCCCCAGATGACTTTAAAGGAAATGTACACTAGAGATGGAAAGGTCTCAATATAACATTTTAACTGCAAGACTGTCTTCTCTTTAGTGAGCGTCACAATTACTCAGCTTAATAAATAATCCTTAAGACACCACCACAAAGGAGGCTCAATATTGTGCATCATCATAATCTAATTTACAGTGAACTAAAGATGCAAGCTAAGAGATGAAAGTGCCTCTAATTGTTCTGACAAAAATCTCACATACTGGGTTTTGGCTTTGAAAACTTCATCTGTAAAAAAGGTCCCTTGTACTAACTTTCCTCGAGAGACTGTAAAGATTAAGGAGATTTGAGGGATATGAAAGAAGAAAAAGATCAAGATAGGCTAATTAAGTTTTGGACCATCTCTAGGGGAATTTCAACTGACTTGCTCTAAGATAAGCACAGCAGACCTGAGTCCAAGGCCCATCCATTCTGCCTTGCCTCTCAACTCCATAGGCTTTTTTACATCTACAAAGCACAGAGGAAATAACAATCAGTGAAGGATGGCAATATAGTGCTCTTCTGGCTCCATCAGGTGCTGAGCCCAGTTCACAGGCCCACTCTTTCTGAGAACTGAAGATGGGCAAAAAACAAGAACTTTGAACCAGGTCAGAGTGTCCTGACTGCATATTTTGGTTGTGGCCCATCCTATTGTACCAAACGAGATTCCACAGTGAAGAAGAACATAACCACTTCAGCTGCCAAAAAAATTAAAATAAAAAGCAATACATTCATTATTGTAATTTTGAATTGCATATATATATATATATTTGTTTATGGATATATGCATAGATGATAGCTATGTTTCCTATTTGTCTTTCCTTCCCTATTTATACTAGCACGACTCTCCCAGTGACAAAAGGTTAAAAAAAAAGAAAGAAAAAAGAAGAAAGGAAAAATTGTTATAAACCTGCACAATATATCTCCTTTTCCTTTTCAGTCAAAGAAAAACGTATTAAATTTCCCATCAAAATACATGCTCAAAATTATTTCCATGTCAGTTTGGATTGAATGTTTTGAACCAGCTCTAATCATAATGTGTAAGTACAGCATAAGGATCTAATTTCACAATGACAGGTTGTAATAGACACATACAAGTACCTAAGATTGAAAGAAACACTTTATTATAATTGAAAAAAGCATAGTAGGAAATCATAATCACCTTTTGAATTCTTAACCATTCAGTCTCAATGGTTTAATATTAACCTATATTGCTAGCTTTTTTAACAGACCATAAATACCAAGAAAACCCAACATGGTTTATAATAATATTTTTAGTAAAAATATCAGTATGGTAAACAGATGTGAAAGGTTGGGCATCTCTAAGACCTTCTTGTGTGCTCTGCCAGATTCTCTTACCCCCATGACAGGGTGTTAGTTCAAGGGCAATCCCAGCTGCGCTGTTTGCTGGTTCCCTTTGCTCAGCTATTTTAGAGCACACATTCATCTTGAAATGAAGTCTATCACTTCAAAGACAAAGTCTGTCTGAACTAGCTTCTTCTGTGAAATTATAACAACTTCAGCTCTAAGAATAAGAACATCTTTGGCAGATCTGGATGGATGGATGGATGGATGGATGCATAAATGCATAATCATTTGACACAGAAAGTAAGATGATGTCTTGACCTATGTCCCTCTGGTTAAACCTCCTTCTAACAGAGCCATTTACTATCTCCTTTATAATCAGACATTCAATATGGTAAGAAGAGAAGGGAGATAAAGTGAGCTCTGAAATATGATTGCACTGCTTTGGCGGGCTGATCAACATACACTGGAAAGTAGAAAAGTACACATGCTCAGACTTGACATTTCATCTCAGAGTTTATTAAAACCATGTCTAGTTCGAGGGACACCATTTATTTATCCTCAACTTTCCCAGGGTTTGATGTCAAAGGAAGAAATGGCCACAGAAGAAATAGGAGGCTACCAACCAGTGACCCAGCCATTAACAGCAACCCTTTTTATAGAAGGCTATTTTGCACACCATTTTAAGACAGAGGGTGGAAATAAAACAAAAATTTAACATGCCTTCACACAGAAATATAGCCACATAAAAATTTAGGTTTGGAGGAAGGTGGCAGGAAATAGGCTCTTGGTAATTTCCAAATTATTCATTCTTCTGCCTACAAGGTTACTATAGTGCAAACACTGAATTTCATTTGAAAATGCATGTAGTGCTGTCTGATTCAATAGGAAGAATTTCCAAGAAAATTAAATGCCAGAGCAGCACGGCTTATTGGTTTTACTCAATGTAAATTCACTTTTTATGCAACTGTGAATAATAATAATGCCCTAGTCTGTGTCAGCGTGATGTCTACAACTTAAGGCTTTGGAGAGGGAGACTGAAGGCAAAAGAAGGAGAGGTAGGGTAAGATGATTGGGCAAGATGCTAACCTGGCACTGACAGAGATTTAGCTCTACATGACAGGTCTGTAGCTTTAGAGAGGATTTAGCATGCAGATCACTGTGTGTCTTATTTTTTTTCCTTTTCAGTTTGTGCAGCCAGCAAGACTGCTACTGGCTAAACAGCTCATCTCCCCTCCTTCAAAAGGTTCACTGGCATATAGAGAGGTGCAAGTAAGCCAGAAGGAAACGCATATGAAAAAAAAAAGGGAAATCTCAAACCACCAGCATCTAAAAACACATTATCCTGTCAAGTAAGATTATGCTCAGATGCACAGTTTATTCTAATAGGTTAGTGAAAACTCTCATTTACTGCCTGAGACTGTGAAGTTCTCCCTCAGGTGAAGCCCACTGACCCTGACAGGAGACTTCAGTATGGACACAGCACCTGGCTCAAGATTCACAAAGCAATGCAAGCAAATGCCACCATTTGAAAAAGGTTATTCTTTTTTCTCCTGACAGGGATAAGGAAGAGCCTAGACAGGGAAAGAATAAGACTGCTTAGGTGAAGGACTGATAGGTGGATTTAATAAATAAATATGTGCCTGAATAACTGACTGCAGTTAAAATGTGATGAGGACCATTTCAGGTGTGTCAGACACTTTTTGCTACACTGCAACTGAGATGGGCTAAGCCATGTTCTGAGCTGCTGATTGCAAATCCAGAGTAATTCCAGTGACTCTGTCTCACCACAATGTGATTCAATATGAAAATGAACTGATGAAGGAAAATGGGGAAGAAGGATCTTGAACAGAACAGGAGAGGATGTGGGGGACACTGGATTATTACAGCAGGATTTTTGCAGCTACAGACTTCAGTGAGACCCCCTTCTCATTGTGAAATCTAGTAGAGACTAACTTCTATTTGTGCATCTGAAAAACATTCTCTATACCTTTCTATCCCTCTCTTTTCCTACTAAAGAAAAATCTTTCTGTGAAACAGAGACTGCCTTTTCCATATTCTGCTTGATTGTATCTTGGCTTTGCTTCTACAGGCTGTAAAAGGTCGGGGAAAACATGTTGTGTCTTTTGGGTGCAATGCATTTCTGAGCCATGAGCTCAGCCTTGCAAGGACAAAGACAGGAGATGTCCAGCCACAGGTGTATTGTGTGACAAGGTTCCCACCTTATCCCCAAATCAACTCACACAATTTGAGGCCACCCCGGGACACAATGAAGGATCCTTTTCAAATAAAATTGCAGCTTCTCTCTGCTTCAGGAGCCCCTGCTCCTGTGTGCTAAGATTGCCACAACAGTTATAGAAGATATGAACCAATGGGAAGGAATGAGAGTCCTTTTGGTGCATCTATCCTGGCAGTGCAAGAAATCTGCACTGGCTACAGTCTGTACATGCTGCAACAATGGAAATAATAAACTCACATACCTTGGTTTTTAGTCTAATATCCAGCCTTGCTCAGTGTAAGAGCAAGGAATGACTGCACACACTCAGCAAGTCAAGGTCACAAAAAGAAGGAACCTGGGGTTTGCTGCATCTCTGCCTCACCACTGATGGCACTGGACAGTCCAACAAGACTGAGGTATGGGCTTGGAAAACCACCACAGTTGTGCCTAGGGCAGTGGAAAGCTGCCCTGGGGAACTGGATTCTGTCTCTGCCTCAGTGCCTAATGCCAAGGAAGTCACAAATTTCAAACTCCATGCAGGCAGTCATTAATTGCATCTTCTTTGTTTGCTTAGAGCAGAGCACAGAACACCTGCGCTCTGAACTGTGGAAGCGTGGAGCAATTCCAACTGTGATGGACTAAGCAGAAGCCAACTTCAGAACAAAGAAAGGATGATCTAATGCTGTTTCTGGAAAGTCAGGGCCTAAACATCTCAAATTGGGCATCTAAATTAAATGTACTTTGTTGACGTTATGATTCGGTGCATAATGTAATTTCACCTTATTGGCATATTGTCACGATAAATTCATTAATGTTTTTAAAGTACTCGGATGCTGCAATAATGAGAGCCACAGAAGCACTCCCCAGGAAATTAATAACTCTGGCTTCAAAGGTGGCTCTGAATGATGTACAGTTACGGGAGGAAGAGGTGACATAATGAACTACTATGATAAAATAAAATATTGATTCATCTGAGCAGTGTTGACTGAAATCTCTCCATATTTAAGAGAGCTTTGCTTTGTACCCTTAAAAGGCTTTTAAGTGTAACTTACATAGGTTAAAAACAAAAAAAGAAATATGTATTTTTTAAAAAAATTAAAATAAAAACAATCCTCCAGAGAACTGTAGCCTTTTCTGTTCTGAGCCCAGACTTTAACCCTTGAGCTGACTAACACGTGACCTTGCCTTACTGCTAGTCTGGTCTCTACTGCCAGAATACTGTCCGTGTGTTTCTGTCTTTCTCCTGTGTATCAGTTTCATCCCTTTTAAACATCCCAACGTCTCCTCCTCAGCACCCCTCTGCTCCTTCTCTCTCTGTCTCACCACTTTATTTCCACATATCAGTAATATCTTTGTCCCTTTCCTAGTTTCCCCTCCATGGGGACCATACCCCAGCCCTGTCCTTTCTTAATCATTTCAATACCCAAGGCAACCACTTAGGCCATGGCTACAACCTTTGTATCTCCCCCATGTGAAGCATGCTCCCTACTGACAAAATCCTAGGACAGCTGAAATGCAAAATCTGAAGAAGCATACATGGACAAGGATTTTTCAGACCAGAAGGCATTCTAATGTGGCAGCTTTCCACTAATATGAGAAAAGCTCTAAACTTGACTTCCACTACAGAAATCGCCCTTAGCTTTTGTCCTGCATTTTGTCCTCTCCCTGATATATTTCAGCTTCCTGATCTGTGATATGGAAATCCCACAAAAATAATACAAGGTGATTGCTCATCCCCCTGTTTTGTTCATTTTTTCTCTCAGAGACTAAATTATTCTTACTGAAATGAAAAAAATTACAGACTAAAATAGGCATCAAGCAACCTTTACCAGACTCAAGGCCAACAGAGTCTTTGTCTATATTTTTCTGCATTCAGAAAGATTCCTGACCCACCAAATCAGCAGACAGTCAAGTCTTTGCAGGGGACAATCAAACCATCAAGAAGGGGAAGTCCTGTAGATAGATGTGTCTGATTCTTCACATGCTTTACTCCAAATTATGTGAGCAAACTTTCTGGCTTCTGCTGGACCATATACAGAGAGGTGTATTATGACTTGCAGGATTTACGACTGAAGCATTCTTCAGTCTCCTTCATATTGAAGGATATGAATGCAAATCTTTAACTGAAATACATTTAAAGAAATTAACTAAAATAACATATGGAATACTTTTGCAAAAAATGCATTAATTGTATACAAACTGAATTAAGTCTTTTATTAGCATGTAATTGAGAGAAATATTAATACATTATTTTAATTTGAAAAAATCATATGTTAGAAGCTTTGAAACAGAAAGCTGTATAATGGCAGCTTTAGCATTAAGATGTCATTGTAAAAATGAATGTATATAATGAACTCAGAAAAATAGAAATGTAAGTGTCTGATCCTTTCCTTGTTTGCTGTACATCTGCATTGGAGTTTGCCTATTGTTATTCAACTAGCTAATCATCATCTTTTGTGTGGTGTGCCTGTGTTTTTACTCCGAGAGGCTAATCTGTGAAGACATCTGTTATTTGGCAGATAATAGGCCATTTCAAGTATCAAAGCCCTGCAAGGCATTTCTGAAGAAGGAGAAGTAGATACATCTGTTCCCACCAGGTAGGAGTACAAGGGAGCATGCTGTAACAGCAGAACAAAACTTTCACTTGCTATTCACCAGAAGGCTAAATGCACATGGAACAATGCAAACAAAGTGCAATTCTGGAGTAGTTTGTTAGGGCTGAGAGTGAGATTGACTTTATATAAATCATTTAATGTTTTCTTGAGAAGACAGTTTATCTCACACCAAAGAAGAATGGGATTTGTCACAGGATCTATAAACCAAGCACAGTCACAGTGGTCCACTGAATCTGACGTTCTTTTGTTGGAAAAAGTCAGTATTAGACATTTTGAGGGCAATGCAGATGCTTGATTATTCATGTGGAAAGCAAATCTTGTGCCATTCCTCTCTAATAACTTATCTGTTAGAACCAGTTCTCCCTGCATTCCAGTGAAAATATACCACGTCTGCATTATCCATGAATCAACTGAAGCTTTAAATAATCCTTCTTATCTTAGGAAGAAACAGGACATATCTTTATGTTAGAATGTCTAAGGAACTTAGCACACAGCACCTGAATTGTGCAAGCTTCCATTTCTTACATCTTCATCACTCTGTTAAGTCTTTCCCATTGTGCTATGAATGCAGATGAGAACCATATACTAAGATTTACCTCACCTAGGGTTTGTGATGCTTTTACTGACATCTGACTGCTCTGAAAGCAAGCTGGCCACGCAAACAGCACTACAGATGTCAGTAGGAGGACAATTCATATAAGTGAGCTTAACATACGTGCAAGTTCCCTGTATGTACACTTTGGAACTGCACTAGCCACAAACTGGAAATTCAAGGACTAATGTGATTTCTTACTCCGGTTTCACCTACCTGTGCATTTTGGAGAATCGTTGCTTACATAAGAGGTGAAGTTTTGGCTTGTTTTTCTATTGCCTCAGCTCACAGGCCTAGAATACTGCAGCAATAGCAGAGTTGATGCAGTGTTGCCCTAACCTCTGATTTTTCAACTGTAGAAATATTAAACTGAAGAGTGACATATCACGTTGACACTTTCTGATGTGGTACAAGTGAAAGTGTTGTTCAGTGAGATGAGTTAGATATTTTCCCACCCCAAATATTTTTTCTTTTATTTCAGATATTTGACTACTCTTCTTGAATGGAAAAATGGCATTTCAACTCTTTTCTCAGAAAAATAAGGCTCCTTCCAGTTTGGTGGTTAAGCTAGTTATCCACAGCCTAGACAAGTACTTTAACCATCACTCTGCTGAGTACTCTGACACAAGGCTTCCTTCCCTGCCCTCCTAGAGCTATTTTTCCATTTTGTATAAATAAGACACAAAATCTGAGTCTCCTCTCTGTAATGGGAATGCCCTAAAATCTCCACTAAATGGAAGGATGAGTTTCTCTGTCTCTCTCTCTGGCCATGAACATCAAACTATTTATCTGAGACAAAACGGCTGTAGCAGGACTAAGATGCACTGACTGAATGTAGCCTTTTAATTTACAACTGAGGTGAAAAGAATAAAATGACACACATAGATTTAAAGCTCAGATAATTATTTCCTCTCTCTATTTCTTGACTGAGACATCCATGTATCAACATCAACAGCCTGAGATTTGTGGTCAATAAAAAATCCTGTTCACAACGTATGCTCATTTTGTCAGAGATATTAAGCACACGGATGCAAAGGAACTGAGCTAACTTGTGTTGACAATATTTTGGCTACAGCAAGAGTTGGGAAAAGACCACAGATGCTGTAAATGATTAGCAGGTGCCTTTAAAGCCTCTCCATGTGATGGGATGATTCAAGTCAATGTCACAGTGTGCTTCCACCTTTAATATATGCCATAAAAGCATCCTGAATGCACATTCAGTCTGTTTCTCCACATGAAGGGCAGGGTTTCAAACATCCTAACAGTTTGGGAACAGCAGCAAGTGTCTTAGGTACCATCTACATATAAAGAAGCTCCTCCCCAAGGAGCCAAGAGCTTGCAAGCCCAGGCAAGACCCATTCACTCTACACATCAGTGTTACATCTACATAGCCTTTTGCAGATAAGGACAGACATGTTTTACTGACATGTGAGCTGGCTGAAGGCAAAAGCCACACAGTGTGGCACTATGCTTTAGGGAATAAATCCAGCCTCCTGAGAGAGCTTATTGGATCAAGCACAGTTAAGTCAGCTACAGAGCTTCCGATTCAAACTGGGTTTGGGAAAGTCAAGATCAAAGTGAACTCAGACTGGTCTGCAAAACTCCATCAAAGGACAATTAATAGGCAGGAAACCCTACTCCCAGTAAGAGATTTCTCTGTAAAACAGGAAGTAATAGCTCTATGTGGAAAACGGATCCTGGAAGAACTGCATTATACATTTATGGCATAAAATGCTGTGCAGATGAAGAAGGAAACTTTGGAAATGTACTTATTACAAAAAAGATCAATAGTAAAAATGCACAATATATCACACACAAGTTTCCAAGCAATGCTGCCAATATGGTTTATAGAGTTGTGACCTCATCAGTAGCTATTCCTCTCTACCAATACAGGACCCCTGCACATTAATCCTTGCCTTGCAAGACTCCAAATATTTCCTCCAGGTGTCTGGAGGAAATATTATTCAGTTTAATGGCTCCTGTAAGCCATTTACATAAACTCCTTTCTAATCTTTACAAAGCTGGGACAAGGTTCTGTATTAAAACAGGACAGGTCACTAACCACAGGTTAGTCCAAAATCAGATCTGGGAACTTGAGCGAGGTCAGAAATCCAACAAACCCCAAGTTTCCCTTCCAAGTGGGTAATGCAGTGGAACACACAGATGAGATTCCTCCCCACGACATCTCTAGAGCAACTGCATGTAAAATAGTGCCACTCAGTCTTTGACATAGCACTGCTAAACAGATGCTAGCACTGAAGTACATTCAGGGATAAAGATGATCAAAGAGCTGGTAAAATCATCTACAATGAACAATTTTAACTGACAGTGGATAAACAATTTATGGATACATGATGTACAGAGAGGTAGAATCAAGGAAGAATCAAGACAAGTTTAAAAAGAGAAAGAAAGTATAGAGAAAATATCATACAGGATTTCACAGCACACAGATACATTCTGTTATGGAACAGTTTTGTAAGATGAGTGGGGTGAGTAGACCCAGCACATTACAAACTAGATAGGCAAAACATCAGAATATATATTGCCAGTTAGAATTACTTCACAGGAATTTGGTGCCTGAATAGCCCATGTCTCTCTGCAGCTTCCATTCTTCTATTTGATCACAATCAGTTCAGCTCTGCACTTGCTTTTCAATCCACAAGAAATATTAAAATGATATCTGGAGACACAGCTTGAAATTGCAAACAATGATCAATTAGCACCTCTCACCATACAATTTATTACCTTTCTTTTTCGTGGCCTTTGCCACGTCCTTAAGTGCCACACTGATTTACTTCACTGTTCCGCTTAATTATCTCTGGTGCTTTATTTCAGAAGTGATACTATTCTTAGCTGTTTCTTTGCTGGTATCACTGCAATTTGGAGGGCCCATTCCATCACCTGTTCAAAAGCTATAGCTGCAAGACCAGATCTGCAGTTTAGAAACATGGGATAGATTTCAAGTATTCGGGAAAGAAAAAGCTGCTGCAAATTACAGAAAGCAAATTCCAAAGTTAGTTTACACCAACAGGCCTAAGAAAAGTAAAGCCAGAAAGCAGCCACCCCCTCTCTGGAAGAGTATTCTTGAGGGTGAGACAAGACAACATTCAGACACCTGGGAAATTAATATTTTCTGAGAGTTCTTAACTCAATTACAGCATCCTGCAAGCAGGCTTTCACCTATCGACCCTTAGGAGCACAGGAACATGTGAGGACATGGTGACAGCCAGCTGGGAACACATTCAAAGTGGAAATCAGACGTCAGTCAATAAATAATGGAGATTTTAGACCACAGTAGTGTAAAAAAAAGAACCCTTACTTTTTAAAATGAAGCTCAGTGTGTCTGTCAAAGGGTAATTGATACAGCAGTTCAGACAGAAGGGGACTGAATTCCAGGTCTGCATTTCTCTGTTCCTGGAAAGGCTGTTTTCTTAAGGCCAAGTCAAATGACAATGACTCTGTGATTCCAGTATTTGTGCTCCTACATAACAGTACTTCACAGTATGTATGAAAACTACATGAACTAAAAGTGGAAGGGAAAGATACAAGCGCCTAACTTCTATTAATAAAAGCAGTGTGTATGTTCAGTGAGATAGAGATTCCTGCAATCCAAACCCACCACTGACAATAGAATGTAGACTCTTGTGGTATTTATGCTTAAAAATCCAACCCAGCACTGAATCAAAAGTTGCAGAAATATTAGAAATAATGGTTAAATAGCCTCCCTAGCACACATCCGTGCTTATAAGTCAAGGTTTGCCAAAAGGTAACAAAGTATTTCTGGGAGATAATGAGAAAGACCTGTTGTAACAGGGATGCAGGATACTACTGAACAAAAGTTGCTTTTTTATTACCAGACCTTGCATAAGGAAGGGTAAACAAGGTAATAGGATATGTGTTTATGCAGAAGAGAAAAGATATTAGGTAGCTAACAACAAAACAGCTTTGAAGGAAAATGTGATTTTGTCCACTGTCAGAAGTCACGGCAAAAACAATGCCATTTCTTAAATTATTCCTTATTTCCACATTCTTTATTTTTTGTGCCAATTTCCGCCCCTATCTCTAACAGGAAAGTGTCAGCGTCAAAAATGAGAGACATAGGATAACTGAAAATAAAAGTTAATTACTGTGGAAATTCAACTCCAGAGCTTTAATTAAAGCCTGACAAATGTATCATGGACCCCAGGCACCAGCGTGGAGTACACCCATTAGAGAGATTACTCCTCTTTCTGTGGCCTCCCATGCTAACACAAAGGAAATATCAATCATGCCAGAAAACAGCTTTTCCAAATCAAAGATGCTGGGAATTATTCTATTACCTTTCTCGTAGATAATTTTCAGAGCTGCTGAGAGGGATTTTTATGCAAGAAAGCAGCAAGTTAGCGTAAATTTTTGCTTAATTGCTAGGTTAATGTTAAATTGCAGCTTTTCTTTTAGGAAAAATGGCAGCTGGTGAGCCCGTTTCTATAAACCTACATTTCCTCTGTAGCTTCTCAATATGTAAGTAGGTAGATGAGAGAAAAACAGCTTCAAAATGACACGTGATGAAAAGAAGCAAAGGACACCGAGATGCTCGCAGCAATCCTCTCGTGGTCAAAACTGCAGTGGACTCCATCTAGAATTCTTCAGCAAGCCCATTAAGGTTTTTGCTGCCCTCCAACCAGCCTGCTCAGAAGAAATATTTCCACTGGAGTCCCCATTAAAAGCTGTTTGGGATGAATCACCTACTCTCACAACATGCATAGTATCGTGTTCTTTTTTGGGGTCTAACCTTCCAGCCAGTTGCTGTGAGGGCACAGCTGAAAGAAGGAAGGGATTTCTTTTAGATATACTTTATTGCTCCACTGCAATTACTTAATTGTCTGCTGAGCACTCAGAAGAATGAACAATGCTGACAAGATAATAGAGTACAATAGATGAACATTCTTGCTTTTATTTGCTTAATATTTAAGGCTGGGGTTTGTAGGTGATCAAGAGGTAAAAGCAAAATATGCTCAAATCTCAAGAGTTGTCTTGTTACTCCTTCTGCAGCTAAGATATTTAAATAAAGAACTTTCTCTTTCACAGCCCAGGTTCTGCCCTCTTTGATCCTAAAGCAATAATCCCACATTTATGAGATTATTTTTCGTTGCCATGGAAATTAACGATGTAAGAAATTCAGCATCATCGTTTCTGTGTAGACAGGCAAGATGCAGTCCTTTTGAAAGACAAATATTTTCTGGACACCTCTCCCTACCCCCACCATCCTACACACAAGACAGGTCACAGCACAAGAAGCAGAAGACACACATGCCATGCACAGCACACCACATATGGCAAGAAGCCTCATACAGATCAAACTCACAGCACTTTTAGGACTGTAAGAAAAGATCCATCCCATCCCAGTGTCGCAGTAGACTTCATTTGTGGCACCATGAACTCTTGATAAAAACTACAGACAGCAGTTTGTGGTAGTTTGGGATTACAGGACCTTACCCCACAATGTAGTAGTCTAAAATCACCCACTCCTTTCCCCAAAAAACTCAATTTGAGATTTTTAAAAGCTCTTTGAGATACAGCCTCGTTGTTCTTTGCATAGGCACCAAACAGCACCATAATCTGTGAAGTGGGACTTCAGTATTTCAGCAATCTCCCCACTCATCCTGCAGTGAGACACTACTTACCAACACTGACTGGCAGACATCTCAGGCTTTAGTAAATCCACAAAACCACTCAGGAACAAAGACACCCCCAAAGCATCCTGCTCTTATGTCTTGCATATGCTGGTGGCTGATAAGCTATAGTACCCACAGCAAATTTGAAGTTGCTCCTCAATAAAGCATTGGTCTAAACACCTTATTTTGCCTGTAAATTTACTCTTGGATCTTAAGAGTTGTTGTTATGCAGAGAAAGGACAAAAAGCCAGGATTCAGGAAATTGCATTTTCATGCAATCTTTGAATCTGAAAAACATACAGCCAGATCCCAGGCATATCCAATGAGTCTGACTTACAGGAGTCAGTAAAAGAATTTGCACAAAGCTCCCCAAAATTGCCCCACAGCATTGAGATCAACTCCCTGTTCTGATAAATTCCCTCCTTCACAGTGATCCAAGTGCTTGTGCCAGGGCTGAGGATAAAACGGAATTTCTTCTCCCACTTCTTTCGCACTAAATCCTTAATGCATCCCCCTCCCAGGCTTAGCAAGGTGTGAATAAAGTAACAATCACATAACATCACTGTCTACATATTTTTGGTTATGAGTCTGTTTAATAACAAGATATCCCTAAAGGACATCAACAGGAATCATGGGATTTCAAAACCATACAATATAATATTCAAGTAACAAAGCAGATTTCTTTACTCTCCTTTGCTATTCTCTCAGGTCTGACCTAGAGAGACCAAGAGGGGTAAAACTCCTCATCTCTTCAGTCCTTAGATACATTTATGAGACAGGCAAGGTTTCAAGCCAACTGTGATAATGATTATTATGATGTGGACATCTGTTTGCTGAGACTGGCACATTTGTTTCCTTACAAATGAAAGGGCCGAGAGGAAGCCAATTTTTAATCATCTTTATGGATTTACTTGACAGTAATACTAAAAAAAATAAAACCTACACAATCTACATTCAGCTTTATAATTCTGGTGGTACAAAAAATGTTTTAGCTCCAGAGAATTTATCTCTTGAAGCACGAAACAGTTTCTTGACCAAGCTTTCTATTACTTCATTCTTTAGTGAAACAGGCTTCATTTTGTAGCACATGTCTGAAGGGTAAACAGGGAGCTATGCTGAGGAACAATACATATTTATGACTCTATTTATGTATTAATATCATACTTATCCAGTTTTCTGACCATTAGCCATGAGCACACATAGAAATGTACCTGTCTGCCTTCTATTACAGGAGTAAATTGTACCTGGCTCTTGTAGATGCTTTAATCCAGATATCAGTGCAGAGCTGATGCTTACAATTGATGGGATACATACACAGAATTACTTTTCTCCCTCACCATTTTCTTCTTTACTTGCACGTTTATTTCTTGCTGCTCCTTTCAAGGAAGATGCAATCTCCAATTCAATTTACTGAACACCAGCTAAGAAACCTACGGTTAAGAGGTTCATGTAGAATGACCACAGACCACCCACAGCAGCTACAGAAAACAGGCTTTAGCACCAAAGTGTACCCATTTGTGCAATTAAACAGATACTACCATTCACTAGCAACAGCAGACAAACTCATGTCCTCCTCTACAACCACCACTGGGATTAATTCTATTGAGTTATTAAGTGTGCCACAGAATTTCTCTGCCCATATGGACAGACACAGATGTAAAGAACTCTACACTGCTGCCATGCTACTTAGGTTTCCTTCTGTGTGGACCAGGTGCTGATCTGCTCATCACACATCAAAAAAAACATAATCTTTCTTCCTTTTCTAAGGAAAAGCTGTCTAGCAAAAAAAAAGCCCAGTGTACCTGAGGTTGTCAAGCCAGAGCTTTTCCCAAGTGCTGAAATCACAAGACGTAAAGAATTAATTTGAAGTGGCCAAATTACTTACCTGAAATAAAAAGACCCTTAATACTCAGAGAAGACACATTTGTCTGTGTTTACAAATGTTCCCCCAGCCAAGCTATGATACCTGAACATGAATACACTGTAATTCTGATAAGAGATAGAAAGATTAACGTACTTTAAGCCCAGAGGGAAATCCCTCCAGACATTGTTTTGAAAAGCTTAGAAATCAGCTTTTTTTTCCCTGTGGTTGCTGCTATTCCTTAGCAACAAAGCTAGTCTGCTGAACATGGCTCTGCTATAACACATTCCAGAAATAACTAGCAGGGCTGGCATTGTTTGGACTAACAGGGGAGAACTAATCGGGTCATTTGCTGTGAGCTGGTGCTCTCCACCTGCTGACCACCTGCATGTCCCCAGGACAACCCGAAGAATACCCACATACACTCACACGTGAGTGTGTGTGTACCTAAACATACAGACATGTATTTGAAGAGTATTTATATGGAGAGATTTTTCACAGCTCTTATGTGGGGGGTGGAGACGAAGTTGGAGGAGGACAAAACAAAGGTTTTTTTCTGTCTCTAACAGAGGGTAGTTAGAGTCCTACTGAAGCCCCAAGCGCCTTCCCCACCCACCCAAGAGCTCCACAATGGCCAGGAAAAACCTATGTCCTTGTCCTCCAGACAGTGTGAGAACCACTCTCTGTCCCAAACTGCAAACTCCACTCCCCACGAGTGGAGACAATGCAGAGAGCATCTTACACCGTGTTCCCGCATTCCTCCATCTTTACATAAGTGTGGATATAGCAGCTCCCAAAACCTCCATGCTAATGCAAAAGCTCCCTTGTAAGCAGTAGGGAGTGTTTGGAGACTTCATTTCTCACTTTTCAGGGCTTGCCAGAGAGATGGGGTTCCAGATCAGCACATACTACAGAATCCATCTACTAACTAACCCATCATGCTTTCCTCCTGAAGGACACATCACTTGGATAAAGAGTTCCTTGCAATCAATCATAAACGGCGGGATTTTTTTTTTCTGTTAGGAAAATTGCAAACATTTTGACTACTTTTCTGCTCCACACTGGGGTAAGGAATTTACCCTTAAAATTGCAGTGGGCAAAAAAGAAAAGAAAACATCCAAAACCAAACCAAACCAAAAACAAACAAACAAACCAAAACAAAACAAAAAAAAGAAAATAAGAAAAAACCCCACAAACCCAAAAACCCTAAACAAATCCTCACCTTGGATCTAGAAAAGTACCAGCTCAAATATTTGCTTTGTCTGATTCAATCAGGCACTTGAATCTATAGCTCCAGCTTCTCTCAGGAGTGTCTGCATCAGGAGGGCATTATGTACCCTGGAGAGTGACATTCTTTGTCTCACGTTGGACAAACACCTGACAAACAGAGACTGGGTGAAATGGCTGTGTATTTTAGTGAAACAACACTTTCCTTTCGATGTAGAAGCATCTTCTGACAAAATGTAATGCATTTTGAACATCAAGGCTTGCTGTAATTCATACCTAAGAGGTCCAAGCTCAGTGCCAACAGGAGTACTGACTGCACAACACTTCACATGCACAGACAAAATGACATCAAGTGGCAAATGCCCTGCCATGAAGTAAATGTATGCAAACCATAATGCTACACAAACAAGGTATGGAAAAAAACCAACAAAACACGTCCAAAAATCAGGACAACATAGCCAGGCCCTGTTAGGTAATGCTTCATCTGTTCTAGCTAGTAGCATGAGCTGAGCATTTTCTCTCAGTGTTTGCAATGCTGCCTGTGCTGCTGCTAGCATGCTACCATTACACTGAATTCAAGGTCAAAAAAAGGGAAGGAGGGAAGAAAATTTTGCAGATTTTAACTTACTTTGATTTGTTTTTTAAAGGCATGGGATAAATTGTTTTCTCTCACCCTCAGCCCAACAAAAATGACTGGAAAGCAGAGAGAAGCATAAATCACACCTATGAAAAATTCAATACACCTGCCACTGCCAGCCAGAAGCTTTCCTTTCTCTTCTGACTCACACAATGCCTCAAGGTACAATCCAGCCTACTGCACACAAACCCCTTCATTTTGAATTTTACACATTTGCCCCTCCATAAAAGAGTTCAATACTTCAGTACCAGTGAACCAATAGTGAGCACATAAATAAATTTGGGTTTGTAGAAGTGATTGCGCCTTTCCGAGGTGCTTCACAACATGCCTCGGGTGTGTTCAGTGGGCTGTGACGCACACCAAGAGCCAAGCTATTGTGTGCTGTTATATATTCCACATTCCCAGCAATACTTCATCCCTGAGACAACAGTCTCTGGTGTGATGGTGCCTCCAGGGGAGAGGCACACAGCTAAAACACAGAGCAGCATGTTGGGTACCCACACACCCAAGCCCACCTGAAATTGCGGCAGGGATGAACCTGTTAACAAACAAATCACCTAATAAATTAAAAGATAGCTCTTTAAAGTCTCCTCTTTTGACAGTCTTCAATTACAAAGACTTTCACTATTCACACACAAATTATACGTAAAAATCTGACTTCCAACTTTTAATCAGCTGTAGAAGATAAGAGTTATTTTTGTTATGGCATATTATACTTTCTGTTAATTTTAATTTACTCCCACCATTTCAAAACAGCCAGCTGATATCTAGCAATGTTAAACACAGTTTTGTAAGACAAAAAAACTTCCGAAAACCAACCAACCAGTCAAAATTCAGGCATCTCTTTGGAAGAAAAGACACAACAAAATAAAATATCAGGTGTCTGGTCAAGATCAACATACGTCTGCTGAAGTCAGGGGGGTCCACAGTGACTTCTAAACATCCTGGAAATCTTCCCCAGTATTGCTTATACCCATTAAAAAGGGGTCAGGAAAGCAGTGGAGAGGGGAAAAGAAGGAAGATACAAAAGTGTTTTCTATTTAAAGAGCAGAAAAAAATTCCACCAAGAATTTAACCTTTTGGTGACCTTTTCTTAACTGAAGCTTTGACAGTTAGTACCAAAAGGGTAAAAACAGCAATGGTGAAAGAACCATTTATATACTTTCCTGTATCACATGGAGGGTTATTAACATAAGTAGCATTAACATCTCCTAAAGCCTACTTTTGTGTTCTGATGATTTACTCCTTGGCTTGTGTATTTAGCTAAGCCAGTGCTCAGCACTCCCCTCCCAGTGACTCAAAGTCACAGCTCTGCAAACTGGACTGTTTGCTGTCTTAATCTGTGCCATTTTTCACGCTTGTTCTAATTACAGAAATAAACACAATTATATATCAGGGGAATATAAAGAATGCAGTGTATCAACTTTTTTCTTACTAATACAGGGTTCGTATGGGTCTTAATTTGCTTCAACTGATTTAGAGGTTCTTCAATAACTTATACAAGGAGAAATGCAATTCCTTCTAATGAAATATGATGGGTTTTAAATTAAAATATTGAAAGTATTTTGCTTAACTGATCCTTTTCAGTAACACTAAACTGCAATATACACTAGCATAGAATCTCAGAAGATTCGATACTATCAAATTACTGAGTACATTAAATGCTAAAAAGCTACCAATAGAGGAAAATGACCCTTAATGTTTTATTTTCTTTTTCATGTAATTCAACCGTAGTAGTGCTCTAAATCATTTTTCCAAAGCTCCCATATATATCCAGAGGAGCCTGAGGTCAAATTTTGCCATTTTCAAGATCTCTGGTATAATTGTCATTGACTTCAGGAGGGTGAGATTTTGGATTTACAGGATTTTTGGGCATAAAATACTATTTCGGTTTCCAATTAAATCAATAGGGAATGTACTTACAGTGGACTTGGGCTTTAAATATGAATCAGATCGTTAAATGCACATCACAACCAGAAAAAAAAAGGATTATCCCTCCTTTTTCCATTCTATGAGTAACAGCAATTGAGGTCTTGAAAATCTGACCTGCTTGCAATACGTCTTTTGGGGATGGTTTCAATGAAGAATGGATTATTGCAACCCACCTCTTTCTTTCATAATCTAAGGTAACAATCAGAAATCAACAAGCACCTTAGCTTTCTTCTTGAAGGATGCCTACCAAAATTCCAAGCGCATTTATTAAAAATGGAAAGCTAGCGCCTGTCAATTTGAGAAAATGGATCAAGTGCTTAACAGGTTAGATTTAACCTGGAATTCAAGAGCCATGAAAATGTCTAAACTGAACACAAAGGAGATTTAAAAACTAATGGAAATGTAATCAGTTCTTTTTTTTATCCTCCAGGATTCTGTTATATTCCTCCAGACTGCTCCCGCTATCTCCTGTCTCGGAAGCTCAATCTTCTCAAGAAAAAGCTTTGATCTACATGTTCTCTGCTAAGTAGTTTCAAGTATTAAAGAATTAATAACCATGCAGTGTATTTCCCCTTGCCTAATTCTGCATGCTGTATGGTTCTTCAGAAAATCAAACATTATCGTCAGACAAATGGCACCACGGTTACTTGGAACATTTGATTTGGCAGTTTTCTAGCAATTCAGTAGTATTGTCAATTATGGTAATGTAATACTGAAAACATTGGCATTGTTTGGCTACCACATACAGTTTTCTGGTACAGCATGAAAGAAAACAGATCCACCCAGTTGTCCTGACAGGAGTGAACTGGACTGGTTACTACCCAGCCCCCAGGGTGGGAATAAGCTGCAACTCCACTCTTTTGTTCAGCTGCTGTGGGGCATCTTCTGAACTTCCACACCACCCTCCACACAGTATATGTTCTGTTGATTATTTAACAACTACATAGCTACAATAATCTGTCCTGTTTCATCCAGACAGTAGTAGCAATAAACATTGCTACTCAGGAAGTATTTGTATCCTGTACTATATTCAGCAACTTTTCATAACAACTTGTGAAATGAAGCAGTCACAATTGTTCTTCTATTCCTCAGCAGATCCAGAGTCCTGGGGGTCACATTTCATTACAGCACTGAGGAAGTTTAATGAAAGTGGAGTTCATATGGATCATCCATCTTCAAAGGACCACAGTTATTGTAGGATAAAGGAGGCATTCCTCCCTGGGCAGCTGGGAATCTGCTGGTGTCAGAGGTGATCTCACCCTGCACTGCTGTGAGTACTCAGGAGCTGATGAGAAAATCACCAACACCATCTCCATCAAGAGAGGTTTCGAATATGGAAGCTTCTACATGGGAGTAGAGATTCATGAAGGCTTGAGCTGAACTCCATGGAATGAGTTGCTCTCTTTCTACAGAGCTTGGTAGTTCCAGGCTACATCTATTAAGCAAGTAGTGTAGCCCAACTGGAGTAGTTTTGTATGACAGTGTTGCTAAAGATCCAGAAACCACATCCTATATGTTTCAGGGTGGCTTACTTGGGACTAGCTTTGCTTTAGTCTCCCCTGGATTAAATAAGTGAATTTTGCATACGGAGCTGCAGCTTCTCTCTTAGTTTTATCCAAAACCAGCCCAGTTTGAGCACCAGGACTGCTGTGAACGAAAGCATAAGTGCAGACAACAGGAGGGATTCCCATCAAAACAAGATTCCTAAACCAAACTTGAACACTAGTGCAGATGTACCCCCCAATGCCTACTTTTCTTTTTCAATGGGACTGATCACTGAAAACACAGACAGGAGGTCACAACAGAATCACACCCAAGAAAGATATTTATAGCTGAATTAGAATAGATGGGTTTTCAGCTTCTGCCTCAACAGAGGTAAGGTTGCTGAGTTTGTGCAATGACTGAGGCTTCCAGGTATATCATGAAAATGGAAATTTTCCCCAAATTTACTCTTTATGTCCCCCCATAACCATAAATAAACTGAGGTAATTGTACTAGCTGCTGAGCAGGGAGCTGTAGAATCTGCCAAGCAGGCGACCCAGCATGCAGTGATTGCTGCCACTGGCTACAGAATAGCTGCAACCATTCTCTCCTTTATTTTTCAGTCATAGCTGAGGGACATAAACAGTGCTCACAATGCACTCTACTATCGGGAAAAAGAAAATAAATTCCTGTCATGTTCAAAGGATGAAAAGCAGAATACATAAGAACAAATAAGGGAAAGAGGTACTTTAATGTAGTCTTTGAATTTCTTACGCTAAAGTAATATGCCTTATCCTGCAGCTCTTGATAGCCTCACTAAAGCCTCTAACACAAGAACAAGAAGTCTGGGCCTCAGGATATATATGTAATTAAATGCAAACTTTCAAAAACATTGTTGCAGAAAACACTAGGAGAATTGGTTAATAGCAGAGCGGAGCCACATGGATGATGCAAATAACCCTGCTATTTAACTGCCTGATCATAACTCGCTGTGGCATGAATCCACTGCCAAATGCCTGGATTTTCTCTGCCAGCCACTCTAATAGCTATCCTTGACCTTTATGTATCAAAATGCTTGCTAGTTTACTGACTTCTCTCATGTTAACTTCAAAGCTCTCAAACGTAAAACTCCTTTCCAAAGAAGCTAGCAGGGATGATTTCACTTTTGAAAAAATTCTCTCCTCTTATTAAGTGACAATTAAGTTGCAGAAAAATCCCACTGATGTAACAGCAGTATTGCCTGAACTGAGATGCTGAAGAGTATCAACTCACTAGGCCATTGTCCGCATACACTGTTATTTCAAGAGAGAGAAGTGCACTTATCCTAAGTAAAATTACAGCTTCTCCATAACACTTTTTGTCATCAGAGGATTTCTGAGTAGAAACATCAAAAACTGCATGCTCACAGAACACCGTTTTTCACAGTAATCCCATTAAAGCTGAATTTTGTGCTCTTTTTTAGGTCTTTCCTGATGGTCACCATATTTCAGTCATTCAACTACATCTGCCATGTCTGCAACCATTTAGTTCTTGCTGTCCAAGACAAACACACCGTAATGTCAAAAAAACCTGCACTCTTGCTTTCATCTTAGAGATCCCTGTCAGGAAGAGGCCACCTCATGCCTACCAGAGTCAGACACAAGCGAGGAAAATACACTGAGTGTGTGTTAAAAAAGGTCCAAGTTGATGGCTGTTTTCAACTGCCCCTTTTAATGCATCCTACTCACAGTGCAGGAGAACAGAACCATCCACAGCACCAGGGCTTTATTAAAGTGCTGCTCCAAGCCTTAAGGTATCTGAATAACAAAATCATCCACATCCTGCAACTTTGTGCAGCTGAGAGAGAATGACTGTTCTCCACAGCCAGGTACTGCCTGCAATACCCAGGCATTACATCAGTGAATGCTCCCCTCTGGCAAACCATCTAACACTGGCACAATACAGCTTTCCATGCCAAGTCTTCAACCTATGTATATGAACTAACACAACAAATCTTTTCACTCTGCTCTGGCTACTGTTCCAGCATAATTTACTGAAAAGGTCCCAAATTTAATTGCCTAAGTCTTGTGCATTAAGGCATAATATTAGGGCTCTTTTCCTGCAATAAGTTGAGCCCTTCCAACACCCATTGCAGCCAAATGGAGTTGAAGGAGCTCCCTAAAACCCAAAATATTCAAATGATAAATCATTATTCCCTATAAATGTTCTGGGTGAAAGAGAAATCAGCTCCTTCATACAGATTGGTTTAATTAAAATATAGTCAAAAGACAGCCCTTCTTGGTATTTGAGATGTTCTCTCCATTTGGCTTTTTATCCTTTTTACAACAAGGCAAAAAATATCAAAAATCCTTTCTCTGCCACTTTTACATGAGTATTGCATGTCATCTCCTAACTTGACAGTCTGATGGCAAGTAAAATCATCAAGAATGTTAACCATTCACCACTGCTGATGACAACCAGCCTTGCTAATTTGAAGGGAAAAGTCAAAAAGGAGGCAAGGGGTTTAAATATGGTGTTTAAAGGTTCTATCCACACAGGGCAGCACCTGTTAAAAATTATGTTGCTGATATGCAAACACAGAGAAAAAGAACTGGCTGGCAGTTTGTTTCAATGCCACATGGCTAGGAGACCAGATGCATGAGAATATTTCCAATTTATGTAAAATATTAATCCTCTTATACATACATTTGTGGAATTTCAATGAAATAAATATGTAAATAGGCAAGATGTAAAGTCTTTAGCAGGTACATACAGGTCATCTATTTGAGACCCTCTAGATTTTTCTAGGCTTGACTGTGGCTTCAGTCAAAAGCTGTAATGCTCGCTCAGGATGCTCCATCTTGTAATTAAAGGCTTAATCTTCTCTTAGTCATCTGGGCAGTTGTAATGAAATATGCCAGTTACTCCCTACCCTTGTTTTGGAAAAATGCCCAGCAGATTACAACAGCAACAAAATTAAATTACCCATTCTGTACATCTACTTTACAGCACACTCATATTGCCCTTTACCAGTCTTGCAATAAAGCAAGATATATTAAACCAAAACAGCTTTCCCTGTTTTTCAGATTTCATTACCCTTCAGCAAAAGAAGAAAAGTTGCTCAGGTCCTGGTATGTCACTCTGCTTTTCTGACATGTTGCTTCACACTTTAGTTGGGACACAGCTTTCTCCAGCATTAGGAAGAACACATTTTAGCTGTTACACATTGGTGACGAAGCAATATTAACCACAGACTCTTATGTCATTTAAAAAAAAAATCAAATAACAAGGGTATAAAATATTCTCAGAAGCCAGATATCTTTCCCCAAACATACTCTTATACCATCTGGCTTTGACCACACTGCCAGCTTCTTTCCTACCCCGTTCTCCCTCCAGCTTTTCCTTTCCTGCTCTATGTACTGCAGGTGCCAGTGACAAGGCCAAGTTCCATTTGGGCAAAAATAAATTAAAGTAACAGGTCAGAAATTACAAAGTGAGTGAGGAAAAGGTAAGCAGCAGCTGTTTGCTGGCTTCTGGAAATGTTCAACAGCTCAGCTGAATGGAGGGAAGTCACATCTTACACAAAAACAAAACACTTTTACTGGTCTAGGCTAAGAAGTTTTCAGTCACATCCAGCTCCAATGGATCTGGCAAGGTAAAGGGTCCCATCAATACCAAATGCTATGACTGCCTCAACAAAGCATCCCCAGTATCTCTCTGGAGCATTGCAGTGAAGATTCACCTCTTTTTACACTGACCAGAATGCCAGTTTTTTGGTACCACTGACAATCCCTGAATAGATGTGGGACATGAGTCTCAGTGTTCTTAGCATAGAAGACTACATGGGTCAGGCCAAAATTTAGGTGCATATTGAAAATCCAGTCTGCACTAACAGAACAGATTCGTAACTGCCTTTCTGCCAGTAGCACCAAGAACAGAATTAGTGAACTACAGCTAGCTGGTTTTATTAAGAAAAGTTAAAAGACAATCATAAATGCAATAACAAACTAAATATGAATGATATTGATTAAGTCTATTTTTGGAGCAAGGACGTTTGCATTGTTTGTGACCCTGAGAAAGGAGGAGCAGCAGAGTCTGTTTCAGTAAGCCTTCCTGGACTGAGTGCAATGCCACTATTTTAAGGTACTTAATGACCATTTTATTTCTTATACTCTGCATTAAGAACTAAATTATGCTTTCAATTAGATTAAGAAAAATATGAAATATTTGAATATAAAAACTGTTTCATTTGTTCTGGATTTACAAAAGATCAGAAACCATACTGTTCTGAAAATTGTTCTGATAGCACACACATTTAATAATGTAATAACATTACATTAACATTGTAATACATAGCACACATGTACTAACAGGCTCATGCAAAGCCCTTCCTCCAAATGCTTCAACTCTTCAGAAGGACAACGTGGGAAGACACTTGGCATTTGTGCTCTAATCCAGAATAGCTGCTGCCTCACAGCCCGTCCTCAATGCTGTTACAAAGTGCCAGTGTGGAAGGAAGTCAATAAAAACCAGATGGACCCATATTTCTGTTGTGAACTGTTCACACACAGAAGCGGGAAATGCTTTTCAGCAACACTCAGCTCATACAAACAGTGCTGTTAACAAGGAACCAGGCTGCAGTCTTGTAGCCATCAGACATGTACAACATTACACCAAAAACTCCAGTATCAGGTTAAAAAGTTGCTCCAGAGCTTCATCTGTTAACAAATATTCATACGTATTGACATTCCAAGTCTGGTCTTTCCCCTTTCCACAAAGATTACAAACAACTTTAGCCAGCACAGTGTTTGCAGAGTGGAATCCCATAGCATGATTTTAACCAGTAGAACAAAACCCTAGTGTTTACATTCAGATCATTGTAGATGCTTTTATGTGACAAAGATGCCCAAACTTGATGACTCATTTCTTGCAAAAACAGACAAACATGAATACCCTCGGGAGGATGGGGGAGATGACAGTCATTAAGCAGACATACACCAAGATACAGAGACCAAATTAATAGGAATGGGAATTACCCTTCTTTTTGTGGGTTTTTATTCCACTCCTGCTCAGCCTCCACCAAAACGACTTTGATGATGTTATTAAAAATCTCAGGTTCTTACAAAAAATGGGCTCAGTATGTCTCAAGGCAGCTATTCTGACTCCTGTAGCAAGGGCCAAATTACCTTGTTGCAAAATGGTTGCTTCTTTTTATTGCAACCAATAAAAGTGACTGTGGGACTGATGCAACAAACAGCAGTTCTGGAGAAGCTTCCAAACAATTCATGTTTAATTTAGGAATTTGGACAGTGAGTTTGACATTTGATTACATCTGAATTTCCAAATTAAACAATCTAAAGAGCACTAAATTAACAACAGCATTATATCTTGCCAGTAACACAACAACTCCCAGTACCTCCCTGGGTGTTGCTAGGCACCAGAAGTTGATCAGAAGTTCCTGATAAAGCTCAGAGACAATTCTCCCCAGACGGATTAAATGCAGGTGCTCTTTACATCTGGTTTTCAGAGTCTGCACAAGTCTACCATGCATCACAGCTGAGACCCACTGCACGACTGTTCTACAGTTCTTTTAAAATACGCCCACTGATCACCCCAGAGGTAAAAGTGTTCAGCTCCAGTTTTTGACTCCTGACACCCTGCCCCAGCTGAATTTGGCACTTATCTCATACGCAAGTATTTGAAAAGGTATGCAGGTGCTCACAAAGACGGGGTCTAGCAGCAGATGTCCAGTGTTTGAAATTATGGGATGCTCAAGCGGAGCAGGGGAAGCCAACAGACAGGTGTTCTGACTCCTCCGTGCTGCCAAGTCTGCCCCATTAAGGAAACGAGGCTCAAGGCCATCAGTGCAACAGTCAAAACTTTATCACCAAATGTGTCTCTGCTCTAAATACCTCTCACCAGCTGGTTACTACTTAGCCCCTGATGGTGTCTGAGCACATTCCCTCCAAAAAAGCAATCAAGCTCTTCTGATGTGGTGTGAAAAGCCAAGTCTGTTCCTTCCTCAGTGTACGAACACATGATCCACCTACGAAAAGTTCACAGAGCACCAAAAGGAAATGCTCAAAAACCCATTTTCCATGCTGGCCTGGGAAAACCCACAATCAGGGCTAACATTTTGCTTTTGACGTGAGGAAATTTTTCTGGTGAAGCAGGCACAACATTACTGCCCTCATTGACTGCCCCTGCACATGCCACATGACTTCACAACAAATTCCTCACTACTGGAAACTGGGTGCAGCTCCATGGATTCAGTGGAAAATGAAGTCCAAATCAGGACTTTTCGTGGTCCTCCTACTGCTTTTCTGTACTCACAACCAAAGGATGGGTTAAGGAATAGATAAACCATGTTTTATCAGCTTCTTCAAAACCAAAAAAGTTTGTGTTTGGGTTTTTTTTTTTTTATGGTTAGGTCTGATCATCTTAAAGGCCTTTTCCCATGTAAATGATTCTATGATTCTGGTTTTTTAAGAGAACTTACGGGTTTAATGGTGCTTTTGTACCTCCCTTGCTGGAGTCCCCACCTCTACAGAAAAATACCTAGGCTTGGGCTCAATTTAAAAATAAGGATTTGAGTTTGCTGCATATTTCAGGGAGGGACTTTGCTTAAAACATTCAGTCCTGGGTTATGGAACAGTCATTGCCGGCACAGGAAGGCAGAAAAGTGATCCAAGAGTGCAAACAGCAAACCCTGGTCACACACAATTTTTGTTACTAGGTACTTAAACACACACTTCACCTCTTTTGTTCCTTCTTATCCAAACATCCAGATTAACCTTGAGTGCTAAAAAAAATATATTCCAACTGTGAGGTAGTGCTCTGAGTCAAATAGAAGCAATTCTTACATTTTTAGCACTGTTGTTAAGATATCTGTAAATTATTTAGAAGGGAAAAAAAGAAAAACTAATTTATTTTTATGATCTCTGTTTACTTTTTGCACCTTCCCCACTTGGTGTAGTGCTTTTTCTCATCTACCAGAAGAATGTTACTTAGCTTCCAGCCCATGGGAGATATGCTTGAATTCTGTCTAGAAATCACAAAGAAGGAGGATTGTTTTTTTATCAGAGTAGTGTACTGGGAGTCAAGAAACCTTAGCTCATTCCCTACTCTAACAGAAATTTTCTTTTTGAGATTTGGCAAAATGCTTTATTTCTCCACACTTCTGAAAACAGCGTTACTGTTCTGTTATCCTGTGTGAATAATGAAACCCCATCTGAAAAAGAGAGATACCATTTCCTTTTTGTACCCATCTTCTTGCCTGATTATACTGTAGTCTCTGCAGGACTGGGACTTCTCCCCACTATGGGTTTATATAGAGCTTGTGACACAATGGAGCTCTGGTACAGCTCAAAACCTCTAGACATTACTGGACTACTAATACTAGTTCAACTCCTAGCACTAAGAAGCCAAAATTACTGGGGAAAAGTAATCTGTGAAAGCTCCAAAATCAAGTCCCAGAGTCCTCGCCCTGACAAAACACTTCCTGCTACTAAGATGTCAGGCTTCAGCCACAAACAAGGGAGGCATTGTTTTATCAACCAAGCTGGTAATGTCTTCTCAGTAACAAATGTAGAGGTGGAACACTGTCTGGAAACAAATCTGTGACAAAAAAGGGATGCAAAGCCCTGCCTGACAGACAAATTCAGGTTTTCCATCATTACAATAGAGGATTCCATATGAAGGCAACTGCAAAGGAGGGAGCTTAATTTATCCTACATTAAGATTCAAATTGTTCAGAGATAGACTATCACTGATTTAACTCTACTCTACAAGATATCCTGGCCTATGATTTAATTGGCCAATTACTCATCCTTGATGAGGAACTGGTGAAAATGCTGTGCCTCATACATGAAGCAGTAGTTGTAGTAAAATGTGGATGAAATGTGCAAATCTAAATCAAAGCATTTTACCAATCATTTGCAAAGCTGACAGGTTTAATGGGTTTGGAATGATGAATATATTGTTATTTTGTTATTTGTCACAAAGTAATAGAAAGCCTTATTAAAGTTATTCAAATTCTCTTTCCAGCATAAACAAATGATGATCCATATCATATTTGCCTCAGGAGGAATGAAACACATACATTAATTCATTAGTTGGTTTTTCTGGCCAATACTTCACACCAAGTGTGGGGAAATTTATTTTTGTAAATGCCCAGCCACTTCCCAGTTTTTTACCCAATGTGCTCAGGGGAACCAAACCTCCCTTATACTTTGAAGTCAAGAATTGGACAAGATGCTGCCATTTGGAGCACACAACAAGCTCTTGGGCCATCATCATTCCCTGGCGCCTGGCAGTCAAGGAAGAATTTATTGATGTCTGAATGAAAAGCCCCGTGGATGACTGAGAGAAAAGGGAGATTTTGCAAGAAAGAAAATCGTGTTTCAGTTTCGAGATAATTTTCTGGCTGTCCTGCCCCTGTGAGATGCAGTTCAGACAGAGGTTGTTGCACGGGTACTTTTATTGTGCTGAAAGGCCTTGTACAGGATCACTGTGCAGGATTAGGCTGGGTGAAGCCCAGTTTTGGCTGTGTATAAGTGAGAAAAGTGGGTGACAAGAACACTTACAGAAGAACACTGGAGCATACAAACCCACAAATGAACAGTTATGCACTTTGACACACCCTTTTGAGCAAGTTGTTCACCCAGCATCTGCTGACACTCTTTGTGGTAAAATGTATCATTTACTCAATCCACTGAAAAACTTTTTGTTCCCATTTGTGTGTCCATCCAACTTATCTTCCTAAGGAGACATTTCTAGCTCCGATGCTGCATTTTACAATAGCTCCACTAGGAGTTTACTGCCCATACAGCCTTGGGAGAAGAGCCACAAGTGACAGCCACATGCAGAACAAGATGAGGCCTCTGCTCCTTGGGCTGTAGGAAGTGAGCAGGGAACAGTGGATTTCCAATGTCCAGGCAATGCCAAACTAGCACAAGATTCACACTAACCTTTGGTCCTTGTTTTTTCTACTGCCTTCTGATGGTGATGGGTTATCTCATTTACGGTGCCTGAATAGGAAAGCATTATCCTTCCTAAATCCAAAGGGAAGGATCTCCAGGTACAAGCAGCTTTGCTGCTTTATCACTGAAGGGGAATATACCATACTTTGGAATTGAGTACTCCCAGTAATTCACATCAGCTTCTGGGAGAGGTAACAGGAAGAACTGGGCCTGTGATTTACTTTATTTTTCAGCTGGCATAGCCGCAAACATTTCCATTGCAGGCAACAGAAATAATAATAATCCTTAATATTCTGAGTATTCACAACTTAAACTCAGATATTTCCGATGCTTAGCTCCTTCATGCAGTGCATGATACTTAGGATTTTGCTTGAAACAGGTGATACCATTGGAAATTATTATACACAGGAGATATTCCAAGGAAAACTGCTAAGGAAGGAAGGCCTTACAGAGGTCTTCTAGACAGCTGTGCAGAATATGTCAAGTTAAATGAAGCTTTTAACCATGCACCTCGGGCTTGTTGAGCTCCTGGAGAAGGAATGTCTGGGAACACAACAGGTGCTAGGTTGGTGGTGATCCTTGTGTGTTTAGAGCCAGACAGCCTCCTCACCATCCTCCCACACAGGCCCATTGTTGACTGTGTAAGAGAAGTCCCTGGAGGCTAACAAAGAATGTTCAAGGCCTGTCAACTTAGCTAAACTGCCACTGGCATCCAGAAAAGACCACTGAGCCTCATGGCTTCACATAACCCTGGGCTGTGGTCAGTTCCCTTCTTTAGATGAGGGAGTCTTATTTAAAAGTCCAATACATTCAGCAGAGGATCTCCATGGGCCTTGGAGGAGGCTCTTAATACATCTTGAAATGCAAAAAAAAAAAAAAAAAATTTACAGTTTCAAGTGTTGTGCTTATGGGATTTCCACATTATCAAACTATTAAGGTGAAGTGGTGTCTAGGGAGAAGGCAGAATTTCAGAATTGCATACTACCAGTGCTTTTAAAAATTTCTGCTACTACTGTGCAGGGTATGAATCTTATTACACTTGCAAGTATTCCTGCATATAAATGAAAGCAGAGAGAAATCACTGAGAGGAATCAATGACCTGAATGGAAGTGTTTGTTCCTAATAATCATGCTCCAATTCTGCATTTTCTGAAAGTTATTCTTATCTCTTTCTTTCTATTATCCTCAAGTGCCTGAAATTCTCTTTGATGGAAGACAGCTGCATACTGCTGCAGTTGACAAGCCCTGGAAAAATGCATCTGACAACCACGCTCTGGAAAGATGCATCTGTAGTGGCTTCTTTCAGTGCAAAAAGAATCAGTGCAGCAAGGTAAGAGCTCTTGCTCAGCTGCTGCTTTCTGACACTTTGATCTCTGCTTGCACGGGCATCTAGCCCGAAGGCATTCCAGGGAGGCCTCCAGTCTTGTCAGATCCCATAAACAAAGCAGGACTGCAACTGGTCAGTACTTAGGTGGAGAGCTAAATTTTGTGGGAGATAACGTGGAGGATTCAATAGATGGCAGTCTTACCTCAGTGTCAAGACTGAGGAGACAGACAAATGTGATATCAAGGGCTGGAGGTGCCATCTTTCAGAGGTGCAAAAATCAGGTACCAGGCTGAAAAACCTCCAAGGTACATTTGTTAGATCATGACCAACTGCTAATGTTCCACTGAGAAATGCCATTTGCCAGCCTATAGACATTCTCTCATAATTTCAAAGTCATACCCTTGTGAAGCTATGACGTGCTTTTTAAAGTCTCCCATCTCCTGCTCCAGAGATTGCTCAGCTTAATGAAAAATGATGTGTGTATATGAGACAAGAATTTCTCTGTACGTGCCACTGAAGACAGTGTCAGATGAGCAGTAGAGATCACAAGAGTAACACTGAAGTATGGATTTTTTAAGTTTCAGTGTTAAATCTTCCTCGTATGAAACAGACAAGAGATGACTAAGCTGTGACTCTATTCAGAAGGACGAGAAGAATTTCACTTACAACCTTGTACAATTTATCCTTTTCTTGGGTCTGTGAAAAAGCAGACCTGAGCAGGCAGGAGATAAAAATTTTTTGCTACCTCCTGCATGCCTTGGCTAGCTAGCAGAGATCAACCAGCGCCAGACATGAGTTGTCTGGGGCAACAGCAACATTCCATGCCAAATTTTTAATGCAAAAAACAAACTTGCATCAAGAACTAATGTCTCTCCAACTGTCCTATCTTCACCAGCCAACAAAAAGGCATTATTATATCAAGGGTTCAAGGCACATGTCCATGTGGGCCATATACTATTTTCAGTCATCTGGTCCTAAACATGAACTGACCTTGAGCTGTTGTCCAATTAAACCTACACAAAAAAATTGGACAACTTCTTCATATCAAACTCCAAGCAATTTTAATACTTCTGGATCAATAGATCTTCTGATGTGTTTATCAAAGTCTCTGATGTCTGTCTCCCACTTTTTTTTTTGTTGTTGTTGTCAGAGTGCTGTAGGGACTTAATTCCTGCAGTTCCAGCTAAGAGAGATTGGAAAAACTACAAGCTAGGAGGACCTTATGCTTTCAAGGACCTTAGGCCAGCATTCAACCAGAAAATAAGTACCCCTTCTTTTCTGGACCTATCATACAATGTCAGCTTCATCTCAAACAATTTTTTTCCCTGACACAGGAAAAATAAAGAGATGATGTACATGAGTCAATAATTTCATAACTAAAGTTATTCATAAGATGCATCTCTAGCAGCTGTAGTGACTCAGGAAAATCATGCATGGGTTTGTATCTTTAGTTACTTACTTATTTACTTATACTCCTTAGGTATGCAGGTATATCAATATGCTTATATATATGCATGGTATTTTTCTTTTTAAAGATTTGTACACTTGGTTGTTTGGATTTGTTTCCATGTTTTTCTGAACACAGAGAGGTAATATTCCACAGTGTTCTTTATGTACAAACTCTTTTGCCTTGTTTGCAGAAAAAACAAAGTAACTTTTAAACAGAAAACAAGTAAAAGAGAAAACAAGGCATTGAACCATGATCAATGGAGACAATCTAAAAAGGTGTAAACAAACATACTTAAAAGGAGCCCTACCAGGCATAACTATTTCAACCCTTTGAAGACTTTCATCCTATTCCATCACAGGTAAGATTTACTGTACCAAGAAATCAACTAGTTAGTCTTTAGCACATGCTGCAGAGGGATCTGTACCCAACAAAGAAAAGGCCTCAAGAACTCTGCAAAAGAGCAAGACTCTTGCTCTTTTGATAGCAATTTATGACATTCTCAGTGTATTGCTGACAGAGTACTCAGAAAATCCGAGTTAACAAAAATGTTAGCAAATGGTGCTGGTTAAATGACTGGCATATGACTGGTACAAGGAAACAGTCAAGAAATACAGAAAACAGCATTCTTGTTCAGTTGTGTAGCTACCTGCAAATTTTATGTCCATATTATTACATCAGGACCCAGCAGCACAGTCTTTCAAAAACACACTCCAGTGTCATTAGAAACTTGTGAGTCTCAGGTTCCTCTCACGAAGTGATGCTACACTGCTTTTGATAAGCTTCTTTATTGCTTTTCTGCAGTTTAACTAGCTGTAAATGGAGAGAATATCACTTATCTACCTTAGGGGAAGGTTAGGATTCTTAACTACATAATAGACCTGAAGTGCTGTCATCAAAAAACACAAACCCTCTAACTGAAAAAAACTACAGTGTACATTTCAAAGGGTTCCAGCCATTTTCATTGATTACTTTCTTACGGAGACAGAAAATGTTTAACCTATAGAGGGAGGAAAGAGAAATGGGAAGAAACACAAACTTCTCAGTCATTACTTTTCAATGCAGTAAGTGGATGCAAGTACTACAGAGCTACCATGGACTGCAAGGGAAGGCCATTGATAATGGTATCTGTACAGCTTTAAGACCTGGCATACCTGTGACTGTACATACAATCAAGTCTGACGCCTATTCACAGTGAGAACAGAAAGTCCTCTACCTAGGTTTTCTCCTGAAACAGAAAGCCTGTGTTCTGTGACATTTCACGCTTCTCAGTTTTAAATGAACTGCTGTTCCCCCTCTCCTGCTTTTGGCTAGCAATCAGGAGTCATCAATATTTTCCTCCTGTTTTCACTGTAAGTCAACCTTGGTGACCTCATAACAAAATCTTGACTGAACAAAGAAACCATTTCTCATCCATTTCACATAATGGAGCACAAATGAAAGCCCTGGAAATGTCTTATTCCTCTATATTGCTTGTCACATGTAGCTTTTCAACAGCACTTCATTTGTCCTCTATCCATTTCCACATGGTAGTTTTATTATCATCAGGCCCCAGAAGGGCAGGAACTTGCTGTTATTAAAATGTGAGAACACATTTTGAACTACTTAATGCCCATGGCAACCTGAAAACTCAACTGCAACAAGTCCATGTCTGGATAAGCAGACCTAAGCAGCAGGGCTCAGCAGGGAAGTGGCACCCATAGCAAGACCTGCCCTCAGGCACTTATCTCTTAAGTCAGGTGAATGCCTGACTAGATATGAAATCTTGCTGGACTGTTGGAACAAATATTGCAAATTTTCAGGTGAGTTCCATCATCCAGAAGTTGTAGCTTAAACCAATTGCTTGCTCTTGAAATTCAAGGACATGGGCAAATTTGCTTGCAAAATGCACACAAAATTTCCAGTGGGAAATAGTTTGAAAGAATCTTGAAGAGTTTCTACACACTGCAAAACCAAGAGTATCTCAAAGGATCTCTATCACTGTTATTCCCATAGTCAGTCTTATTTCCAGCTGAAATCAAAAATTACTTCTGAAAGTAAGTGTTGAATACATTTCCTTGCCCCAATTCAGACTTCACTGGGTTTATTCCAACTTTCAAAAATATCTTCAAACCAACTATTATGGTATCTCGTTGTGTCCAGCTTGACCTGCTCTGTTCTTGCCCTTTTTTATTGAAATCTATAACTACATTATTTATTAAATTGTTCCCATAGTCTCAATAAGAAAAAATGGCCTCATATTAACCACGAGAGATGCTCATCTCAGTGTAACATTATACACAATCACCTCTGCAGTTTACATATTTTGAGAAAGCCTATCTTACAAGCCAGTGAAAAGGGTTTACAAGCAGATTAAAGGATAAAACTGCCAAATGCACTAAAATACATAGTCGATATGCTGCTAACCACAAATCCATAACTGTTTTGCTGACAGAGCATTGCCTAAGCTGCAGTTTGTTCAGATTGCTGCTTCAGATTCCTCATGACATGATCAGCAAAACAAGGAATAGCAATTCTGCTATTTCCAAAAGAGATGTGTTGGCTTGCAGTCATGTCTGTATAATTGATTTTCAAATTCCTCTATTGAGCTTTGAAGTGATTAAAGGAAACCAGTATGGAATTTCCCCTTTATGCTTTCTTCAGCAAACCTACTTATGTAAAAGTGTTTTGATTTACAGAGTAGGTCTTACAGTTTGAGAGGTTAATTCCTCCTTCTTCCACCTAGAACTGTGTGCTCATGAAACACAGATTACTAGCTGAACCTCCTGCCCAAGAGCAAAATGACCATGCTGGAGTGCTATTTTGCTCAAAGAGGTTGCAAAACCTCCTTTGGAGGTTTGCAAGACTCAGCTAGGCAAAGCCACACTTCACCTGATCTGGCAGTAGCCCCCTTTGAGCTGGAGGCTGGACCAGGCAACCTCCAGAGACAAAGCCGATTTATATGGTTCTGTGATTTTGTATTTGGTCAGTGGTTAAGATGTAGAAGGCACTGCTCCTGGAACAGCTATTTTTAGAGCATTCTTCTCTCAGTGGAGAGCCTTCAGTGACAACCAGCAATGGAAGACTTCATTTTATGAGGATATGTTTGGAACCCTCTGCTGTCTCTTATCCTCAGAATGACATTATCTTGTGACATTAGAAGAATGTATGCAAAAGGAAGAGATGTTACAGACAATGCTTGCTCCATCCTGATTTTCAGTAAGCTAAGTAAGAGATAACCATATGGATGATTAAAAGAGAGATCTATAGTAATTACAAAATCCCCTCCCCCTCCACAAGCCCTTTCTCTAGCAGAAGGTTGGTGAATGAAGACATAGAAGAACTTGCAAAACTCCTTGTAGTACTCTGCGCTCTTCATATATGCAAAATGCAGAGTTCATTGGACTAGCACCCCTCGGTATTATAACAACCTATTTCTTTAAAAGGAAATTAAGACACAGCTCACAAATGCTCTTCGTTCAGACTCAAACATAAATATAAAATAATCCAATTTTAAAAATCACTCCAGAACATCAATATGCATGTGCTAAAAAATGATAAGAGGTACCTCAAATACACTGAAGCCAAGCGAAAACAATAGATTGTTCAGCATACTTGTATCTTCTAAAAATTCTTAGCTACTAAGTTTTAGTGTAGCTTATGGTTTAGAACTAAACATTCACTTAATCTACAAGTATCTATACATGTGATCACCTCAATCTCTAGACAAAAGTAAGCATGTAATATTTAAACATGAATTTATGCATTAAACTCTCCTCAACTGCATAGTCTGCTCAAAAAAGCATCCATATTGTATTTACTAGTCCAACCCCTTAGAATTTTGTCTATGTTAACCATTTCACCCATCATGTAAGCAAAACTTAGTAGAAACTACAAAAAAAATGCTTCACATGTAAATAGAATTCAGTATACAAGTATTATTGTTCAAGGTACGCACATTACTTGAAGCATGAATCACACTAACAGCAGAGAGACACTTTCATTTCCCTCTGGAGTACAATCTACTTTAAAAGTCATTGCATGAAAATAATAGTTTTGCCAAGGCAGCATTTGATATCAAAACAATTGATTTGAAAGTTGTTAGTTGACGGTTGACTATTAAAGCATTCTGTCTGTTGGCTAAAATACCTCAAAACAGACAAGAGACTTGTGAGAGTGTCAGGGTTTTTTGTCCCACCAGATGGGGCAGGTTTTCTTTAACACTTAAACATACTTCATCTGAAGAAATCAAAAGAATGGCAATTTCCTTTCCAGTATATACACAATGCCAATTGTTAAAGCAAGCCATATCGAGAGCTTTTACCTGCAGTCAGATTAGCTCCTTGTAAGAATCCATATATATGAAATTGTGTACTCTAGTGATTTTCAGTCTTCCTCCATGCTCCCAGGCATCTGCAGACTGGGCTCCAGGACGACAGTGCTGCCTCCACGAGCCTACTCATACTGGCATGGGCATGCCCTTGAGCAGGGAAACTTCAGCTAGTACTTGAACTGTTTTCCTAGTGAAAACAATTTCACAAGCCTTCCTTAGAACACCTCACAGCTATTGAGGATAGTACTAAGTCTCGTATCTCTTAGTTTTTGGGGTTTTTTCAAATAAAAGAAAACCAATTTAAGATTAAATTTAACTGCATTACTGTATATCTCATATCTCAGCTTTTAAAAATGTATGAAAATCAAAAAGAACATAATGGTCATTACAAATTTCACATAAAACATTCACCCGTGTACTTGAAAAAAATATTCTCTCAAGTACAGAAGTATTTAAAAGCTTTTGCCCCAGCTACTTCTACTTAGGTTTTTTGTTCGTTTGTTTTTTTTTAATTCAAAATATGATCCTCTCACTATATCCTGGTCTCACCTGGTCAAGGATCTGAAATCAATCCCAGTCAAAGACAAATCATTAGCTGCTTGCAAACTGAGGACTCTTCTTTCAATAGTCTCTCCCCCAGACCTGGGAGCACTGAATTACGTTGAAGGTAAGAAGACCTGCACTCATTTCACTGCTCCTGGCTGGTGGTACTAAAACAGACACCTTCCCTGCATTTCAAACTTGCATTCAGAGCATGAATGCTACAGAGCAGACAGGGCACTTCGCTAAGTCAGCTCAAAAAAGGAAGTTTCCTTCAGAAGACATTTGAAGTTCATGCCAAGAAACACTCTAAATTTTACAGTTTTTTTTTTAAAGCACAGCCTAGAAAAAGATAAGAAGGACAACATTTAATAGGCCTGCACACAAGTGACATCCTTTCTTCAGTGACATTCATGCACTATCAAATCAAGTTTATGTGTATTAATGAAAATGAAAATATAGTATCAGTCCATTAGGCTATCAAATGAAAGATTAAGTTTTCACAAGAATGTCCAATAACTACCTGCAAAAGTGTTCATGCACTGCTTCCAAGAACAAAACTCTCTTGTACATAGACAAGCAAGCATTTGGCTGTGCATCCTGAGAGCTGCTATCTGATTGTAGGCACCATAATCCAATGTACTTGTCCAAATGTGAGTTTGTCTTCTTGCAGCCAGGAGCATAATTTTGGTAGAAAACCTTTATTGTTTGCCAGCCAAATACTAGTGCTGCTCCTAGAGACTACAAGATAAGTATATTCTATCCCACCTTTTGACAGAGGGTGGTAATGATAAATGCCTATTTGAAATCTGCCTTATTTTATAAGTTGCACTGGATACAATTAGATATAATTAATTCTACTCATGTAACATGTTGCTATATAGTCCTATTAGAACCCCTGCCTTTCAGGGGGTTTGCCATTTTCACAGATTATTACATAAACTTACGTATTTGTAAGGTGTTTCTCTAAAAATTGCGACACTTGGCTCAAAGACAAAATGGCCTGTGACTCTGTAAAACTTGATTTTTATCCCATTATTTATTTATGCAGATGTTCTAATCTCATCTAGTCTTTACTGTTTATTATTACTTATTCCATGTCTCAGGGAGACAGACAGAGCAGACATAGGAGCTCTGTTAAATTTGGTATCAGCCCAGCCCTTCAAACTCGCAACACAAAAAATGAGGCAGAGAGCTGGAAGGAAACCCTTTAAAAACTTTATTATACAAAACAGAAACAGACTCATAATCATCAAAACTACCTTAACATGGCACAGAAATTATAAGGCTAGTTTTGGTGGCAGACTTAGATGCTACTGTGTTATCACTTAACCTTAAAGTTAAGTGTTTTGAGAAGTGAGAAGTCTAGAACTATGCCACAAAATTTCATTTTAGTTTGTCCACAAATTATTAAAAATATACAGAAGCAGAAAAACCACTGAATACAAGGCAAAGTTCTGAAGTACAATATCTACTTCTAAAGATTTTCTCAACAGAACATGCTTTTCAACTACAGCCAATGTTTTACACAATTTATCATAATATATTGATTTTTCAGGCCACAGGTGTTGTCCTTTGGACTTCATTCACAGCTCTCTCTTTCTTGTAATCAATGCAACTAAAGCTAGTGCACTATTTACTTCTGCTAATTTAGTTCACGCAAGTCTGGTTGTCGTTTTTTTTTTTTTTTTCCATTTTGGCAAAAACATTTTATTTCTAGCCTGGCTTCAAAGTTGAATCAAAACTTTTTGCCTGTATCTCTCATAACTACTTACTGTGTATAAAATAAAAAACAATCAAGTATGAATGACAAAAGGATAATCAAAAGTCCACATTTCTCAAGCACATAACAAGCCTGTTCCAAATACTAGGGATTTACTACCCTTGCAGAGGATTTTTTGATGCCAGCATTCTACAGCTTAAAAAAGATGTATGCATCTCTGCAAACAAAAATATGGCTAAAGTCAATGCATAAGAGCTACATTTTATTTATTTTCCTCCACTCAGCAATAGGACAACTCTCCAAAAGGGGTGTTCACTGCCTCTACAGGTGCCTCTTCCCTTCTTCTTCCTTCTTTGAACCTCCCAAACGGCATTTAATTCAAAGCATTGGAGCAGGCCCTACACAACGACATAGTTGTACATGTGCATGTGAAACAAAGCTGTCATAAATGTCACTGCAGGACTCCTGGACTGGACTATATTATTGCAATGAGTTCATTATCAATCAACCATGCTCCTCTTGTCAGAAATAAATCCTAGTTTCTGACTTTTAAAAATAGCTATTAACGTCAATCACAATTCGTAGTCGATCGCACCAGGAGAGCCATGGCTGGATCTTGAAAATTATAAGTATGACATGACAGATGGTAATTGGCTTTTGTTACTCCTGCAGCAGCAACACCAGCTACTCTGCTGCCAGGATATACAAAGAGAAACACAAGCAAGGCTTTAGGTCAGCGTTTCATACCGAGATAAGGCACACATTGCAATGAAGGGCTTTCATTGTACAGGAACGTGAACCTCTAATCCTCAAATCTCCACAAAAGTGAGATCTGCATTTCAGATACCTGGGTTAGTAAAGCTGTCATGTAGAAGTTATTTTTAAAAAATACCATTTTCCCTATATGATAAGAGATGCACATAACAAATCTCCAAAACAGCCCTGAAGTGAATACTCCCTGCTAAAAGGCATGGAAAACATGGGAAACCAGCACTAGCTGCATCCATGTAAAAAATCACTGCACCTACATAAGTCAAGCAAACAGTTCTTTCATTACACCTAGCCTTGTACTTCATATACCAAGTATTTATCTTTACTGAAGTGCTTCTGTAAAGGACCAAGACTACAAAGTTTTCCATCTTTAGACATAAACCAACAACACAATTGAAAAAGGTTTCATAAAGATGGCCAAACAGTACCCTGAACAACGTGCTCTTTAAGGCATAAACACGACTGGCAAGCAAATTAAAGAAAATAAACACATGCCTAAAATGACTCTAGATGCATTATGAAAACATTTAACATATTTTTGACACAAGACAATAGTCTAAATTTGTTTCATCACAGGCTACTGTACATCTACAAAAGAAAGGGTGGGCAGGGGAAGTGACTCCTTTCTAGGAGACACACAAAAAACACAAGATCTTGTCACTGAACTGGTGTCTACTACCCAAAGTGACCAAGACATAGCAAGCCTTCCTCTGCTGCAAATCAACATACTGCTCCTGAGAGCAGCCTGGCTGTTAGGCAGTCCTGCAAAGGACAATGACAAACATCACTGCACTTACCCTTTACAACAACAATGCACCTTTTGTGAGATACAACTGGCATTTCTTCTAGCTCCCCTTTCTCAGATGCTGCCATCTTAGGTGAATGACAAGGTAATTCTCCATTGGGCTGCTGCCTTCCTTCTGTCTCCTCTCATGTGACAGTCATTCCCATCACAAATGTTCCACTAAAATTGATGCTTGGTTTCTACCCCAGCTGATATCCTACCCACAGCCTTGCAAACCAGAAAAATTCCAAAGAGAAAAAGTTAACATTTGTCAAAGTTTTTCACTCAGCTGCTTGCCTCAACGGTGTTCCCTTTTTACACTTCCTGGTGAGATAATAGTTTCCACTGTCTGTTCTTCTAGGTTATATACTTTTCATTGTGCCCATTCTACAGTGACTTGTAAAGCTCATAGATATCTAAAAACCAAACTACAAAGCAGTCTTTGCAGAACTCTGCACATGAAAAATCAGCCTGTTCAGGTCTTGAGGCTTAGCCCTCTCTTAAATTAACAAAGATCTACAATTCATACAGAACTAACACAGCACAGCTTAGAATTCCCCAACAGCACACCAAAATTTTCTCCTCTCCTTCAGGCCCATGCAGTTGAGAGGCATGTCTACCACTCACCCCTGAGCGAGGCATTTCTAGGACTGCCAATGCTGTTTTTTCAGTCTCTGAAACTGTCCTAGTTCTCAGTGAGACTTTCTCTCTTGATCTTATAGATCTTGTGCAGAGCACAGCACAAGGTTATAATTCAAGGCAGATACTGTTCAGTTTTCAAAGTCTTCCAATTAGTGTCCATCATGTGCTCTTATCCTCAAAGGATGCACTCCAACACTGCAGCTGCTTAAGTGTAAATAAACAATTCTTTGTCATCCAGGTGTCCAAATTAATGCTTTCTAGTCAAAGGTACCAGGAGATAAGCAAAGCTTCCTGGAATAAGAGATGGAACACAGAGATCATTAAAGCAAGGAAAGGTCAGTAAACAACTTGCTTTACCGCAGAAAAACAGGCGAGAACACATAATTCTATTTTCTACATCTGCTTTTTTAACTTCAGTTTTCCAAGTGAACCCACGCCAAGCTTGCACAGAACTCAGCAAGGGAGAGCGCAATCCTATTTATGAGTGGCACAGCCCAATGCAGGAGGACAAGCGAAGGGACAGAGCCTGCAGCCAATGTGACTGAGCAATTTTTTTTGCAGTAAAGAATGTCAGAAGCCTCAAGATTATCAGCCTTTCTTTGAATTCCAAGCCTATTACAGCAGATAACTGTGATTAACACTAGTCTGTTTTCCTCTTCACATACGTTTTTTTTTTACTGCTTGAGGAATTTTACAGACAGGAATTTTACAAGAAAAAGAAAAAAGGTTCCACTCTTTGTCTGGAATTTCTGGGACACTACACATCTCTGGTCAGAGGAGTACTTTATAACAAAAAACGCATTTGGCAACTGTACAAGACCTGCCCTGTAGATGAAACCTTCCAAAGTGCAGCGTGTTCAACACAACTAGAAAGAAGCAGAACTGCTACACACACGCAGGCAATGCCTTGATGTACAGTGAGGGTTCAGCACCATTTGGAGGCAGAATGCTTCTTACTGGCTGATGTGGAACTGATGCACTGAAAATTCATCCCCCACTGTTTATGCTCTGCTTGTAAAGGTTGAGGAAGAGACCTTGGAGAACATTAACTACTTTGAAAATGAAAAAAATCAGTCAGTTGTTTATTCCCAGAAAAAGTGCTCACCCATCTAGCAAGAAAGATTATCTACCCTGCTGTATTATTCCACATCCCACCTAAAACTAAATTAGGAGGTTATGAGACCAAAATTCCAGCCACAAGTGTATCTGACATTTATAAGTAATTTTCATAACCAAATCAGGTTTCTTTCCACAAAATACACAAATTACTTCCCATCCCAACACAGAATGCACCTTCAGCAGATATCCCTAAATAAATTCAATCTATTAGCTAAGACAGTTTGAACAATGGGGGCACATTTTTAACATGAAGTAATACAAAGTCCAGCATTCAGAACAAACTTTCTTCAGGCAGCAGCCCAATCCAAACAATTTTCTTTGGTTTTAATTTTAACCAGCTTTCAGATCTCTCCATTCCTGACAGGCTGCAAATAAAATACAACTTTTCTTTTCCCAGAGGGATGCTATTCACATAGTATTTCCAGCTTTGCAAGAATAAGGATGTAAAAGGTACCAAAATAATCAAAAACCCCCTCTTCCTACTGACTGTTTGAGAGAGCTGATTTGGCTTCTCTGAACTTAAAAAAACTTCCTGCCTCCTTCCTTTAACACTGTCTTTGGCTGACCACAGCGGAAATGATTATTTAACCATAAGTTTAGTGTAAGTCCTCTGAAGGAACAAGGCAAATGCTCATATTTTTCAAGTGATTTGTATTCAGCTCATTATAAAACCCCAGAAATCAGCATCTTTAGCAGGAGATGGGGTTTTTTTCTTGCTATGTAAGATTTTGGTAAGACATTTCCTTCCTATAAAGTTCCATGCCACATACACTTTTGTGAGGGGAACTGTAAGAAATGTTATAATTTCATCTTGCTGTTTTAACCTATGAGTGATTTGATTTTTTTTTAAGGCAGCTAACAGGTGAAATGCCCAAATCTATCTGCTGTGACAAGTTGCTGTGGATGTGGAGTAGGAAAGGAGGAAGAAGAAGAGGGATGTCAGTTTGACAATACAGTTGCTAGAAGAAAACATGTTTTATATGGGCAGCAAGGGTCGTCAATAAAAATCATGGCCATCATAAAGCACTGTTACAATATAAATGTGACATCCATGCTGAGAAAGAGCTGTGGGGTGTTTAACTGCACCATGAAATATGACATTTCCTAATGTTTTATGTCAGTCAACAGTAGCAGGGCCATGTCCATTGTGTGTCTATTTGTTTGGTTGCAATAAAAACATTAGAGGTCCACTTCATTATTTAAATTGTACAATTGAGTTGTTCAGACCTGCAATAAGTTTTAAGATGTGCAGCTGGGCTGTGATTGTCATAGTGGGATTTTCCAATTCTCCTTGGAAAAATCTGCTGTGGTGACTTGGCTGAATTACAGTCAGGTCTTTATACGGATTCATCTTGCTGGATGTAAAATAAATGAATAAATATACGCATAAACAAACAAAACAAGCATTCCAGAAATACATGGGGGAAAAGGAAAAAGTTACCTATTAGAAAGTTAATGTATAGCTCAGCAATAACAGCTTGATAGAAGGACAGGTCAATGGACAGTTGGTACCTCAAAAAATGAACAAAAATCGGAATCTCAGTCTTCCTGACCCAGAGGCATGCTGATCCACTGGCACAGTTGTCATTTGATATTTATTAACACACTTCAGAATTGTCTAACCTTGATAAAAATGGTACTGTACTGGTATTAAGAAGACAGACAATAATGTAAAGTGTCTTTTTCCAGTGGTTAAGGATGATGCCAATTTTACCAGATTCTATTGAAATCAATTCAGATCTGCTCTCAGTGACAAAGAGACCAGAATTTTCCCTTCCTTCACAGGAATTCCTTTGTCATCAAAGCAAAAATTCAAACAGGCACCAGTTCCTTTTGGACAATAGTTTTCAGGACTTTTCCCATACTTACACAAACAAAGTAGTAATTAAAAAATTCTCAGCCTAAGAACAACAAAGCAAATCTATTAACTTCAAAGAAAGCAAAAAAAAGTAAAGCTTCCTATGCTTGGAAGACAGTAAAATGACCCTTATTGTACAGGAAATAAAAAACTGACTTTATGAAAAGAAAGTCTGTTTTAAACACCTATAACCCAATATATATTCAGTAACTAAAGAAGAAATTTGGGACTATTAGCTCAAAAAGCAGTCATTCTACCAAACTGCTTAAAAAAGCAACCATTTCACTGGTAGCCTGTTTCCTAAACAGTAATTTTCTTTCCCCTCTACCTTAATAATCTCAGAAAAGCTCCCCACCCATCCATCCCAGTGTCTTTCCTCAGTGTTGTGGCTCACTCAGATCTATGAACCAGACAGACCGGCCAGCTGGTTTCAGCCAGACTGAGTCTAGAACAGGAAAGCTATGGAAATTAATTGTTTCCATTCCAACTAGGCATGGAAGCTGTTATTTTCATGTGGTTTTTCCCCTTGGTGAATTTTTGGGAGGAAAATTAAACTGGGAATAAGATGAATAGTTTGCTGTGCTTAAGCACAGCAGAGTAGTGAGCACAGACTGAAGACCACTAGCTTCAGTAGAGTTGCATGGCTCATGTAAATTAATCCTTTAAATAGCCCCGAACACACAGCATATGTCTAACACACCCCAACCAACCATCACATGGCCACCGAACACACAGCTCCAGCTGCTGCTCCTGTGACATTGAAGTTGTCAAGGGCATGCCAAACAGGCACTTGGGGGTTAGCCAGCACTTTTGGAGAGAGAATTAACTGCTCATCAGATTGCATGGATTTCATGAGCCTAGTAAGCACAGAGGAATCTGAGAACCAGATCCAAATGATTCAGGTTATGTGAATCCCAGAGCAGCACAAGATACTGACAGGTCAATCTTCTTAGTAGAACTACTTCCTGGTATCAGGGAAGCACACTCAAAAAAGAAAAACAACTTGTAATTATCAGCACCGAACTCTCTCCATTTGCTCTCCATCCCCAGACCATGGGAATCAGGGCCAGAATGAGTGGTCTCCTTCCTGTGCTACTATATCCAGCAAAAACATCTTCCACTCCAGGCTCTGTGTCTCCCTCTGATACCCAGAAAATAAGGCTGGTATCTTTAGTGACATAGACTAAATTATTTCTAATGAAGCCTTTTACCAAAGGTAATAAAAAGCTTTCTTTGTTCACCTTTACCTAACAACTCAAGTGGACCACGTGGCTCCTTTCACTGCTTGGGCCCCAATTTAAGAGCCTGTACAAATTGTGTGCTGCCTGTTTTGTGCTTGTCTACCAGAAAAATGCACTCAGTTCCCTCCTCCACAGAGCATTAACACCTGCTTTAGCAGCACACAAGCATTCCCAATGAATGCTGGAAGTCACCAGACTTATGTAATGCTGGACAAGATATTCCTCCCTTTATGTTTTAATCTAAAATAAAGAGCCCAGATAACAGGAGAAAAGTATTTGAAATGATGAATGCTTTGAGATGTTATTACCATTTTTTAAACTCCTCTGTGAAAGAAGTAGCAAAGATCACAGGAAAGCAATGTCTATGATCCTAGACTTGAGAAGTATATAATCTTTCTCACTAAAAAGAGCCTACTACCTTTTACGCAGTATCTGCTCAAAGATAGGCAGTTAAGCATATGCGAAGGGGGCCTGCCTGACCACTGTGCATCTCGCAGCATTATTTGTACAACTTCAACTCAGTAGAATTATCTTAGCATGAGACTGGCATAACACACTGTCTAATCAGTCTTATTATCCTAAATTCTCAATTGTTTCCTGGTAAGCTCCATTTATGTCTTAGCTGATTATCCACTTAAACTATCAAGTACCAATTATAAAATGCAGTAACATTAATGTCACAGATGCTTGAATTCAGAGAGAAGCAACCCCAGATCAGTTTTGGGATAATAAATTGCACTACAGAGGAAGCAGACCTCAGTATGGAATGCGTACCTCTGTGATTTTAAATAAATAAATAAATAAATAAATCATTCCGGTGTACAAGTTACCCATTCCTAAATAAGACTTTGATTAGTTAGAAATAAACCGTGGTATAAGTTGGCCTACAGCATTGCTGCAAGTGGGCATTAGGATGACATTCACATAATGGCATTGGCAAGTGTAATTCCTTGTGCAGTCAACAGAAAAGTGCCTCTTTTTAGGCTTGTTTCATAGCTGGTCCTCATGGAATTACATCCCAATAATCTTGTTCTCCTTGTGCAAAGAGTTCTGAAAAAAACTGAAGCAGTTCTGTGGAAGAAGACTTGCAATCTGTCCCCGTTCACTTTTCCAATTGAGCTCCTCAGGCTCAAACAAACTTCAGACATTCAAAACTAAAATTTGTTCAAAATATTCTCTCAGTTCCTGAAGGTGGAATAAAGCCAACCCAAATGGGTTGTCAAGAATGTCAAGATCAACGTGACTCACTTTGCATCCTCACTGCCTATATCTGACCTTCCATTATCATTACAATGTCAGCTTTCCACCCTCTTCCATATCCTTCAGAGAAAGCCAACCTATTGCACCCTGGGTGCTGGAAATCAATCACCAAAGCTATTAGATCACTCAAAGGGTCACTGTCCTGGATTCAGTATTTCCCAGACACACTTTGGGAATTAGCAATCTACAGGTACTACACCAAGCATGCAGTTTATACATGGCTATTATCTAAAAACTAAAAAAATGTTAGAATATATAGAGCTGAGCTGCATGTGGCTAGCTGTGCTCAGGGCCTGAGTGACCCTGGGCATGCTGGCCACATTTATTAATGTTGATGTAGCCATACTGGTTAGACAAAATAAACACCTCCCAGCTGCAGCCCTGTAGCTTCTTCCTTTACTGCATGGCTTAATTGTAGAATCACAGAATGTTAAGGGATTGGAAGAGACCTTAAAGATATCTAGTCCCAAAATGGGCAGGGACACCTCCCAGGTTGCTCACAGCCTTATCCAACCTGGCCTTTAAAAACTTCCCTAGGCAACCTGTTCCAGAGTACCTCACAAAGTAAAGAATTTCTTCCTAATACTGAACCTACATGTCCCCTCTTTCAATTTGTACCCATGTACTAATGGCACAGGACACTTTAAAGAAGAAACATGAATCAAAGTACTTGAAAGGTCTGTTTGTCTTTTGATCTAAAAAACCATGGTCTTTCAGCTCAGGGTGAAGAGGCCAAAGCTTTTACAGTAGTCAGCAGGCCACCATGGGCCACTCATCCCAGAGAAGGCTCTGTCTGGGAAGAATGGTATTTGTCCACTTTTAAGCTCTGACTACCTTTGCCTTAGGTCCCCAACTGTCTCCCTTCCCTGCACACGGCACTTTTCTTTGACAAATACTCTTCACTTGTACCATCATGGCTTCTTACCTTTCCTTTCATGCCATCTGTTACCTCTTGCCTGCATCCCTGCTGACATACACCAATAGGCTTCTCTCTCAGTGGTGTGCAAAAATGCTTTCAGGGAGCTCTACCTTCCTGTTTCCTACTCCATCTGAACACCACTGCCACAAGGACAGCTGAAACGGAAGAAAGAGGAAGAGGAATCTAAAGGAAAAATACATGGAAGATATAAAACAAGGGGAATGAATCCTATAGCGCTGTAGAAGAACAGGTTGGTGTTATTTCTGGCAGATCACTACAGCTTTAAATAGTTTCTAAGACAGTGATGTTAAGTGGTTTAAAAACTGAGTGATTTGCAAATGGAACTGATGAGCCATAGAAGAAGCAAGTGATCAGAGAAGAGATGCTATAACCATCTCAAATTGCCATCCTGAAGCTGACCAGGGAACAATCTACCCAGTATCTTGTCTTCAAGAAAAGCATGCTTGGAAAGTCCTTTTTATTTCTCCTCAGGGTATTGAAATTCTCTCATTTAAAATGCCAGTGACTTAACACCAAGTAAATAGCTAGGGCTCTACAGGAGAGAAAGAATGAATTTTGATTCTAATAACCAAAAATGAAAGTTTAATGTTTAATGAAAGTTAAGTTACAAAGCAATTACAAAACTTCAACAAATGATCCTTTCTCCCCACACTTCTGCCTCTATCCATGCACTGAGTTGCATATCATCCCATATTTGTTCCTAAACATAAGCAATATCTAATACATGTATGAAAATATTCAAGGAATTACTTAACAGCTTCCAAGGATTTCTTTCAGACCTTTCCACTGGTGGCAGTAATTCTGTGTTCTGTAATTGCAGTAGGCTAAGATGCATATCTATATTTATTTCTACAGCTGTACCTATCTAGCGATAAATCTTCTAACTCAACTTTCCCAAAGCATTTTACAAAATAATCTGCAGACCCCTTTATTAAATCAGGTAACATAACCTTCTTATGGATGGGCATACTGAAGAGCCAAGGTACTCTGTGTCACAGAGTAAATCAGTTAAACTGAGAAAATTAGTCTATCAGCTGTGAAGTCAGGAACCCTGACCCCACCTCCTCCACTTGCTCAATTTGCCAAGCCACATGCACATCTCTCAGTCTTATTAATGTTGCCCTCTCCTTCCATTCCTCCTATTTCATGAGCAAAGTGCTTTTGTCAGCACAATTCCTTAACGATGAGAACAAATGGGAATGAATATCTAACATGTCTCCAAAACCGAGCATAAATCATTTGCCTTTTTTGGTTTGTTTGCATTATATCCTACAGAGATAATAAGCTGGCCAGAATTGAGAAGGCTGGGCAAGCAGCTTCACTTCCTTAGTGTCAGGAAGAACAAAATCCTGTTGATGGATCTGCTAATCAAGCAAGAAAAATGCTGGACCGTACATCCTTCAGTTATCACTTATAGTAGCTGGTTTAAGTGACAATACAAGCCACAGAGGTTCAAGTTTTGTAACTTCTTCAATGTTTTCCTCTATTAAATAAAAGAACAGAGTGCAAAAACTTTCCACTTGCATAAAGGGCACACTTAAAGCACTTTCACACGGGAAATTATTTCTGGAAGAGGCTGAGTGTAATTTTGCAAAAAGTAAAGGAAACATTTTTAAAGTAATGTTTTAACGCAACTAAAGGTTTAGTTGAGGAGCGAGGAAAGGGGAAAAGACTCATACTATAGATCAGTCTTTCTCTCTTGATTACAAGAAAGTTAGTAATTCTGGTTAAGAAATACAGCCACTTCCATAATGAGGGGCTGAATCCACAACTTTTCCTGGCTAACCAGGAAACCTACTTACCACTGAATTTTCCCAGTGCCAATGTCTACTGCAAAGTCTGTAAACCAATCGCTTAATAAACCACCTGAGAAGACCTTCAAGAAGCAACACCTCTACCTTTTCAGACCCTTGGAAATCAAGGGATCACACGTTTTCTCCTCCAGGTTCACCATCCAATCATTAAGGTTTATAAACTGCTCATTATTATACAAAACACATGGATTCATCACAACAAATGTCATTCTACATTGATGAACTTCTGACTCCAACAAAGAATGAGCCTCTTAACAAAACTCATTTTAAAACTTCTACCTTACCTGGGCAGGAGGAGGAAATTATGCGCAATCTGTCTCCTTCAAGTTACCAAAAAGTGTACCAGGCAACGCAATGGAAAACATGACACCAGGAACAATCCTGCTTTGGCACGGCAATGAATCGAGTTATCTGTGATCTTTTTCATCATCTGCTGTTAAAGTATGTGAATTGAAAGACAGCAAAAATACACTGTAATTATTAATTTGAAAAAATACATTAAATTACTGGTATTCCGTTTCATAGATCAGAATAGATAAATTATTTTGAAACCTGAGTCTACACTCCTGTTCATACCAAACAGCGATCTTCTGTAATAACTGTGAGAGAATATCTGAGAGGACAGTGGCTTAAGTACATAGCCTTGAGAGCACATGGTCCAGAATCAAGAATAAGTACAGAAAGCTGGCTAGTTTTGAAGGTAATTTGTAATCTTATTAGACTTCTATGGCACTCTCAGCTATTAATACATTTTTAATTATATCTTCACTGAATAAAGAAGAATAAAAATATTAATAGTTTAATTTTTCCTTCCTATGAAGGAAAAAGAGTAAAGAGAAAAGCTGTGGAGATGTCTAGCTAATACTCATCATCATCCCTGATGTTCCTGGAATGTTCATTAATTTTTTATGATCTGAAGTAAACTATAAAGTGTCAGCCTTTTAAATAAACAGAAATTATGCTGGAATCAAGTGATGGTGTTCTTCAGAAGATTATAAAAATATGGTGACATAACACTGTTTTACTGCAAAATGACAGAAGAAATTCTGAGTTTGAGCAAAATATAATTTTCAAATGTGCTAAACAATGCTGTAGTACATAAAGCAACAAAAATAATATAAACCCTGAGAGGAGAAGTCCAACTAAATGCACTGCATAAAAACATTGCAATTAAAACTATGATCATTAATAGCATAGGATCAAAATCTCTCACGTTGACTCATGAGTCAACAGGAGAGAGAGTAACTGATTCATGTTTATTCAAAATAGTTCTAAAACAGAAACAAACAAAAAATTAGCTTCCTTATCTTGATGAATGACACCTTCTGGAGAAGCACATTTTACAACAACTTTATCCCCACCTTGGGGTGTAACTGTTTGGGAGACAGGAAACCAGTACCATGTTCAACAAAAATCATGCCTACTTCAGTGATCTCTAGGGTCATTGCAAAACCCCACAGTTTCTAATTAACCCTGTTTTCTTGCTATTGAATCTTCATCATTCTCCTGTGATCAGTCCTGTCCAAATCATTCAAAACAACTGCACAAAACCAACAAAAACAATTTCAACCATTAAGTCAACAGAAAGTTTACTTTTAATTTCAGTAAGAGATCTCCTGTGCTTTTCCAAAAATATGTATGATGTATTCTGTAGTCTGCAGCCAAGATACAGGCATAAATTACTAAAGATTGCCTCATACTATGTAGGGACTTGATTATCCTCATAGCAGAAAATGCTGCATAAATGGGAGAAAATGCCCCTAAGGATTCCCTTGAGGTGGTGTGGTATCTCCAATACCAAGTTAAAAAAACAAAACAAACCAAACTTAAAGAACCCCTCCAAATCAAACAAAACCAAAACCAAATAGCAACTTAAAAATTAAAAAAAAAAATCAAAGTTTAAAAAAACAGGAGACAGAACAAATAAATTCAGCCATGGGACTGGTCCCAGAAACCAGTGAACAAACATGCATAGAACCTGTCTCTGTAACAGCTCCTGCCCTTCCCATGAAGCACTATGGTATCAGCTACTTTTATTGACCAGGATTTGGGGTCAGTGTACTATTCTGGAGTAGTCAGTACATTATTTTGGATGATGGTGACGTTAAAGCAAAGCAGTGGGCAGCCTGATCCTTAGTAAAAGGAATTGGGCAAGCCCTTTCAAAACAGAAAAGTAAGCTTTCATTAGCTCCTTTTCTCATCACATTGTGTATGCCAGGAGGGAGATCTGAACAGATCTGCAGCTACTTACTGTATTTAGAACAGGTCTGCAGTGCCAGAATGCAAAGATGTGGATTACTTCTGACCTTTACCTAGTTACATGTATACCCAGCTGTCAGCCACAGCTTGTAAGCTCCAGTGATAAGAAATCAGCTTTAACAGTCCTTTGGTGATCACTTTTTTCAAGTTTTATTGCATTTAGAATGCAAAAACTATTATACGGTATAAAAAAAATCTGATTACACCTCACATGATAATCCAAACAATAACAGGGTGAAGTTGTGCAGGCTCTCTAAAGAATGAGAATCTTAGCTTTTAATATCTACACAAAAAATTGAGGGTTGTGACACGGATGAGGGAAACAAAAACTGTCATCTTTTGTTTGATTTTCAACAAACAAAACTAACAGAACTAAATTACCTTGCAACACTACTAAGGTCATTCTATTCCAAAAAGATGCTTGAATGTTGTCAATTTTCATGCAGTATTGACTACACAGCAAGTAGTTCAGTATAATTCCTAGTATGTCTAACTTAAGAAGAAAGACAATGCAAACCCCCTATGAAAGAGAAGTATTATTGCAACTAACTTGATTTAAAATTTTCTTCAGCATCTGACTACTTCTTTGCACCAAAGGTAGAAAGAAGGTGGGTCAAAGCAAATACACAGAAGGTCCTAAGGGAACAGACACTGCCCAATGACGAAATCAGTCTCCCAGGAGTTAAGAGTCATAGTTTCTATTTTTGTCATTCCTGTTTTCATAATGTTAAGACCTTGGGAGGAGGAGGTACAGTATGGGGCCAGCTTCCATGATTTTACCCAACACCATACTTCCACTCATAAACAGCTACAATAATTACAATATAACTACTCACAGAGCACTGCCTAACACAGGGCAGATATTGCCTCAGAAGGGCATTGTAAAGTTTAATTATTGCACACAAAACACTGGGAAAGCCTGAGGCCAGATCATTCCATCACTTCAAGGTTGTGCGCCACAGCCACTGAACAACATTACTGGAAGTTTGAAGAAAAATAGTGAATGATCCCACTGTTGCAACAGGTCTGAGTATTTGTCATAACCCACTAATGTATTCTGTATCAGACAGGGAAAATGAAGGCAATTCAGTAGGGCATGGGGTTAAACTGGAGATAAGAAGCACCAAAAATAAATGCGTGGAAAAATTTTCACAGCTACCCTTCCTGCAATGTTTCAGTGAGTTCTTCTCTCATCAAATAAGAACTTACAATCAGTCTGTGAATATCCCCTGAGGACAGCTATCCATGACAGATTTCAGAATATTAGATTAAACACAAAGCTTATGTTACTCTTGCAGAGTGTGAAAATTATCTTCCCACCCCCTCAACGCCTTCCCCAACTCTCTCCCAAGCTCCCACCTCAGCACCAAACTTCAACAGCTCTGCTATCAGACTGAGTGCTAGACTGGTTTGGTACTATTAGTTGCTGATATCTAAAATCATCTTTCCTTTTAAGAAGTCAGTGCTGGCAGCCATCTATCCAAACCTAATTCTTAGGGAGCCCTGCTGGTACTCTGTACCCTACGGTTCTTAAAAACTAAACGCACATTTGGGAAAGTAGCCTTCCTTTTCGCTCCATCCAAAGAAGATGCACACCTCAGATGAAATGGTGCCTCTGATATCTGAGGTAGTTGGAAATTTTCTGCAGTTTTGCAGGGAAAGATCTGCAGAATGGCTTCTTAGAAGAAGAATGCCTGAACAGATCTACTGATCAGTCTAGACAGTCTTGACACTTAAAAGCCAACTCTAGGGAAATTTTTAAGGAATATTTCCCTTACAGGTTATATCACATCACTTTCCTATGCCTTTTCTACCTGTGCAGGAGAAAAATCATAGCACTTCTGTGCCAGCAGCTGCTTACATGAAGAGAGAAAGGACTGCTATTTCATTAGAACTTCTTTGCTCTGACCTGCCTATGAATTCTGGTCTCTTACTTCTGAGCTTACTTTAAAATACATGGTGCCAGTTACATCAGAGAGAAATCAGGCATTAAGTTTTCTCAACCTATTTCTGGCTGTGTTGATGAAAATTAGTACCTCCACTTCTTGCCAAAAATTTTTTAACAAGTTCCAGGTTTACCTCACTCTTTCAAGCCTGGAAGTCAGGTGTTCTGCAACTTGAATCATGAGAGCAGCAACATTAAATTAGAAAAGATTCTGGATGGAACAGGACTGGCAACTCAGCAGATACTCAGCTGAAAGTTACTGGGAAGTTTTATACAAGTGTGTGAAGAGCACAAAGCACAGGTTTCATATACATATACACATATATTTGATGCTGCAAGAGACAGAAATGATGTTAGCCATGCATAGTAAGTCTAGCACAGGACTATAGCAATGCTAGTATTAGATTAAGAGACACTATGTAAATCTATTTGATACGCATTTAGGTAAGACACAAAAAAAGCTACCTACTAGCATAAAAATGTGTTTGGTATTTTTGTGATTGAGAAGCAGAATATTTATACTTTTACACAGAGCAAAAGTTCAAGGGATGAGACAGTCCCAGGAGGGAAACACAAAGAAGATTCCACTCAGTGTAAAGCTGGATAAAAACAGATTGATCGCCCATAAGCAGACAACTAAAATTAACCTGGAAATGTGCAGGAAAATAAAAGAATAATTTCAGCAGCCTAAGGGTAAGGAAGAAAGATGTCACATCCTCCAAAAGGGGAAAATCAAGGCAAGACATAAATGAAGGATGAAGAAAGATGCAAACTACTACTGAGAAACAGAAAACCAAAGAGTACAGTATTATTAAATTGCCAAAGAAAGTACAAAATAAAAGTGGGGTGGTTCCTGCCAATTGGTACCTGACAGCTCCCATTCTGAAAGCTATTAGGTTGTGTCATCAGGAAATAAAATAAACATTGTCTGCCTAAGACATCATGTTAAGAGAGATTGTACTCAAGAGCATGAAGATGACATTTCAAAAGAGAAAGAAACAATTGCAAATTAGTATGTTTATTGTGATAGGTAAAACATCTTTCAATTTAAAGAAAAGCTCTGAGAATAAGACTTTACATGCACTGTTTTTGGAGTTGCCTTTACCATAAGACAAAGCATGAACAGCTAATAAGACCAAATCAGAAAGAACAGAACAAGGTGACTCTCTGAAGTCATTATTAGCTTTGAAAGTCTCTTCTGGACAATGGTGTGGAAAATTAAAAAAGATTCAGCATAAAAGGCAAAACAGCTGAACTACCTGATGTTTATAGACAATATATCCTACCTCCAAAATCTGACTAAGCTGAGCAAGGAAAGTCAGCAGTGGATGCAGCTAAATGAGCAAGAAGTACAATTCTTCAGAGTATTCCAAAAAAAGGATTAGGACAAAGAACATAACTTTTAAAAAAGCACCAACCAACCTTTCCTTTGAATAGCTATAAAAGAGAACATGAGTTATGTCAGTGATGCATACAAAAGACAACCTCAACAGAGGATTTAGGGAATTAAATGCTTATTAGGTAATTCACTAGGATGCCTAGACAATGCTGTCTGCTGATCATGTTGTTCAAACCAGACCAAAGTTGTATACCAATAGTCTGCATTTTTAACAATCTGGAGCTTCAGCAACTGCACATATATTTCCACCCATTCATTTAATTCCCAAAGTCAAGCCACTACTCCATTCAACCAAAGGAAAGATTTAAGGTGGATAATTCGGAAATTAGCTAGACATGCAAAAAAACCACAATCAGATCCTGCAGGTAAGACCATGTTCAGATCATCTTGCATCTCACTTTCTAGCAAAAAAACACCACTGTGCCTTCTTCTGACATAGTATATAATATATATCAGTTTCCCATGCCTGTACACATTTAGAAAGAAGCCAACAGTTTAACTTTGAATCCCATACTGAAATGCACGAAAACAGGCTTTTACAGAACATTTCTAAGTCAAAATCTTTCCCGACTTTTTAAGCACTCTGATTCTGACAACTCGACAGTCAGCAAGCTTTTCATAGCCATAAACATCCCCAGCTAGCTGCAAAAGAGGATGCTAGCTTTCACTTGTGAAACTTCTCTTGATGTGCTTCTGCCTTCCTACTTGCAGGCATTCCTTTGACTCTTTAGCACTGCTGCTGGCACACTAAATGCCGTAAGACAGGTTTTTAAAAAGAATGCTACTTTGCCTTTGCTTTTGCAAAGGCTTTTTAAGCAGTTTAACATCTAAGTAAATTTAAACAATCACCACATGCATGTAAGAAGGAATAAAAAACAAGACGAAAACAGAAACAAAAAAGAAAAGGTTTTATCACAAATAGAGCTTTAAAAAGTTCCTTTTAGTAATCTAACATGCATTTAATAGCACAGATACAAATACACAAGTCACCCTGTATAGATTTTCTATACTGACTTAATTTCTTATATGAAGATCTTCATTTATAGGGACCTCTTTACCACAAAGCCATGCTACCCCAGCTGCAATTTCACCTTTACAGACAGATTAGAGCTTAAAAGTTCAGTGTGGCCTGCTTCTTGAAAACTGAGTCTCTCTTGAATTCTGTAGCTCTCTGTACTCCATTTACTATTTTCAATTCTCTCCCTGAAGAGCCAAGAGTTGAAGTGTGACCTTTTTCCTCGCTTTAAATCTGACCTAGAAATGCACAGCTGAAACTTAACAGACTGATCCTTAATCTGAGGACAGGTATGGATGGTATGGCCCACTCATTCTGCAGAAAGACCAGCCCACGGATGTAAGAGTATAGCCAGGTCTGGTGCTTAGTTTTAGAAGTGGAATTTAGTTCTCTGCTTTGCATGATCCTGGGCTAATCTCAGTGGCCATCTGCATGGGGGGGTGGGATAAGGGCATTTCCCCACCCCATAGAGCTGATACGAAGTTGTCCTCAAAACTATGGCTCATTATGGATTGTGAGGAACCTGAGGCTAAATAATTAAATACCTAAAAGTCTCATAGCTTTCATTTCTATGCCTGGTGAGAAACCAGAAGAAGCACTATGACATCCTGCATAGTCAGGTTCCTGCTCCTTTCTTTCTGCCAGTACTGATGGACCCTCTTAAATTAGTCTCATAGCAAGTTTAACTTTTTATCAGATTTCACAGTCTGATTTTACACAGTATACCGGTTTATTTCCCATCCTAGATACTGAGCAAGAGACCATAATCCCAAACTTTCTCCACTTACTGGTGAATTCCTCACCACACTTGACAACATTTAACTGCACCCAAAAGACTTTTCATCCCCACTGTCTCCTACCACCCTGAAAGATGCACTATCATTTACTATTAAGAAAAGTAACCAAACTTGTCAGGGCCAGATCACCAAGTGGAGTGAATTATGTACATTCAGTGTCATCAACGTGAACAAAATGCTATCAAAACAACTTTATTTTCCACCTAATCATCAAGAAATAACTGCTGCATCTACATGCTGCTTGAATAGATGAATAAACAGCAACAAGTGTTTAGGTATTCTTTACTAAAGAATACTGAATACTTTCCTTTTAGAAACAAATTGAAAACAAAGTTGAAACAATTTGCCATCAAAACAAAAAAAATACTTTTTGCGTGTTTAGACTATGGCCTTTTTTCATATCATTTTCCTTTTGATGGGTTTTGAATATAATATTCTATGACTAGTGACCAGTGTTAGTAGTAATAGAGCCAAGAACAAACATATCTGATGATTAGGTGGCTCTGTTGTTACTTCTGTGTCTTAATGTCTGCTTTGGGAGGGCTGACTTGTGAAGCTGACTCCTTCAGGATTTAGCTCATAAAGGATCAGGGACTTCTTAGCATGCTCTTGAGTAGCAACAAGGGAAGAACCTGGGGTTGCTAGCTGCTATCTCATCTTTTAACTTTAGGCACCACTGGGAAACACTGCAAGGCAGAACTTACCACTGGGGACAAGGGATCAAGAGGGCTGAAACTAGAAAAGACAGTTTGGCTGCTTTCAGTTCAAGTGCAAGTATTATGAAAAAGTGTTCCGAATTATGTCACACAGGGCAAGTGTCACTGCAGTTAGTAAGAACTTAGTGCGCCAGCAAATGTCAGGACAAATTACACAGCAGGGCAGGCGAGCTGTGTGTCACATTCACTTCCAAAAGGAAAAGGCTTCCCCCCACTGCCAAGAACCTGCTCCCATTTCCAAGCTGATTTAAATCAAACTGCTCTTATTCAAATCAAAACTGCATAGAGGGAGTACTACAGTGACACGATGTGCAATTCTTCAGATCCCTCCTCGCTTGCATGGATGAAATGCTTTGACTCTCCGTCACCTTAAAACACGATCACCTCAAGGCTACAGAGCTGTATATGTAAACGGCTGCCTCCAGGTTCCTGAAGGCACTGCCTACCATGCTGATGAAAAATGTCTCACTGTCCCTATGCTCCTAGGTCATACCGATATAATCTTTCTTGCCTCTTTGATTATACATTCTTTGCAGAAAGATGCATTTGCAATTTATGTGGGACCCAACACGGTATGCAGAAAAACTGAGGCTTCATCAAGGCCTGGGGCCCCTTAGCACTACTAGAAAAGTGAATAATAGGAACATAAAACTCAGTGCACCAGAAAGAGAAAGATAGGACAAAGTAATTAACAAATTTTTTTTTTTTTTTAATTTAAGTATAAAGAAGTCTTTCATTGGACTGCAAACTCCTAGCAAAGTGAACTCATTTTGATTCAGCTATCTTTAGTTTAAACATAAATGTTTCAATTAAAAATTACAAGTGCTTCAATATGGAGAAAAAACACACCCTTATGTTCTACAGTGCAAACAAACAAACGAAACACCCACAACAAAACTAGAGCTACAAAATATTTGGATGAGTTGAAGAAAGTGTTTATTCAATTTTAAACTTTTCTAATCTAGGACTTTTTGGAGGTTTTCAGGCTTTCATTTTCATGAAATGAATATTAACTGAAAGTCACATAGCTTCCTGTAATATTGGAGTATCTGTGTTGGGTATAAACCAGAAGGTCATTTGTTCCTTCAGTTCCTAAGCTTTGTTTGGTGTTTCAATCATTTCTCAGCTAAAACTCAGATAAGCATGGCCAGAAGGCTATCAAGAATAATGCCCACAAATAAACCCCAATTTAAAAGCTCAGGAATTCAAAGTCTGGCTTTGATTTAAGCCACTATTAACTTCAGTTATTTATTCTATCCAGCAGCAACAGGCTACCATCAAGAATCACTATACAACAAATAGTATAGAAACTATACCATATATACTATACCAATATGAGAGTCACTATAGTAGATCATCTCAAGTCATTTAAAGCAGAGAGTGCACAGCACTGAAAGAGCAATGGAGATTTAGGTGAAGACCAAGACTGTTCTCAGAGGTAGCTGAGTTGCGAGCTCACATTTCCACACAGCAACACTGCAGGGACGACAGCCTTTGGCAAATGGAAAGTAACAAAGCAACTCTGGGGCTCTAATGACATTTCTGCTGTGAAGCAGCACCAATAAATCCAGTTAACTAAGACACTGCAGAATACTCTGACCCTGTACATTTTTTAGCCACTAGTACAAGTTCTTTTCAGATACTCAATTGGTGTGCAACTCTGTCATTGACTGGTGTTCTGAATGGCTGGGCTTGAGCTATGTCTGTGTAAGCACAATTTGCCTCCATGTATTCAGCCTCCATCCCCAGAACGGCCACTGCAAGAATGCAAATCCTATTTGGAAGGATTACTTGCCACGCAACGGCCAGAGGCCCTGTCCAAGGCAGGGCTCCCTGCTGTGCCAAGAAGCACAAACTCAGAAGCTCTGATCCAGAGAAGGACATGATAAAAGCAGGCAAGGTGGCACAGAAAATGGCATTGTCCCTTCACATGCGCAGAACCAAAGCTGCCATTGCCCACCCCCCCTGCATACACCTTGTGTAAAGGTGTTCAAACAAGAAAGCACAGACCAGCAGGCATTTGTACCTGGGGGAGGTGGCAATACAGATTCCACTGGGGCACCTGAGTGTGGACACCAGGGGTTACACAAGCATCTGGCAGAGAAAATAAAACTCTCTGGAGAAGTGTCTGCTATCTAGACCAGATCCTACAGTTTTTTATGGTCTACGTACATTCCTTCCTGACAAGAGTTGTGGAAAATTACTGGAATGTCCCAAGTACTCAAGAGTTTGCATGTGTTTTTCCTTTTAAGTTGCATTTGCTATTGCTTATCTTTGCATTTTCTGAATACTTTATACATGTCATTCTGTTATTTCAGCATGCAAGGGAGCACCCCCCCTGTATCTACAGGATGCAATGCCACAGTCTGTTACATTCCCCACCTAAGGATCTCTTCAATTTAGTTCCTCCACGAAAGAAGGAGACTGGTTATCTCACACTTGTGGAAATGGCAGACTGATAACACTGGCAATCGTATTTTCATATAGAATAGAAGCAATGGCAGTGCACTGCACAGGACTGTTCCTTTACCATTGAATACTGACTGGTGAAAATGGAGCAATTAAGTGTTGCACTGACTCGAGCTGAATGTCCTCTTTTCAGCCTCTCTGGGTTGAACAGAGACCAGCTAAGCCCAGTTGCAGCTGCCTCTTTTTCCAACTGCTCAGCTCCTGGTTTGAGCTCCTGAGTAACACAGAGCTGGTATGGTTTTGCATTTGCTTTGTAGCAAACTTGTGTTGATCCAAATTGTTACAATAGGAAGAAATCCCACATAGCCACTCCCCAGACACGCAGAACTACATCATCTTGAAAACGAGAAATTTTACTTTAAAACAAGTTCAGTTCATGTATTTCTCAAGTATTTCTACAAGTTTCAAGTAGATCTTCGAAAATCTGTGTTTTGTACCTTTCCTGAAAACAACTCAGTAAAGGAAACATTCAGAGTAAGTGACAGTGTATCTGGGCATCAGGCAAAAGATGCCCAGCAAATCTATCAAGCTCTCCACCACCTTCAACTTAGACCAGTATTTTTTTTCATTGGTAGGAGGAAAAAAGGAAAATTAAGCAGGTTTTATAAAGAAACCATACAACAATCCTGAAAGTGAAACACTGAAACTGTACAAAGAAAATGGCACAACTTGCATCTCCAGTCAGAGACATTTTCTGGCATTCAGTTTAGAGACTTTTTTTTCCTGATTAGCTGCTACACTACGTTTAGGTTTCAAGACTACTTCAATCTACAGCAATTAATAAGCACATAAAAAAGATGCCTTAGGTGAGCAGGAAGGTCTTCTATTAGCACATGCTAAAAATAGACAACCTGTAGAGCTATCCGAACATATACTTCATAAAATGAAATTTTCAATTTTACAGACCCCAAGGATCCAAATTTATCATTGGCTTTTGAAACTTCAGGCTTTTTTGGGTCTGCATATCATCCATTTATGATATTAATAACTGCCCACAGTTCTCAGCAGTCAGCCACAGGGTTAAACAAGCTTTGGAGAACACCTCTACTACCATCTTGGGCAATGCCACAAAAGGGACCTGCACTGCACTGAAACCAGCAAAGAAATCCATTTGTGCCTTACCTTGTAATGGGAAGAGCAGATGCCTTCAAACATATCTATATCCATACAGTCCATTGGTTCAGATCTTCCTGGTGATCAAAACTCTTCCAGCTTCTTGCCTTTTTATTTTTATCTGCCAGCTAGTGCAACCTGTAAATTTACAGAAGCGGGTGTGTTATTCCAAGATGTTTATTCATCTAATTTTATAAGGCATTCAATTTAAATACATATGGCTCTGTGCCATGTGGCCCCTATTGCTCTCCAGAGCTTTCAGTGTAATGGATTACAGACCACATTGTTTCTGTAGGTTATTGATTTTTGGGCATAGAAGTAGAAGACTCTTTAGGATTTCTTTGCAGACTCAGACTTTCCCTCTGTCACATTCCATATGTGTATATCCTACAGATTTCACAACATGCTCCTAATTTTATGAAATTCAAACTCAGCAAAAAAAACATGGCACAACTTGCATCTCTGAATTGTCAATTTCTTTGTTAATTTATCTGTTAAAGGCTGACTCTTGTGGAAAGAGACTAAATTCAATTTAAATACTAGTTTCAGAATAAGAATGCTACTAATCTGAAAAACTGGAGGTTGACATAGTGGCCAAGATTTATATTCAGCAATCAAGGTAATTAAAAAAAAAAAAACCTTTCCAAAAAGTGACCCTGGCCACTGTTCAGTGGTTTTCAGGAACAAAATTAATTAGTGGGACAGTAAGAAATTCAGTCACTTTTTTTTTTTAAACTACTGAGGGAATTGCAGTGGGATTCCTCAAATGTATCCAGAGCTGCAGTGCCTTCCAGGTATCTAAATTTGGCCATTTGAATCCAAAGGACCTCTGAAAACCAAGCAAGAGGTTCTCTGCTTATACAGTACAGTTTTCCTCTGTGAGAGCTACGACAGAGTCACTTATATATGCTTGACTCCCCACTGCAGATTGTTCAGCAAACAGAGCACTACCTCTGTACCTGACACCCCTCCCCAGTATCTTGATCCCTATATGCAGGATCTACAAGCAGAACACATTTTCATGGTGGATTTTAAAAAAACCTACTGCAGTTTTCATGAAAGTTCAATTAAACAACACAGTGTAATTATCTGTTTACTGGCAGACAGGCAGCCCATGTTAGTTCAAGAGCTGCTTTGCTGAGTTGTATTCAACTGCTCAAACAACTGTTTCATTATGAGATTTCACCAGACACCCCTGGCTCCAGCACCATGGCACAGAAAATGGGATGCATATTTGCTGCATTCCACATTTTGGCTCCTGCTGCTTAAAAGCCATCCCTGCTCTCCACAGAAATTGTTTGTGAGTATTTCAAAGGTTAGTATAGCTTTGTGTGTATGTGGGTCATAGTCTACACATCCTCTGTAGGCTGCTCTCTCCCACCCTTTCTTATTATGGAAAATTGAAAATTAACTCACTTCAGTCAGAATGCCTAAAAATCATAAGTGGTGACACTTTATACTATACGAACCACTTGCAGCCTTACATCCTGATGTAAATGCTCACCATGAAGGGTGGCACACAAAGCCACCCCACCCCTGCATGTCACACACTGATGGGACATGTTACATCTGGTTTGATTGCTATTCAAACCTGAAACTTCTGATGGAGCCAGAAAAAGCCTTGATCCTGGGACGTCTTTTGAGGGATCTGTGTCTCTGCCTCTATGCAGACAGGTATCAGTCTGAAAGGCCACACACAATTACCTAGAATCCTTGATTTTGAATCTCCAAATAATAACAACATTCCACAGGCTCTCTTTTTACTCCCAACAAGTTGCAGGACTTGATTTCTGTGAAGTAAAAGATCTGTCCTTCAGAAGTACTGGATAAAATGAGAGTCATGACTTAACATGGGGAAAAAATACAACACACACTCTTGCAAATTAAGGACCACAATGCAAACTGCTAGGAAAAAATACTGAAAATGGCACACTATGCAGATTATCTGAACATTTGCAGGCTGTATTTGTATTCAACCCACGGTTTTGGACCTCTCTAATTAGAACAAATCCACCTTCTTCATGACAGTGGAGCATGCAGAGACTGGCATGGGGAAGCAGTTTGCATTGCAATTCCACTATATATTACAATTGCTGCACCATACTTTTACTGGGATTTTGGCGTAATACTGTGTTACTCTTTCAGAATACGAATCCAACATAATGTCAAATACATTCAAATAAATAAATCTGGGCTTAACTCATGAAACCCTCCTGCCATCTCAGACCTGTTGGATGGACCAGGGCCTGTAGGTCAGGAGAGGCAGCCCCCAAGTCTTTTTGTCATCAGTCTCTGTTTCCCTGTAACACCAAGGAGTCCTAAAGCAAGCAGGGTTCATACAGAGGTGAGTGGCTGCTGTCCTTTGAATGGTGGGCCAAGGAGGAGCTTCATTGAAACATGGACTAGGACCACTCGACTTGGCAGAAAGAGGCTGCAGGTTAAGAAAACGGACACCTGGGACAATCCATCCTCGGCATGTGCCTGGATGCAGGTAAAGAGAACTTTGATGGCATTGTTCTAACACCTTAGCATGGATCACATGGATCATATCTGTGGTTACTTTGAAAAGGAAAACCTTATTTTATGTTTCTTGGGTGATTTTCAAGCTCCTGGAAGAAAAAACAAAAGTACAAAGGGCAGACAGATACTGACTTTGAGTGACCTATTTACTGTGGATGTGGATATGGACTAATGATAAGGACAAGCTGCAACTACTTCTGAGCTATGAAAGCCTCCCACTGTGCCTGTGTAATTCCCAAACACCAAGGAGTTCTATGCTCCAATGTACATGTGTTATGAAATATCAGAATCAACATTATTACAGAACCTCCATTTTACAACCACTATAAAGGACTCCTAAATGTAGTCCTGCACCATCTATTCTAGAGGACTAGCAATGGATTAAAATAGGAATGCCAGTGATCCTTTAAGTGACCACAGAAGGCTTCTCTCACCCATGTCTTCCATAACTAACATACTGTACTAGTAGCTTGTCATAAAACTATTGTTGTTCCTTTAGGCATCGTGATGTTTCACTGAAAGGCCATTCCTGGAAAAGTCTGCCTTAATAGACAGCTTAATAAGGCAAAGGGAGCTGCCCAGCCAAACCTTTTATTAAATCACACCAAAACTGCCTGAATTTATGCCATTGCAAAGACTATGGAAGATTCCTGGCTGCCCTGGAAGTGTATGTAGCAACCTCAGAGAAAAAACTCACACATCGTTGTTGATTCATACTAATGTCATTGTTTACAACGACAGGATGCATTAAATCCTGCTTAAATTACCAGGCATAAAAGCACTTGTGGATTCACATGTGGTCTTCCCTCAATAGCACTGTAATGGGGCTGAGGTAAACCAGCCTGCTGCAACCAGCATAATGTCTCCAGATGCCTGCATTCCTCTGCACACTCCCACCACATCTCCCGCTCTTTCCCCTTTGTCATTTTCTCTTCTTCCTGCCTTTCTGTATAGCTCTCCTCTCCTATTGTGGTAGCAGAGGTTGGAGGGCAGCTGGCTGGCAAAATGGATTTGCAGAGCAAGACCTGGGACTCTCAGTGGACAAGCTGACCACAGACAAGGTGCATGTCCAGGTGACAAAGAAGGGACAGCAAAGAAGATGAAGCCAAGCTCTTCTCAGGGGCTCAGTGAAAGAGCAAGATGAAACAGGCACAAGCAAAAACACAAGCAACCACATTTAAACAGAAGAAAACTCTCACTGTGAGGTTGGTCCAACACAGATACAGAGAGGCAGTGGAGTCTCCAACCCCAGAGACTGAAGATATTCAAAACTCAACTGCACATGGTCCTGTGCAACCTGCTCTAGGTGTTTTGAGCAAAAGGCTGGCTACACAACCTCCAGAGGTCCCTGCAACCTCAGCAATTCTATGACCCTGTAAACAGAGCCCTATGCCCAAATTTACTTAACTCTTCTGTTTTAAAAACAGGTTCACCATAGTATGTTAGTGACCTGGCCAAATTAAAAAGTTGATCCTGAACAGTGGTACAGGAATTTCAGTTAAGGTCTCCACACCTCAAAGATGGAATGGACTGATGAAAAAATTACTTTGAAAATGTATCCAGATGTTAGAGATGCTTCTTACTCTAAGAATCATCCGGCTCCTTTTATGCTTTCCTTGGAGAAAAGCTCCAGTGGTCACTGCTGCCTGCAGCAAGATCAGTACTCCTACTTTCAGCATTTAATGCATTACCCACTCGTAAAATTACATTTATGTCTTGCCCTTTATATCATGCTCCCAAATGGTGACTGCCAAGGCAATTTTTAGCAAATCTTTCCCTCAGCCTCCCAGCACACTGGCTAAAACCTGCTTTTCTGATGCAGAAGAATGAACAGAGGGCACAGAGAATTCATTGCCACAATAAAGAACAAGCTGGACCCCTACCCAGCTCCAGAGAACTTTTCAAAGTAAAACTGACAAGCATGCCAGCTCATACACTTCTTTCAGGGAATGCTATCAGCAAACCAAAGGTCACAATGAGTGTTTTACCTATGGATAACATATATCATCATCAGTGGCAAGGATTACTCAGTACCCAGCAGAGATGTATCATGTTCTTGCCCAAAGAGGTGGCTAAGTGTTCTGCATAATTCATTATCTCCATCAGCCAGGAGCAAGAGATAGGTCATTCTTTCCTACACCCATCACTCCTTATTTCAACAGTTACCACACTCCTGTTATTAATCATCTATTGGTAACACCTCTAACCTCACCATTCTGAGTCCTAGTATCTTAAACTCGAAGTCTGAAAAGCTTTATTTATAACAGAATACAAAGCAGATCCAAAGTTATAACCTGGGTTCACTCCTGTTTCTTTTGAAGAATAACTCAGCCTTTAGTCAGACAAGAGAGTTAATTATGAGGCTTTCTCTTTGTGACTGTTAAGTTAAAAACTTAACAGAGATTTTCATTCTTCGTATTTTGTATATTTACTCTGGCCAGCACATGCCTCCAGATGAGTCACTCATAGTTACCCCACAGTAACTGTGTCGAGTAGTTTCCTTGAAATAATTCAGGGAATAGCAAGACTTTTGGTTCACTTTCATTTCTACTGATTTTAAGCTTTAAATATCTTCAGTATCATAGTCATAAAATTGCTCCCTATCACTCAAAGGAGATCTATTGCAGATACCATATTGTCTTTAGTTGTGCTCCACAAGAGCTTTGAATGCAAAGCTTTGAATGGACCTTTAAAGGTGCAAAAACTTAGTAGCTACTCATTAAAAACATCATACGTTGCTTATTAATTAATTCAGTTGTTTAGTAAGCACAGCCAGGCATACCAGTGCAAATTTTGTCAAGCAAGGATGTCATGGAACAAGTCAGGGAAAGTTTTCTACACAGATCCACTAACTCTGACAAGAATAGATAATTTGTAAACACATACACTAGAATTTATCCAATTAATTGCCTCTCTTTACCTGGCAATTGATTAATCCAATTTATAGCATGGCCAAAACTTCTGGTCTAGCTATAATCCAAAGAGCTAGACTGGAGCATGAGTTGGTTGGTTTTTGTTGATGCAGCTGAGGTCTGTTGCATGGCCACCGAGGGATTTGGTTTAGCTGAACTCTTGCTTTGGGGAGCTGCAGGCTGTGAAGAAATGTAATCTGTGCTGATTCAGCTTATCTGCTAAGGCAACACTCAGCCCTGGCAAGACCTCCAATGGAAAGCAGAACTAGAGGAGATGCTACAGCACAAGCACTTAGGAATATTGCCTGCTGTTGCCAGGAGAGGAAAGATTACCCAGTGTTTTCAAACTTCTAAAGGCAGTGACAACACATAAAATCTCTTTAATGTATGCACAATATTGCAGATATGTAAGGATTATACTGACACACACATTTTATTAGCAGAAATAAAATATTTTGTCAATAATAACCTTGAGTTGTGTTTTATTCTGCATTAGGCTGTTGTAACTGCAGATCCAGGGTGCAATAGCATAATGGCATCCCTACCATTGTAACACTTGTAATTGGCTTCCCTCTTTCTTTAATCTCTTCAGTGGAAAGACAGAAGTTCAAACTATTCCATACCTGGCATTAGTCTAGAGAACATCAGTTTACAAGGGCAGAGCAAATTCCATCAGTTCTAATCAGATTAAAGGTGTTTCTGCAGTTTTCAAATCCTCAGAAGTAACACTTTTTTTTTAAAGGAGTAACTGGTGTTCATACAGTTGATTAGCATGGTCCATCACAATCAGAATAGCTGGTAAGAAATTTAGCAGAATAATTTCACTGCATCTGCGTGAAATATTACTTTATGATAATGACTTACAGTAAGTCTGGCATAAACTAGAGAGGAATAGGTCACTCTGGGACAACAGGGTAGTAGGCAACAGCCAATTGCTTGCACGTGTAGTTTTAGGTCTAGTTAAGTTTTTAAGTCTCTAGACTATCTTCAGATACAGGTAGTGTCACTGTTACTATACTATTATCTATTCCTAAAATTATCTGGTAAAAATCACTCTGCTAACATCAGAGCTCACTCTGATGAACTTAACATAGATTTGAACAGTTGCATCTGCCTTCCAGAGGTAGTGCTACAAAGCATTAGTAAAAAATGCTTACTTAATTTTTTTTCTTTTGAATTACATTCCTTAATCTACTGATTTACATACTTTCCCCCCATCCCCCCAAAAAATAAAGGCCAGGTGTAAAACGACACCCGCATTCATCAAAAGCACATTCTCACTGCTGATTTACCTTCCCAGACAGTCAAAAGGTCATTTTTAAACATTAAATTATCAATAGGATAAAGATGAACTGATCCTACTTGCTTTAATTAGCGGCTTTTTCCACAGCAGCCTCTCCACATAAAGGACTCCCTCCACAGACCTTGAATGCCTGACTGCTTTCTGCAGTTGAGAGAGGTGAATTTTCTCTGATACAGTATATGTACTGTAGTTCTGCTGCACAAGCATGGCCATTTATTCATAGCATAGTTCCATTTCCTACCCAATTTTTCCCGTATAAATCCTGTTTAATCCTTAGTTACTTATGAATACTTGTTTTATCTCTGTTACAACCATCTATGCTTTAAAATATTTTACTGAAACAGTCGTCTGGCCCCTCCTACTATATGAAGGCTATCTCTAGTAAACTGTCTATCACTACTACAACAGGCTTTTTCAGTGGTTACACTTCAAGACATCTTTAAAAAAGGATGCCGTCTTACATGCAGTGTTCTACTTTAAATACAACATGCTAGCCACAGGCTCCCAGTTCATTTTGAAATGAGTCTCGTGCCTTTGGCTGTATATTACCAATACACATCTCTGCAAACTGACAAGCACCTGGCAGCTCCCGCTTGAAAAACAAAAAAATTTAAAAATCCTGCCTTCTACCCGAGATATGATGCTTTTCATGCAATAATAGATATTAATGTCACCTTCCCTCGCAGCTCCCACCCATTCGAAAAGAGTGGGAATAATCCACACGCTATTTTCACTACGTGTCTACCCCGGAAACTGCTTATTCACATATAACCGAGCCCACTACACTGCAGAAGGACAGCCACAACGCAATGCTCCTTAAACTAACAGCGCAAACCACCCGGCTGCCGCCGCCTCTTCAGATCACCTCTCACGAAACAGGAATACAAACCGAGAAGCGAACGCATCTCACAAGCGGAGCCCCAGCCCTCTCACACCCCTCACTCCGGAGCTGCTGCCGCCGAGCCGAGCCGAGCCGAGCCAGCCCCGGCGAGCAGGAACCGGCCGCCGCTCCCCGCTGCCGCTCACCCCCCCTGCGCCGCTGCTGCTGCTGCCGCTGCTGCCGGGCACCCACCGCCGCCCGCTGCTGCTGCCGCTGCTGCTGGCCCGGCGGCGGGCGGGGCTCAGCCGGCCCGGCCTCCCTCCCCGGGAAGGGTCCCTGGCTGCGGCAGGGCGGGCGAAGGAGGCGGCNNNNGGGCGGGCGAAGGAGGCGGCCCCGCCGCGGGGGCGCGGAGCGGCGGCGGGCGAGGCGCGGGTGGCGAATGTAAATGAGCAGCGGCGGCTGCGGTTGTCAGGGATGAGGGGCAGGGTCTCACCGGGGCTGGGAGGGAGGGTTCGCCGTGGCTGCGCCGAGAGGGGAAGCCCGGGGTTTAGGGGGGCCGGGCTGGAGAGGTTAAATGCGCGGCAGAAGCTGCTGGCAGGAGTACGGCGTTACAGTGGAATTACAGGTGGCTGCCACAGCGGTTCGCTCCACACAACCCCTTCCGCTGCGAGCAGCGGGTTGTTTGACATTCTGGCAGTGTCTTACCACTCCTTTACACCGGGGCTCGTGTGCTGTCACGGCAACTCTTACAGGTTTGAGCCTGGCTGATAGAGACCTCGGAGGAAATTTACTGCTGATGAGTTAGGATTTATCCCGTGGGCAAGGGAACGTTTGTAGGGACGTTGGTGTGGCTGCTCCAAAAGAAACTGACCCTGAGGAAGTGCAGATTTAGAAGCAGTGGCAGCTCCCAGCCGAGGTCCGTTCCAGTTCAAAACCTTACTCAAAGCACTTCTGATTCCTGGAAATTTTAAGCCTCCCTTTCTCTCCCCTCATTAGCATAATCATTATTGGTTGTGATTTTTCAATATTAACTGATAGAGGGGAAAAACCCTACCTTTTTTGGTTACCTCTTGTTGCCTTAGGTTTGCTATTGCTATGTAATTATTGTCAGCCGATACAAACCTGCTCCATCTGTCTTCTGATGGCGTAGGCCTATCTTACTTTTTATTTCTTATTACTTCAGTGGAAACGTTGAGTCTGTCAGGAAGTTAGGACTTAAGAATGCAAAGTGGTACACAGAGCTTCTGATGTATAGAACAATCACAGAGTGGTATGGGTTGGAAGGGACCTTTAAAGGTTGTTTAGTCCAACCCCCCTGCAATGACCAGGGACAACTTTAAATAGATCAGGTTGTTCCAAGCTCTATTCAACCTGTCCTTGAATGTTACCAGGAATGGGATGTCCAGCACCTCTCTGGGGAACCTGTGCCACTGTTTTACCACCCTCCGAACCAACCCTCTTTTAGATTAAAACCACTATGCCTTGTCCTGTCACAACTGGCCTGATTAAAAATTTTGTTCTTATTTTTCTTATAAGCCCCCTTTTAGACATTGAAAGGCCAAAACAAGATCTCTCCATCTACCTGGTTCCTCAGCACTTCATTCAACGGGCTTTACAATCTTTTCAGATTAAAGAAAGAGTTGCTGGTGAAATATCACTAACATTGAAACTATGGATTAATCAGTGAGATTTTGGTTTTGTCAGTGCAAAAGCAACTACTGCCGTGTTTTTCTGGCTTTCCCTTCTTATTTCTTCTTTTGCCCAATATTTCCTTCAAGTTGCTGCATGAATGGCTGAGTCCACATCATACACCAACAACTAACAACATCTGCAGTTATTTATGTTTTCAATCACAGTACAAATATTAAATAATTAGGTTAAATATGCTAATGAAGCTGTAATAACAGAGTAACCTATTACTGACTAGGAAGTGTAAGATTTTCACCTTCCTATATGATGAGCAAATAGATATGAAGAGAGTTTCCCAGGCTGGCAGCCTCAATTATGTCTCCCAGACTAGGGATACTCTGGTTCATAGTCAAAAAGAGAAGAAACATCAGTCTGCCTAATCTCTCTGCTCCCTTATAAAGAGTAAAGTAACAGCCTGAAGCTAAATAGACCCCTTTGCTCCACACAGAGGGGGTTTGTTCAGCAGAATGTCCATCAACTCTGCTAAACTTAATAATTTTTTTAAAATTCAGGAGGAAATTTCAGCTGCTAAGAAAACATTATCCCAGGGTTCACACAAACCACATATGGAAGCCACGTTTCAGAGAAATCACTTGTCTGCCTATGTTCTACATACTGAGGTTAACCATTTTAAGGCAGTATATTTAACTAGCCAGCAACAGATATTTACAGGTAAAAGGATGTTTTCTGAGGAAGACCAAAGTTCAGCCACTTCAGAGATCTACACTTTGAAGAGAGGTTATGACTTGTCTCTGGTCAAAAGCCATCAAGCTTGGCTCCTTTGAGGCACTGTAATTCATAAGTAATTATAAAGAACAAACAAAAAAGATTGGAGTTTCTTTCTAACAGGAACAAAATAATTTTTGATGTTAGAACTATAGTTATAAGAAATTTTCAAAATCCTCATGGGACTTGTAAAAACACATGATGACATTATTAATCTTCTACCTAATGAATTTTTTTTTAAAAAGGAGTGTCAAATCAAAACGAATGTAAATTTTTAGTTCATAGAGAATCCAAATTGAACTGGTTTAGATATAAAGTAAATTTTATCTTTGCAAAATGAATGGAAGTTGTAAAATTGGATGAACAAGGGTATATACAAGAATTCTTTGTCCTTGGAGGATTCCTTAGCACTCAAGAGAACTGAAGCCTGATAGATCCCCATCAGCTTCAAAGGATCAGGCTGAGGTGCACAAGCAACACTGAGCTGTGAACTCCCATAGCTGCAGCCACAAGGAATCCCAGATGAGTCCTGGGACGGTATCCATTTCTTCTCTCTGTAGGCCAGTCGCTTGGTGGGTAACCAACACCCAGCAGGAGCTGAGAGATTTGCAGTTTTTAAAACTGGTTCAGTCTTTAACTGAAAGGAAAAACCATACACAACTTATTACACAGTATTTTTCCACCCCCTTCTTATTCTAGGACTATAATTATTCCCTGTTGCAGAAGCTGTACAGTAGTAATCCCTCTCCTCCTACATGCTTCATTTACAACTTGAGAGCTAACAGCATAATAAATTTTTAATAAATTATACTAAAATATTGTGGCACTGCTCTAAAAATAAAACCTGGAGATGAGTTGTTAAGAATATGTTCCTTAGACACATAAAACTATCCCTGAAATATGCAGAATTTTTTACAAAAATGTCTTGGCTTAGAAACATCTGTGATCATAAATACATCTCAGAAAAGCACTGGCAGTGAATCTGTAGTATTTGAGTCACTTTTTTAAAGGAAAAAGCTTTTTCCTTTTCACTATTAATCTCTTTTCCTTTCATCTCAAATTTAATTCATCTCTAGGTCTTTACAAAGTCATGAAATTATGCATGTGCTAAGAACGATGAGTTAGAATGAAAGAAGGAAGGACGTCACAAAGATTTAATAAAAGCAATAATAAAAATGCTGGGAAGAATGAGGAAAATATTGGAGTTTTATTCATTCAGGACCACAATACTGGCCTGAGCCATTTTTGCAGGTTTTAAGAATAATGTTTCTAATTTTGCATCTATTGGATTAATTTTGATTGTGAATTCAGATAACACCAGGCAGTGGAGTGTTCTTTTACTACTGTGATTTTGTAATTATGTTTATGCTTAACATTGGGTCCCTGAATCCATGGTAAAATATTTCATTAAATAGTCTGATTTTCAGGCATCCTAAATGTTTACCTGCCTATAGAAGCTATAAATACCTAGCAGCTCTAGGACTGAGCACTGTTTAATTAAATGTTTATACATGGTCCTGGAAATCCCGCATTAAGCCTACAGACTTCAAAAATCTTAAATTTTATGTCTGGGGTTTTCTCTCCTCTTTTCTTTCTCAGAAGCATCTCATAGCTCCCCAGAATTTGTAAAGAGAAAGAGAAGGACTGAAGAAGGAAAAGATGATCAGCTATGAATGCCAAAGTCATTTACACATAAGACTCATATATATGCTCATATATTGAATGGTTTGAGGAAAGTGCTCAGAGATTTCATTTTGATGCACAGTGATTAAGATGGGCTCTCAAAAAGGCAGCAGTTAATAGGGTAAAGTTGTTCTTGTGCTGGTTGCATGAACATAACAGAAGTGTCCAAGCAGTTAATTAAGCAAGATGGAAAAGAAGCAATGTGTTAAAAATAAAAAATCTTCAACAAAACAAGAAAAAAACCCCTACTGCTTTAAAAGTTCTCATAGAAGGAAGGAAAAACTTTGAGGTTTATAGGAGAATTCAAAAGACTTTGAGAGTACTTTTCATTGGATAAGACTGTAGCTGTTTAGGGATTTTGCAGAAGAGCATGGAGTACACCACTGAAAAGAGTGAACTAAAATACATTTTCAAATATTGCCACAATTATTTTAAATCTGTATCTAAATATCACATATCAGGCTTTGGAATGGTGATGCTTCTCTTATAAATGTGCTGAATAGACTATTCAAACTAGATGTGTTGAGGACATGTGTATACTTCACCCATATCTTAATGAAATAGATTTTTAAGGAAGATCGCTGGTAGCTGAAAGTAAACTTAGGGTTATTTGTTTTCTTGGTTCAGCACAAAGAGAGTAATTCAAACAGAGAAAAGCAATTTTAAAAACATGTCAACAAAGAAAACTAGTTTAAAGTAGCCCTCACCCATAAAGAATTCCTAGTACTGCTTGAGCAATCGCGCTGGTGGGAGCTGTGTTCCTGAAAGGTCACCACATCACACCAGAACAGTGGAGGCTTAAGCTCCATTTTACCTTGTGTCTGTCAGAGTCAGTATTAAAAACAGTGGCACAGCAGGGAAGAAGCTGAGGCAATCTGGACAGCAATTGACCAATAAGACCTCCCCCCACAGAATACCTTAATCTCTTCAACAAACCACACATATTCACATGTCCCATAAACTCCAGGGATTTGTTGTTTCTGACTTTCCCTTCATTTTAGGTGTTTCCCTAGTTTATGTCTATATGGTCAACAGAAATATTTCACCACCAACTTTAGGCTGGGGTTTAATATGTGCTTTCCAGTGAAGACCTCAGGTGATGTACATCTCATGGAAACTTAATGTAAAAATTAAATTATTCTCCTCATGCCCATCTCTTAGAAAAAGAAAAAAATATTATTTTAATGGTGCAAGTAAAAAGCTAAATAAAACTAAAAGCAACTACAGGAAAATATGGAAGAATATGAAAATTTTTTTAAAAATCTAAGATTGTTTTCCTATCTGTTACAAAATGCCCTTACCTAAGTACTTAATCCTGCAGTTGGGTTTTAATAAACTAGTATTAGGGATGTTGCTATTGTGTCAGCATTGTGATAAAAAAATTCAGGGGGCCTTTCCAGACATCATCACCAAAACACCAAGAAGATAGGGCTTGCTCTTTTCTTAATAAAAAACAGATAAGATACAAACTTGCCATGTATTTAGAAGCTCCCTCCTGTTCAGAAACTAAATTCATTGCTTCATTATAATTATGACCTTTACAGGTTTCTTTATAATTGCTAATTACTTTTTAATCTCCCTGGTAATAAATAGATTTTCTAAAATTAATTTATTTCACTCACAAGGACTAACAGATTACCCAAGATTCTGCTCACCATCTGTCATGTAAACACAGGTAAAGTAAAATTTTCCTTGCTTTTTCTTCCTAAATTGCATTTCTTTTCTTCTGGAGTTGTTGTGTCCAGATTTATAGTATCACAAGCAGTTTTTGGTTGGATGCATTTATTTGTAAAATAACTTTCAAGAAGCAGAAATTTTATATATAGTGAGGACTTTCAGTAAATTGCAAAGGGTTATATTAGCTAAAAGTTCCCCTGGAAAGATAGTGCAGTTCTTATTCCTAAATGTAAAACTGTCTAAAACTACAATCACATTCCAATTAGCAAGGTGTTAGATTAATTCATTATTATAGTTCTCCAAATTAAGAAGACTAAAATAAGATGAGCTATTTGTCTTTTTCTGACATTCTGTGCATTTCAGGCAGAGAATGAATAGGTAAGGAATAGAAAATTCATGTTTCCAACCTCAAAGGTTGGGACACTTTGTACTGAAAATTAATTGTCATGTAACTTACAAGTCTGGGAAGTGAGACTTCAGAAACAGATGTCTGATTAAAATTGTTTGCACTCTCCCTGATCCAATTAGAAAACTACCCCTCTGCCATCATGGCATTGTTATTTCTGAGTTTTATGAAGATATAACCATTTAGAGACTACTGGTTCTCTTCTTTGTAGTTAGATGAAAGTATTTGAACAACTGCATTACCAAAACAGTTTTTAAAGTGTTTTTCAGGGGCTGTTAATTCAGCCATGTAAACATTAGCATTTTGTAGAGATTTTTAAGTGCATTTGGTCACAAAACATACAGCTTGATTTTGATTCAGTCGTGCATTACTTGTCTGATGGTGTGACTCCTGGAAATGCCCCAGTCAGTGCAAATTTCCAGAAGGTTCCACAACAGCTTCCATGTTCTGACAACAGTACTTTTTGTCCCTTTTTTGAGAAAAAGAAAAAGAAGGCATTTTGTCTAAATATGACTTCCAATTAAAGTGGGAAAGTATTTCAGCCAAATATAAGATATGGCCAAGGTATCTGCCTTCTGTTTATTATTAAAATAAATTTGGAGCATTGACTAAACAAATATAATACGGCTGTTTTCCACGAACAAAAAAAGAGTAAAAATATGTATTACATGGAAACCTGGAAGGTGAATTCTCTTCTAGCATATTGATTTCTTTTGATTTTTTTTTTATTTAGAGTGTGATATTTTTGCTTACTCCACAGGCAGGAAAAATAAAATCATTTTCAGAGAGAGCTCTCCTTTATTTTAGTACATTCCAGGGCAAAAAACCTTTTTTGTTCTCCACCCACCTTGCCATCCTCCTTTTGCCTACCATTTCTACCATTTTTTGCTTTCATCCCTGCTTACAAAAGGTTCTCAGCCCTTTTCACAGGGCCAACGTTCTAAACAATCTCTGCCCATCAGTTTCCTGTGGGTTCAGGTGTTGGACTCTTCCAAAATTCTGGAAAGAACAGTCTGTAGCTTTGCAATACAAATCTCCAAATTCCACATTTGCCACATCAGTTCTGATGATATTCTTTGGATATTTATCTCATACTGTGTATTAATTAGCTATATTAATCAACTTTGATATTAATTGTCAGACACAGCACTACGATCAGAGAGATAAGTCTTAAAGGCTGCCATTCCCTGGTTTTCTGTTGGGGAGAGTGCTGGGCTCAGGTGATGCACTGTCAGGACATTCCTCAGGGACTCTTAAAAACCTCCCCACTGTCAACCAGATGCAGCCACAGACTGACAGGTCTGCAGATATCTGTCTGTAAGCAGGTCTTTAGTCTATTGGCAAGCTCAATCCCCAAGCTGAACATCCAATAAAGGAAGCACACCATCCACTTTGTCTAGATTCTAAAGCAATTACAAGTTGCTCAGTGCAGGTAGCACAATTGCTGATATTTGCATGAATCATGCAGGAATTTCCCTGGAAAGGACGGGTCAACAAATGTTTCGGTTACTTATGTTCAGTAAAAATCAGATCCCAAATGTGGGTGAGTGTGGAAGCAGAAAGCGCCACAACAAAAAAGCTTCTTCTCTCTCCCCTGGAGGGTAAGCCCTTAGGCACTCCCTCCTTGTCATGTGATCTATAGTTTTGCTCCTAGCATGCTTTTCTGTTATATGTTAATTTGTTGTACCCCATTGGCCCTTCCCCCTTTGTACTGCCCCTGAGCCCTCAGACCATTCGCTGTTGCTCTACCCCGCCCCTCTGGCTATCCTATATCTGCCCTGCTCACTCCCACCCTGTGAGTCAGTTTGTTCCTGGACCCTTCAAGGAAGGAGAATAAACATTTTGCATTGGAACCCCACACACGGCTCCCGTCTCTTTTGTCCTGCATTGGCTGAAGCGGGGCTCTCACAAAAGGGCTAAATCACTCACTGCCCGGGAGCGAGCCGGAGGACGTGCCAGTGCCTCAGAGACGTCCTCCAAGGACGCTTCTCCGGAAGGTCGCGGCACTCCATCACTGCCCTAGGGCCCGCCGCAACAGATGAGTTTGTTCATAACGTGTCATACTTACAGGTGTTTGGCTAAACATTGGTCACACTCTGAAATGAACAGTATCCAATGCATTGGTATGCCAACAGGCTAACCCTTGGAACGAAAATGGGTGTATTTGGGCTGTGAAATTTGTAGTAATTCACACAGTCCTGTGATCGCAGTGTAAGGAATTAGGCTGGTAGCTGCTGGGCTTGGACTGATAGTAGCAGGGCTTCTTTCACCTGGAACAACCACCCCAAGGGGACTTGGGAATCTCTCACTGGGGACGCCTTGCCTTGAATGCACAGAATAGACAGCAAACGATGTCTGAGTGTGAATGTGCATATATGCACAGTAGTAAATAAATGTTTTGATTTGCAGCTCAATTCCAACACAGCATCCATGTTCTCTTTCATCAGTTTCCAAATAAACTATTTTATCAGCATTAGCATCAAGCTTTTCAGTTCAAAAGCAAAGGAGTTCTCTTGAGCCATTGAAGAATTTACATTTCTTCCATCTGTCTTGTAGCTTCCTCACTGTACATGGAAAATGGAGGTTTCCAATCTCTGTGTCTGGTTCTGTTTGCTTAATTCAACCTTGTTATTAACCCTCTAGCAACTCACAATCGAATACACATCAACCAATATCATCCTAATGGTTTTACAGGCCTGTTGGCCATATTCTGAGACTTTGAAGTTAATAATTTTGCTTGAATAAGGAGTTCAGAAATGTTAAAGCTTTTGCTTAAGAACTGCAGACACAGGAACAAAAAATACAATGTTCCCTGCATACCCCTTTTTCTCTTGAAGACAAAAAGTGGAAATATTTTCCTCATTCTTTTCTCTTCCTATGCAAGTATCTGCAGCTTCACAAGGTTTACATCATTAAAAATTCTCCTCTAAGGCAAAAGTTGTAGAGCCAACTGAACGGGGCTCATTTTCAAGTCAATGAGTTTCTGTTTGAACAGTCAAGTCATACAAGTAAAGATAGTGGAATAAGAAAGCAATAATCTAGTAATAATGAAGTGGGAAGAAGTGTGAGTACTTATTAAGCCTTGCTCCCTCAGGACTCAAAATTACGTCCGAGTTTTCAAATGTGCTGAGCTTCAACTTAAGTCATATGCATGTAATGGAGCAGAGAAAATTGTAACAGATTTACAATATTAACAGTTTACTGAATTTGCACTTGTGTCAGTAGTACTTCGGTGTATAATTTATTTTTCCTAAGATGCCATTCAAAAATAAAATTTATTAGAGAAAATGTAAAGGCAATGCTGTATTTGCTCAAAAAGAATGAGTATGTTTTAGTGCTGTTCTTTTTTCAACTATTTTGTCTTAGAGGAGGACCATGAGTAGCTTTTTCCCACTATGGTTATTGTTTGAATGATGAAAGGAAAGAATGAAGAAATGAACAGAAAACAAAGGGCATTTGTAAAACTTGTATAATTTGCCCATGGAATTTTAGCACTCATGCAAAACATGTTTGAATTCAAACAAACATTTAAATTTCTTTTTCTATCTCTGAAATTTTTTTGGGGGAGACACGGACCACATTTCAGCTTTGATGTAACCATTTTTATCCTAGACAATTTACAGCTTTAATTATTTAGTACTTGTGTCAGACAGCTGAATCTTCAGTCATTCTTCTTCAACAAAAAATCTCTGAATTCAGTCTTCCTCTACCCCTCCAGCCTCATCACAAACTCAAGTCAAACTTTAGCCAATCCATAATCAACTTCTTCCAACCAGTAATTCTATTTATTTGGTTCCTTTTGATTTATAATGCCATTCGGTGTGGCATCTGCCTCATTTCAGCCCTATTCAACTTTCACCAAGGTTGTCTTGCTCGGTAGTTGCTTATTTATCTCCTCCAAGAAACGCTTTATCTAATGGAGAGTTGTAATTCTCCATTTCTCAAAGTAAGCAGTGAAGGAACCTGTTTCTCTTTGTCATTTGCATGCACACATGGTTATATGCAGATATATATTTTTTCATTGCTAACTACAGATTTTTTCAATCACAAAAGTTTCTCTGTCTGTCAGGAGAAGTTTGTGTTCTTACATCATCTATATTAATACCAGCTTTGACTCTATCACTATTAAAGCAAACTGATTCTCCTCTTTCCTCTTGATTTTTATTCCCTTTTTGTCCATGGTCATGGCAAGAAAGATCATATGGGGAACATAATACACCCCGGCAAAAGAAAATATAGTCTAAAGAGACAAACTTGGTTAAAAGTCTGCCTGAACAACAGCAGAAATTATTTTTAAAACATTGAAAAATTAAATACACAGTCATGGTTTACATAATGCTGACCTACCAGTATTTTTGTACTTCAGTTGCTGCTACTGGCTCTCTCATCCCTTTGCACATTTGCAGTGGCATCACAAGACCTCTGGCAGTGGTACTGTCCAGCTGACGTCAACTCCAAGGATCAAGAACTTTATTTTAGATGCAAGTCAGGATTTTGCTTTTGAAACAATGTATTTTTTGTTAGCTTCAAAAGTGGTTTTACCTTCTCTTTACCTGTTGCTTTCTTCCTATGTCATTCAGCTGAATGACTAAAAATAATTACCAGGTTATAAATAAGTAATGCCCCTGAATACAAGGGGAAATGAAAAGAAAATGGAGACATCTTTTGCATTCATTTGAAACCTGTACAGGATAATCTCCTCTGGAGTGTAACTGTAATTGGTCAATGTTGCAATTGAAGATTAGGAAAGACATAAGACTTAAAAGGAAGGGAAATAACCTACATCTCACTTTGAAATGAAATCTGTTTGTCTGACACAAACAGTCTTGGTTAATAACTTTATAGCAGACATACAAATAGTCAGGAGATATTTTTGTCCGTGATGTGAAAAAATTAAAGAGAACTGAGTAATGAAGGTCTAAGGATATACTAAAAATAGCAGGAAACTGAGCCAGTCAGTCATGGGACCAACAACAGTGCTAAATGTTGTAGAGAAAGAGTAAGAAATAATTCCTTTAGAAGATGCAAATTCCCAAATGTTTTGTAAGGTATCAGACTTTTTTTTTTTAATCTGGAAGGATATTATGCCCTTACAAAAAAACTCCATGTGTTTGGTACTGACTTTGAAGCAGACAGTTTCCTCTTGCAGAATTAATTTTCCTTGCATTTCGCTTAAAATTAAATTTTACTTTCAAGAGTGTTTTCTAAAGCAGCAAATGATTGTGAAATATTAAAGACATGAATTTTTGTGTATAGGCAATTTTAATGAAAAAGAAGTTGCTTAGGAAAACATACCTAGATTATGGTCTAGCAATGCTTATTCATTTTCATCAGACATCCTTGATTACAAAAGAAAATAGATAAGGCATAAGTCATATTAAGTTTCCTGATCTTATCACCACTCTTTTTAGCAACTGGGACGATTCAAGGGGATGACCTGGGAGGGATTTACTGTTTAACAAGATGGAGTTTCTGCTAGAAGAAGGATTCTGCTTCTTCATAGTGAAAGAGCTGCCCACATTCACTTTAATGTAAATGAGTACACTTGTAATTTTCTGCACACTACTCTTGTTTGAATGGAAAATGTGAGGGAAGACACAATGGAAAAACAGACCAAAATTTGTTCAAAACGTGGAGACAAATTTACAAATTTGATATGAATGAAGGTAATTTTTGAAGTTTGTGTGTGGTACAGAAAGACAACACAGGAGAGTCTACAAGCTCAGAATTTCTTTGTGAGGTTCTGCCTAATTGAATGTACAGTAAATGCTACTGGAAATAGCAGCAACATGCTGATAAGGTGAGGCATTCTTCATGCATTTCTTTAACAGAAAAGTATAGGTAAGTTACCATTCACTTCACTAGCCAGAAATAATTAGTTCAATTCCATCTCTCTCATTTAACTTTGTCAGCCTCTATATCCTGGTTGTTAAAACACAATTCTGCTCCTCTATTCTGCCTTGTTTACACTGTTTTAAAAACTGTTCCTCAGAAATCATTTGCCATCATTTAAATGTTTCAATTATTTGCTTCTGAGAATGCTGCCTATTTGTCATATCTTTAAAGGGTCTGGAGGAAAATACTAGTAATAATATAGAGAAATGGGAATGAGTTATTCTACAAAAAGAATGGATTTTTTTTTCAAGGGAAATAATTTTCAGGAATTTTTGTTAAGGAGGAGGGTAGTTATATCAGCCATTGCTTGTGGTAGTAACTCTGAATTAATTACTGCATACACAGTGCTATTATCAATTTGCTAGCTATCCAGCATGAAATAAATAGTAGTGGATTTCAATGCATAGAATTATGCAATCCTAATTTAATGTACATAAGTCTTTATAAAATTGGAGATCAACTATAATGACCTCCAACTGCACAAAATATTTCAGAGAGAAAGACGTTGCTATAAGATCAATTCCTAGTTTTTATCCACTTTGCTAAAAATAAAAGATGACTATTCTGACACATTTATTCACATTGCAAGTACCCATCTGCAGGTGCTGCTCTACTGAAGAATAGAAAGGCATGGTCCTGACTGAAGGTTCATTGATGCTGCAATGAACATCTGATTACAGGAAAATTTCCACTAAGTCTGCAGGAGCATGATTATAAATAGGTTGTGCTCAGCATGTCAAGCATACAGATTTTACCCCATCAGGCATAAAAAGAAGCATTGGTTCACTTTATGTTCTCCATCTTTGTTTGGATAACTCACTTCTTAATCCAATACAGGCAGCAAGCAATTAATTTCTTTCCCATGCCCTTATTCCTGTCAGTCCCAGTAACAGAGGGTTATGCCTTGATTCTTTGGATCATTACTGAAACACAGGTATTTACTGCTGTCTCAGGGTTGATGAGCAGGTGTATTCTTAAATCTTCATTTAGTTTTCAGTGAACCATTTGGATATTTCAGTGTTCGATCCCTCACATCCATTCTTTCATGTCACTCAAATTTACCCTGTGCTGACAGGATTGCAGTGCCAGATTAATTACTCTATATAACTTTGCTTTGCTAGCAAGTCATAAGTTGAGGAAACTATGATGCATAAAAAACTATTGTCGCAATTCTGATATAGCAAGGTCTCTAGCATGGGCACATCCTCTTACTAGTTCAAATTATTCAGTGGTGGAAAAATGGATATGTTTCCAGGCACAAGTATCTGGAGCCTAATTGTGTGTCCCAACTGTATCAGCTGGTTTAATGCCATTCTTCATAAGCTTTGTCTCTCTGTCATGCACACACACACAAACATCAAACACACAGACTACTTACTTGTGCCTTGCACATTAATTTCAAAGGAGAGTTTATTGCTAAGGCATGATTTCCAGGTTTTGCCAAGAAAAAAAAAGGGGAGGAAAATAGGTAAGAGAAACAGTTAAGAGAGAAGACTGAACTTCCCTGAAACTGAACAATAGATTTTGTTGCTTATGAAGATTATTATAGAGTAGGTATTGGTACACACAACTGGCTGCAAATTTCTTTGTGAGATGACTGTGATTAAAGTTCAAATCTATAGACCTCTGGGCTTCATAAATTTATATCATGAGAGATTTTGAGCTGCTCTGTGCTGATTTACATTCTCTCAGGTTATTCTGTTGTTGAGATGTTTACTGCATGTATTTATTGGTATGGTGTGACAGCTGGGGAGAAATAAATGGAAAGTGTTGGAAATGTTAAGAAACTAGTCTAGAAAAATGAAACACCTGTGAGAAGAGGACAAAATCCAAGGTTCTTTCTGACAAAGAAAAGTGTTACATTGGAAAAACCAGTGAAGAAACAATATATAACTATGCAAAGGCAAAATTCAATGCATTGTATCACATCCGAATGAAATCACACAAGTATTTGGGAACACAGTATAAATGTAAGTGTTGCAGATGCTCTCTGCAGACATTTCCCCACAGTTTTTTGCCCCTGACTAGGATCTCAATCCCCATGTATACCAATGTCCCTAGGCTGCATTCACCTGCTCTTCTGTCATCAATGGGCAAGATTTAAAACACTTTGTTACTACCTCTTAGCTAAAAATACACCCTCTATCTGAATCTGACTAGAAAAACTTCAAGAAATTTGTTTATTATGTCCTTACTCTGACAGTCATCACAGAAGTTGTCACCACTAAAGACCCATTGCTTCTGATAATGCTTTTTCTTTGTGAAATCAAGAAATTCTTGTCCAGGTAAGTGACAAGACAGTGAAGTGGGGTTTTCTATGTGTCAGTCTGAGGCAGAGTGTGTGCTCTATCAATATTATGTCTACCATGCAGATTAAAGCTGAGGTTCTACCAAAAGAAGAAGAAAATACTTGATATACAACAGACTATGAATGGCCATTAAGTTACTGGACCACTGGTGATTCCAAAGTAGGTCTTGGGCTAATGGTGTTGTAGAACAGAGGGAGATACTCATGCTGCCAATGGTAAGAGCAAAGCAAAACAAACCAAAACAAAAAAAACTATGAAAAACCACCAAACAACTTGGCTATTATGATCATAGGATCAGGCCAAAAAATCAACTGGAAAAAATACTTCAAAGAAAACAGTTACTCTGGGCCCTGGGGAAACCAGTCTGTTTCAACTGCTGCTGTTCCAAAAGGAAATAGCACATCTGAGAAACTCAAAGCTTTTTGTAACTAAGGCTAACATTAGCAGGACTTCTACAACACCAACCACAATAATGCAGTGGACAGAGCCAAGATTAAAAGGATATTTAAAGCATAATTTACTTGATGGGACAATAGAAAATGCTATTTACTGCTCACGTTTCTGGCACCATTATTCATTAGAGTAACACATGGTGGTTTGTTTGAAATACTGAGAGGGAAGAAAGGCTTGGACAGGTTTCATCAAAATGTAAACTTCCTGCTATGTTTCCGTACATGCCAGTGGTGCTTTCAGATCACTTCTGCAAAGTTCTGAGCACAGCCTAAAAGATGTTTCTTCCATTGTTTCCAAAGCATACTCAGATTCTGCCTTCCTCCTTTTAACTAAGATTCTGCTACATCATTAGGGCCCTATGAGGAAGGGATGAGAGAGTTGGGGGTTGGAGTTGATCATCCTGGAAAAGCCAAGGCTCCAGGGTGACCTTATTGCATCATTTGGTACCTGAAGGAGCTTACAGGAGAGCTGGAGAGAGACTTTTTACACAGACATGTAGTGATAGGACAAAGGGTGATGGCTTTAAGCTGAAAGACGGCAGGTTTAGATTACAAAGAAATTCTTTGCTGTCATGGTGGTGAGACACTGGCACAGGTTGCCCAGAGAAGATGTGAATGTCCCACCCCCAGAAGTGTTCAAGGCCAGGCTGAATGGGGCACTAAGCAACCTGGCCTAGTAAAAGTGTCCCAGCCCATGGTGAGGAGAGTTGGAACTAGATAATCTTTAAGGTCCCTTCTCAACCCAACCCTGCATCACAACCCAATTTATGATTTCATGATTTTCCATTACTAAATTTATTTGCTGACTCTATGCATTGGCAACATTTGCAAAGTTCTCCATCTATCATTCCCACACAGCTGCCTCCTTTCCATATGACTTTGAGTCATATATTAGGTTTCATTCTTAATTGTCTTGTGTGTTTCTAACACACAAAGACAATTAAGAATGAAACCTAATATATGACTCAAAGTTTCTGTATTCTGATATTAGAGTATCATACACTGTTGATACTCTAATATCAGAATGTTATTTAGAGTAATCATACACTGTTGATGACCATGAGGTGCACAACTGCTGGTTTTTTCTGTCCATTAGCCTGTGCTTTTCAGAGCATCCATTCTGAGCTGTCTGATCCTCCTCTACTTTGGCCAGCCCATGTATTGCTTATTGCAGATAAGGAATGACAAAACTGTTCCTAAATGCTATGTCCTCTGCCACACAGCAACCAGCTCTAGGGAGGGAATACTGCTCCTTCATTCTCTAGCTCACTCCTCTGTGGAAAACCTGACCTTTATTTCCCCAAGTTCAGGAGGATCAGGCCAGCACCATGCTTGACAGTGGAAGCACCAGCCCGGAGCTACAGAACCATCAACAGCTACTGCACCAAATCAGCACCTACACAAGTCCTCATCACCGTGGCAGTGGGTGTGATTGTCATCCAGATGGCAAAACAAAACTAATCCTCTTGGCCTTCACAAATCACTGAAATTCTCAATTGCTTTGATGAAATTGCTTTCATGTGGGCGAGGGTCCGTAGTGACGCAGAGTCCCTGGGCAGGTGCAAAGGAGAGCTGCTTTATTGCAAAAACCAGCCCTTTCTAAGCAGTTGGGCCTTTATCAGTTATGTAGTTTTAAACCATAACAAACTTAATTTGAACAACCACCATACACCACGATGTGAACACGTAATGGTTATTTAACTTGTTTTTCTGCCTCTAATTCAAGACAGTGGGAAGTGCCTTGAATTTTCCCATAGCCCTCTTCTACTTAGCTGAAGTATCAGGCCTGAGTCATGATTTTACAAGGGTAGCAAGGCCCTTATTTTATCAGGTTTTATCTATACAACACTTTCAGTATCATGGAGGTCAGTGATTTGTGCTAAATTTGTGCAGCCATATTGTCACAAAGCTGGTGGCTCTGTGCATTGATAAACCTGAAATGCTGGATGCTACATGGCCTAAAAAGTTCAGGAATCCCTTTCCCAGAACCAGACTTACCTGGATAATTCTGTTCTAGAGATTTAAATGCCAAACAAATTTAAAATTATTATTTGGGGTATATTTCCACTCTGACTTCTAAGCCTCCATCACCTTGGTATTTCCTATCAATAGAAGGCCTCATATTTATGGAAGACATTACACATGCATGTTACTATGTGTGTATACCTTTTTGATGTGCTTTGAGGTGAAAAGCAGAATATTAATGTGAGATTAGTATCTTTTCTTCAATACGAAATCAAATGGAAAAGGGATGAAAAGGTTCAGATTTCATATAAAAACACAATGAGAGGTCTCTGTCTTCATGTTTTGTCTACCAAGTTATTTATAACCTGTAATTATTCCTGCCCTTTCTATGACATAAATAGGTTGCACATGGTAGATTATTAGAGTGATTATTCTGTATTGGTCAAGCCTTAAGGTCCTAATTATTCCTAGTACAAGTGAAATGATTAAACTCAGTCACAGCTTCATCTACAAATGGAGCAAAACCAGATTATTTTCTCAGCACCTGGCCCACTGCTTTATTTTACAATTGTATTATCACCTCTATCTTCACTGCTTTATCCAACATACAGCATTTCCAATGGCTTTGCCTGAGAATGAGACTAACAAAGATGTGTCATCCCCTGGAGTAGCTTTGCCAGGACCAGCCAAGAGAAACCAGCACTGCCTTTTGATACTACACATCACTCTTTTTTTTTTAACAGACCTAAATAGGAAGTATTGCTTAAATTCCTGTTTGTTTTAATCAAATTGATTTACAGAAAAAGTTGCCTAGGTAAAGGTAAAAAATGAGAAGTGACTTGAAGTTCTGATCCAGCTTTTAGGAACCACCAGAGTTTAAGGGGTAAACTGAGAGATACCATCAATGGAAAAATGGACTGAAGTGAGACTACACAATTTCCCATGCTTTAAATTCAATATCTCAGTAGCAATAGACAAGTTTATCCCTACATTAAATATCAAGGTCAGTTTGCATAGCAAATTTATTGAAAATGATGATGGGAAGCACAGCATGATAAAATGGAGCGCAGCTGGCAGGAACTGCCTAGTTTCTGGAAATCTAACAACAGGGTACACAATGCCTACCTTTTTGAATTGAAAGCCGAAAGAGATAAAAGGAGTTTAACTTAAATCAGAATATCAGATCTGAACTCTGAATCTGAATTTGACATTTTTCCTCCATATCCATACTTGCCTTTTATTTACAGAGTTTGCTGTTCTAGAATTCATGATTCCAGTGCCATCATATGTCTTTGACTCATAAGGAGAGTTGAATGTGAAACCAAATTCTGATTTTTCAACTCAGCCCAAACCACAGTGCATGGCTAGTAAAAATTTCATTCATTTTACCTGTCTAGTTTAACTATCTATACAGACTAAGTCCCACATGCATTATAAGTAAAATAAGAAAGATAAACAATCAAATAGAATCTCAGAATTTTATTACACAGAAATACTTAAAAAAAAAAGTTCCATCTGCAGACTAGCAGTGAAAAAAAAGAGATTATTTTTACTTCTTTCTCAGTACATGGCAAGTGTTTCATGTACTGCCAATGGATTGCCAGTTACCCCTTAGTCTATATGGTGAGTAAAATCTGATTACCTTAAAGCTGAAAAATATATCACAGGACAGAAATAATAGCTGTAAACCACAACAGGCATCCTTCTGATGAAATGATGCTAAATTATGCATCTCTCATCTCATGGTCATGCAGACACTAGTGAAAAATGCAATGACCTCCACTACAGTACCCACTAAAAGTTATAGGATCTGAACAGTCAGCAGTTAATTTTGAGCAATGCCAAGTGCTGTTTTTAGAAGATGATTATGTATAATTTTTTAAAATTCCTTGTGGTATCATTGTGCAGACAAGACTGGCATTCTACAGAAGATACAAATTTATTCTGGATCTCCCTTAAGGATTAACTTCAGTTATGGAGAAAGGAGTAGAGTCTTTGCTGAGCAATTGTAACCCAATAATAAAATGGATTGAAAATGTGACTAACTGCCTTGAGTTTATATTCTGTTTGAATGAGAATGATAGAAAAAGATAAAAAGTCTTAGTGTATTGCCCTCACAGAAGAAAGAACGTGTGTTTGGCAATGAGGCAAGAAGCCGAAGGATCCAGTGGAAGGATTAGTTACCCTGGGGTGCTGAAGTCATGAGTTCCATCCCATATTGAACCACTTGAACATCTATGCCATGCTGCATATTGCATATGTGACATAATTTACAGAAAATATTTCTGTATGTTCATTGCATTGTTTAGAAACCTTTTTTAGGAGTAAAGCATTTCCACCTAGATGGAGCAATAACTATAAGGACAATACTCAGGTCTTATTCTCCAACAAACTGCAGTGTTTTTCACATTCTTAAAAGTACTGTATAATTAAAACCTACTGCCCTTACACAGGAATTGTAATTTAGGACCTTTGATGAATGCTGGTTGGAAAATGAGAATGCATGAAAAATTCTGAGATTTCAGTCATTGACTGCTCTTTTTGTAAAGAATTGCCAATGACAGACATGCTGAACAGAGATTATTTAAATCAAGGCAACCAACTCCTTACACATGAGAGGCACAGGTCCACTGTCCTGCCTTTCTTGAACCTTCCATATTCTAGACAGGAGAGAGATCTAACCATCCATCACAAGGGTTAATTTCTCTGCCGCCAAGAGAGGTGGAGTTCTTACACAAAGCACAGGATCTGAATCCAAAGAGTTTAAGAGACTTCCATCCTGGAAAATAATTTCAGTGTAAGGCATTCATCAGATACAATGGCACTTGTTTGAGCCATTGCTCAAGCAATGGAGCCCTTGCTCCATATTCAACATACCGATTTGACCAGATCTATTTTTAACTCAAATGAATGTCTTGGTTAGTGGCTATTAGCTGCTCTGGGGACCTTTTCCTCATATGGCCCTTTTGGAGCAGTCTGTATCTTGAATCCAAAAAGCTTCTAATATTTTTTATCAAATTTGGCATGTTTCTATTTTACTGTTTCTTTCTCAAAAAGTCAGAATTTGAGGTCATACTTGTGCCATCTTTTCCTTAACAAGCAGTTTGAAATAGTAGCAGAAATGTGAAGGAGATGCATTAGGGAGGAATAAATAGTAGGTTTGGCACCCTAAGGCCAGCAGCAATTGTATTTCTCACCTAGTCCTCAGATTTGCTGGGCAGATTGGACAGGTAATCTTGGCAAACTTTCGGAGGTACTGGTGTACTATTAGCAAACACCACCCTCATTTTAAGAGGCTGCTTACATCTCTCTAATAGGTTCCAGAGGGTTCCTGTTTGTCAGAAACATAAATTTTAAAAAACGTGAATGACAGTATAATAGAAAGGGAAGAGATTTATGAGATTCTACAAAACATTCTCCTACAGGGAATTCATCTCTTTATTCAGATTTATCTGAAATGTTCAGATGTGTGCTAATTTTAGCACTTTTTAAAGAATATTTGAAGAAATTTACTTGCTTTTACAACAGTGAGATATATTGGAGTGTTTTTCCTTAGAGAGAGAGGAGTCTAAAACATCACCAATCTGTTCCTGTGTTTGGAAATCACTTACCTACCACCTGGGAACATCACAAACTGACATATGGTACTGTCATTGTCTGCCTCCTGGAAGCTAGCAGAAAGTATCTACATGAGAGGAAAGTTTAGCCTAGTTAGCACCAAAGAACACTAGAAACCAGAGAACATATTTGTTCCCAAGTGAAAATTGCACTCTTAAATAATTCTTAAAATATTGAAGCAATAATTAGACACCAGAAGAGATTAAGCTTGCCAAACTACTTTTAAATACAGGGACATAAATAAGAAACAAAAAAGAACAATTTAACAAAATAAAATAATTCAGCAGTGGAACTGATGGCCACAGTAGAAAAAATGTATGAAGAGATTCAAAGGATTGCTAGTTAAATTCATGCAAGAACAATCATTAAATGGGAATCAAATAGTATTATAGATTGCAATTATGGATGCAAACTCCAATCTAAGAGATGCTTTTAATGTTTTAAACAGACAGAAGTTGGGAGGATATACTGATAGTGGTGTCACTATATGTTTGTCATTTTTCAATATTCTCTCTGAAGAATCTGCTATTGAACATTGCCAAAGATGCCAGGGAAGGTCACCTTCTTGTCTGACCTGCTGTAGCTCTTCTGTGTAAGCAATTTTATTTACAAAATGACCAGTCATCCTGTAAGCTGTGAGTCTAAAAGAAATAGCAAACCAGGTACCTTTATTATCAGTAATCATTTGATCATGCACTTCTATTTATGTGCCTGAATACAGCTGTTCACATCAGATTTTAGGCTTTTGCTTTCAAAACTTTTATCTACACAGATTTGTAAGCATGAAACTTATGCTAGTTGTGTAAAAAATGGATGCATGGCACCTTATTTGTGAAAGTTGTGACATAATTTTATGTGTCCAAATTTATTTCAAGACCTTTAACATCCTGCAGCCTGCCTTTTATGTTCATCTGCCGACATCTGTTCTGCTTGCACTAAAAGGAGAAGGACATTTCCAATTTACAGCAAAATATATTCACTAAGCAGTAAATATAATCAAGAGTTCAGCTAATATCCTCTGTGTCATCTGCAAATCTATGATAGTCACACAAAACCTGTTTTTTGCTATTAAATTGATGGAACTAGTTAAGTAAAGTAACTTGCATACATCTGGAGAAGGAACTACACTGGCAACATAATTCTGGTGCCCAAGTAAATACCAAAGGTTCCTGTTGGTAACCTTGCAGCCAGTCTAAAACTATGCAGATGGACTAAGAATTTACTAGCATTTCAAATGCAAATCTTTATTGATCCTGAAAGACTGGACAGAAGATGAATGTGGCAATTATGTTTCTGGAACTTTGGTGATTTTATTGGTGAAGAGCCCCAAGCCATGGGGCAAAAAAATCCCACTAGAATGTAGTCAAACAAACGTTCCTGCTGAGAAAGCAACTGAACCTTACCTTCCCTTCTGTATGGCAATCCTAGTTGTCTTTAGAGGGCTGAACACCACAAAGGATGCAGAAAGAGCTTAGTACTAAAAAATCTGCATTATTTACTTTTAATCTGTGCTTTGATCCTCATGTCTTTGAAGGACTAATGAAATCACTGTTCGTTTATATGAGAAATTTATATGCAGTTTGCCTAAAAAAACCTCTTAGCAGGTATTTTTTCACTGCTGATTCAGAGCAGCAGGCAGATGACACCAGCAAAGACAACTCTCTCCTTGATACGCAATCTTCCACCACACTTAAGTGCTACATAGCAGCAGAATAGATCTCAGCCATGTAAACCCCTATTTTCACTGCTTCCCACAACAACTCCAGCTGGGATGGCAGTTCCATATGCTCCAGTCTCATGTGGAGATAGTAAGTGACTTCTGAAAACACACAGCAGCAGAACCTGGCATTGTGCTGTGTCTAAGCTGATGCACATGTGCAGCGAGGCTGCTCAAGCCCATATCAATGGTCTTTGCAGCTCGGGTGTGCCCTGCTCTTAGTGCTCCTCGCAGACATGTCTCTCTTTTGAGCACTGATGATAAACCATCTCTGCTGCTGGTGTATTCTGACTGGAAGCCTCTCCTTGAGAAAAAGCATGGGAAAGCAGAATTAGGGGGCCAAGTCCTTAACTGTTTTTGATCCAAATAGCTCCAGTAATGTCAGCGGATCAACGTCCATTTCCATTACCAGAAGTTAAGCCCTACTGTGTGTGTGAGGAAGCTGTAAACTTTTTTTCTCAAAAGGACATAGTGCTGTACATAAGGAATTTGTAGCTCCTGAACAAAGACCCATTTTCTCACTATCCTTCAGTAAAGACGCAACCTTAGCCTGCTCGTTCATGACCACACAATATGAAGTTGGACTGGGATTTAAATTGAATGCTCATAGATAACATTACCAGACACTGTGGGGAAAGAGATAGGAGTCAATCAGCTAATGAATTCTTCCGTAATGCAAGGAGTGCATAGGGAAAAGCACTCAATGGAGTAGAAAAATATCTGCCTGATAGTAATATACTCTTAGAGGCAACATCTTGCAAAGAAGAGCTAAATGACTCCAGGCTACGCTCTCGAATGTAGCTTCCTTGAGGAGAGTAAGAAGGGAGAACACTGAGTCAAAAAGCTAATGGATCAAAAGTAAATGTGGCAGGGCAGAGGAAGGCAAAGGGGTGAGAGGGATGGCAGTAGGAAGGAGGTGGCAGAAAGAGAAGAAAAACAGCATTACTTAGAAAAATCGGAGGCATAGCTGGAAGTGTGCTTTGTCCCTGACATGAATAAAACTGCACTTTTTGTTTGAATTTATGTCAGCATCCCCAGAAAGCACTTTGAGATATGCAAGAAGTGCTGTGATATGCAAGAAACTCTTTTGCTCTACACTTGTGTATCCAGCCCTTTTGGCTGTTTTTTTTTCTTAGCTTGATTTTCTGTGTAGATAATGAATCCTAACATTCAAATGAGAAGCCTCCAGGGTAGAAGTTAAATGGAAATGCTAGCTTATTTTTCTAGGGTCAATAGCCTCCAACACAAAAGTTGTCGTTTTGGATAGTAAATATGGACTGTTTCATACCAAGTGGCTGCAGAGTGACAGCAACAAAGAAAGCAGCCTGGAGCAGAGTTAAAAGAGGTTGTCTTTATTTCTTTACAAAAGGATTTATTTTTCCACCATCATTCAAGAAACAAGACTTTAAAAGTTACATTGGGTGAAGGAGGGGAAAAAAACCACCATGAAGGAATGTGGAAAGAATGTCTCTTCCTGTTAAATAATAACTCCTTAAAACTTGCCAATAGCAAACAAAAACTTTATTGGATTATTTTGTTTTCTCATCTATATCAAAGCACCAGATTTGCAGTGACAGACTAACAAGGAGCAAAATTTTATTGTAGCCTGATGTTCAGGTTTGACCAATGGAAAAGCAGGTGCTGCAACTGCCTACAGTGAACAACAAATCCATTAACTATGCTTTACTTTACTAGATTCATAGTAGAGGGAATATTGATGTCAGCAGGTCTTGCACCACGGAAATGTAATTTCAGTTAAATTTTTCCTTTACATTGGTGCAATTGAAAGGAGGCTTAGGGCCCATGCTTTCCTTATTCCATCTTGATAGTATATGCAAACTTTACTTTGGCCTCTTGCAAAACAATGGAGAGTAAATGCATTAAGATGTAGGACCAAAAGAGGGAAATAATCAAATGGGATGCAGCAAATAAAACCACTTTCATGTCTTTAGAATCTGATGTGTTAAACCAGGAGAGCAGTAAGATTTATTTCTCTGTGTCATATCACCCCAAACCTCCATATCTCTCTCCAAATTTGCAAATTTAATGCTAAAAAAGATTATTTACTTTCCACCCCTCCTCATAAATAATGGACATAGTCTAATTTCCGGTTCAGATTGCTGATTTTAAGATTAACAATGCTTTACGTGCTTTGGTGTGTGGATGGGAAAAAGCCAAAGGACTGTTCCTAAACAGAGATTTTGCAGTCTTTCCCCTCATCTTTCTGCTGCTGCTGCTGCTGCTACAGCTTTGGATGCAGCCCTGAAAATGCCACTTTGTAGTCAAAATGTAATTTAATTGGACAGAAGATCAAGTTTTACCTCAACTGTTATGGAGGAGGCAGTGAAGCAGGAGTATTGACACATCTGCATATCTGCTCCAGAAATCCACTGTACACAATTTGCTCTGTGCAACTAATAGTTTTCTCTGATTCCAAAAAATGCAAATAGTTCAAATCTTTTGCACAAAATGAACTGGTAGTCAGGTCAGAGCAGCTCACTTTACCTTATCTAGCAAGCAATCTGTTGCCAGAGAAATTATGATTTCTTTTAGGAAAGAATTGCTCAAACTCTCCCATTCTTCATGACACCAGAAAAGCACAGCTTAGAAACCTCAATACCAGCCTGTGACACTTTGACTCTATTCTCCTTTTCCTCCTTGTATAAAATTTTGCTATTTTATACAAGGAGGAAAAGGAGAATAGAGTCAAAGTGGCTGGAGGCTTATCAAGTATTTAATTGCAAAAATAGAAAAATCAATCTTGATACAAGGAATATGTTCAATTTCATGAAATGTACAGCATTTCGAACAGAAAACTAGAGAAACAATGAAGACCAGAATGGCATTTCCTTTGTTGACAAGACTGAAGGAAGATCATCATGTTTGACTATATTTGATGACAACCTGATTGAAGAATCAATATCAAATACTCAAAACACTGAAAAAAAGTTAACCCATTTCCCTCTCTTTTTTAAAAAAAAGAGACCTCTCCTTGACAGGGCCTTGTTCTTGGCTGCTCTTTAGCACTGCTGGGTGTTATAACCATGAAATAACAATACTTCAAAGTGAAAGAACCATTAAAATGCTGAGACATTAATGAGTGGGCACTGATCTGGACCTCCCAGACAGCTGTGTGTCACTTGCTTAATGAAATTCAGAGTATGAAACAGACCCAGAAGCTTATGTTCTTACTGAAGAAGTTGATCATATGTACAAATATATTCAAAGGAAGCATCATAAATGCTACACAATTAAACAAGCATGCTTCAGGTGAATAGCATCTGTGTGCAGTAATCAAAAGATAAAATGAGGAAAAGGTTCTACATCTAATACCCCATATAATTTTAATTTATTTACTAAAGCTGTTGCTTAAGCCATTTTTTGCAGACTTTGAAGAGGTAGCAAAGGGTTGAGATGTTTGGCAATAGCTTTCTTCACGTGTATCTGACTGTATCCTGTCCTTTACAAGCATTTTTTGAAGTCTGAGTTAAGTTTATATCTACAAATATTTTGATTTGTTGATATTTTGTCTATAGCCATCTATTCTTATGACAAACCTGCCTAGTGGTATTTGAATTTGCATCCTGTATTCCCTTCTCCAATCTAAAATCCTATTATAACATTGTTATGACTTTTTATGGCTAAAGAGAGGCCAGAAACTTGTGCTTCAAAAGCTATGGAGTCAGGGAACCTTGGTGTCATTGCAGTTAATAATAAATCACAGCTGGAATGGGAGCTGTCCTCATTTCAGGTTAAGCAGGTTCTCCAGCTCTCTTGTAACAATGTTTTTTCCATGATAGCTCCCAGCCATGTAGCCTCGCCATAATCGCTGTGTCTAAGATGTCAAATAAGCAGGGGAGGGAGTGCATAATGAAGGTGGATTGCTGTTTCTTGGTACAAATTACTGCCTTTTTTATGTCCTCTGAGGGTGCTACATTTAGAATAACAGAGTGGTTGGACCCAGAATATCTCTTCTTAAGCCTTTTTCCTGTTTGAAAACTGGTATTGCCTTGCCTGTGATTACTCTTCTCCAGGCTATTTTTCACATCTTTCTTGTGTAGACTTCAAGGGGATTTTTCTGCTGTGTGTATATTTTTGGGAGGGAGGGAAGCCGTTTCTTCCATTACTCATGTGGTATTATTGCAAATGTACATTTTAATATGTAAATTCTTTGTACCATGATTCTCTGTGCCACTCAGTGAAAAGGACACTGTTAGTTTGCTTATTTTGCTGAGGAAAGAAGAAGTTGAATCCAACAGAAAATGCATTTTTAAGGCCAGGAAATAATATTTTAAAATCCTAGAGTGGATGTTGCTCACATAACCCCCCAGAATTACAATACAATACTTTTTCAAAAGGCAACATTACTAGGTTTAAATCTTTTATATTTAAGTTCTGTAATTATAATGAGATGAATATTTTATCCTCTACCATATGATCACCCTAGGCTGTTTAATTTTAGACCATGAACCATATTTTAACTAATACATTAAAATGTAAGATATCATACAAAATTACTTCGGTTTTTAAATACATTGATATATGGGGTGTGAACCTTACAAGACACTTTCACTATACCTCCGTTTACTGTGAAATCCCTGTTCTCTTCAAGCTTATCACATTGTAAAACTGTATCAGAATTACATTATCACAGAGAAACCTGCAGAACTAAAAAGGTTTAATTGCTCAGAAAGTACCTCCCTGTGTGCAAATCCTGTCTATTCCTGCTTTGTTTCTCCCAAAGCTGCTAGAATCCATGTCTCACTTTGGCAACCTCCATTACCCAAGGCAGGAAAGTTAATGTCATTGAGCTGGTGCTCTTGCACCCAGATATTTAGATGCTTCAGAACACAGCCTACTGCTTTGTTTTCTTCCACTTATTGGCTTTTTTACTTCTCCCACTGCTACTTCTCTTTCTTTATTACAGAGGGTGCAGAAGGATTTGAGCCTCTTTGCTTATGCAGGCTACAGCTCAAAATGTTTCCATCCCTAGCCACGGCACATAGGGTCAAGCTCAATGAATGCAAGACTTGGTCTGCCAGCTTTTAGGATGATAGGGAAGAAGGCAATGTATATGTTGTATTTCTGATTGGAATAATTGTTCCACACCTCTGCAGCCAATTGCAATTGCCTGAGAAGACTCAACACTTTCTTAAGACCTTAACTAGAGTACCTCTGCAGAGCACTAGATTTAGGCTGCTCTGGATTAGTGCTCAGGGTCATCTCTGTGCAGAGTCAGAGCCTGCAGAGATGAAATCTCACTCTCCACCATTACAGTTACTTGTATAATCTTCGTGTTAGATCAGTCCAGCCTCCTTCACCTCTGCGCCTCCAGGTGAGACAGATGGCAAAGCACACTGCAACTGTATAGACTTAGAGATGCTCTTCTGTGTCTTTCTTGAATATTGAGGACCCTTTCCAACTTTGTTCAGCACATTCACGTCAGTGACCATTACAGGGAAAGAAAAAATCTGCATTCTTGTATGTTTATTCGCGTTGTTGAGGAGCTTGCAATGCAGACAGCCAGAGGACAAAGTGCTCTCATCAGCACTGGCACTTGTGTGCTCCACACAAGTATTAAACTGTTTCATTGGATTATGGCATGTAACCAATAGGAAATTACTGCCTGGATGAAAGCAAAGAAAATGTTATAAAAATGTTATAAAGAAAATGTTATAAAAATGCTAATGAGCACAATTTAATAGATACTTCCCTCCTCAGAGTCCTGAATAAATACTTTTCTGGGCTCTTTTTAGAGCATCTCTCTACAACACAAATTATTCAAAAAGCCTAGGCATGTTAGCATGCAAAGTAATTCCCTGGAAGTTCTAAGAGCTCTGCTGTAGGCTTCTGGTCAGATGATCTCTCTTGGAGAAATATTCTTTGTGAGATCTCTCTCCTAATGGATTCTCAGAGCTGCTTTATTTGCTATGTGGCACCTTTGCTGCTGCCAGCCCACAGTCCCTAGGAGGGGATTCGTCTGATCTTTTACATTTGGAGTCACTTACTGGACAAGTGCAGCCCTCAGTCATGCTTGAGCATTCCCTACAAAGCACATCAGGTTATAAAAATTTTTGCAGGTAGGTTATGCACAACTTTGGGTCATCTCTAAGGCAAATTAATGTCTCATAGCAAATAAAAAGTGAGTACTAGTTGCTCCAAGAACGTTGTTTAGTCAGCCCTGAAAGCCTCCCAGAGTACTGCAAGTATGTGAGGGTTTTGGAATAATACCCCTTAATTTCTGAAATATACCTTTCCGAAGTACACAGAGGTTATTTACCCTGTTGTTTTTTTTTTTTAATAATTTCACTTTAAGGGTTCCTGTCACATTTGGTGACACTGAGGAGCAGATGTCCTCACAGGTAGAAGCATCCTCATACATGTCTTTCCACACAGGTGTCCGATACTCCTGTGTACCTCAGAGGTGAAGCACACAAGAATGTTGCTTTTTCATTTGTATGAATCAGAAGCAGCTAGTACTAACCAGAGAGAAAGACATCATGTTCCACCTTTGAAGTGTTCCTCCTTGGAATTAATTAACTTCTTCCCTTTTGCGGTTGTGGTTTGATTGTTGTTTTGTTTTGTTTTGTTTTGTTTATCATTAATTCTTGGATCAAACTAGGAAAATAGTGACTTATAGTGTCCCTCTCCTTTGAAGTTCTTTTTAGAATACAACTCTGCTGGGAAACAAAATCATAATTCATAATTTGACTGCGTTCTGCTGTCATATACTTTTAAAAATATCTTTTAAAATGCAATGACAATTTAATAAAATTAGGCTCTAAAAATTACTATTATCTTGCCTCGTCAGTGTACTCTGAGGAAAAATCTTGCAGAAAACCCGAGGGGGAAAAAAAAAAAAAGGAAAGCCCCACAATTATTTGGTTGAATTTGCAGGCTTATTTCAGCATATACAGTGACTCAGCTGTTAGCTAGACTCCGTATTTTCATCTGTTGTTATTTTGAATGACTTCTTCTCCATTCTTTGCTCATTTTCCTAGAATGTCTCCTTTGTCTTTCCAGACACAGCAGTGAGAGCATTTCATTGTACGTTCCCCAGCCTTACATCAGTGTTAGAAAATACAGGGTATTGGATGCAACTATTCCCAATGGTAAAAATTTAATTTTTCTTATATGTACACTGATTTCAAAAGAGAGGGTATGAATCAATTGTTCTTCGTGACAACAAATATTATCTCTTACAAATTCAACTCTATTGGAAACAAATATCAAGTGATACACAACTGATGTCATGTGGTTGTGCTGCAGTTTCTACAGAGAATTTCAGGAATTACAGTTCCAAAATAACCACTAAACCTATTCAACATCCATCCTTAGAAATATAAAAAAAATCCATCACTGCAAAATATTTAATAACTACTAATATAAGGAGAGTCACAGAATAAGAAAGGAATATATAAATAAGAGCCTTTAGATGTCTGTGGAACTGAAATAATAAATGGGGAAGAGTATTATTGCATATTCCTTTAGTCTACCTATACCCCAGAATTACTTCATAAGTTTAGCAGCAGTAATATATAAATTGTCACTAGAATTTTCTTCTCCAGAAAAAAATGTGTTGGTATCAAACTTCTAATTTGGAAGTCCTTTTTTATCTACTAAATGTACAGTATGGATAAATACCATATAATTGCAACTTTATATCATTTTCAGGAAATCTGCAGAGATCATCCCTCAAAGTTGTGTCCCAAAACTCACTTAATGATTTCCTCCCAGGTTCTGGGAAAAAACTAAGTTATTTTAGCACCATGTTTTATATTGAAATTAATTAATCTCTTCACAACAAATATCACACTTTAATGGGTTTGTGTTTGCTCAGATATTATTAACCGTTGTCACCAATATACACTTGTAAAAAAAAGCCAATAACTTGAAATAGAATTTGACAGTACATAATTGGAAATGCAGGTAACAATACAACCATTTTACAGAAAATGTCCCTTGCCCCTCCTTAAGAAATGGGTAATATAAAATTTAGATTCCAGTTGCACCAGTTAAATTGTTGACTTTATAATCTCTGTTCACAATGGAAAATTACATTCCCTTGAAAAAAGAATAATTACCATTTCCGAGCATTTCCCCTAGCTCCTAAGACTTATATCAAACCCTAGCAAAGGATGGAATTGCCATAGCAACTGCCAATCTGCTTTCTTTTTATTGCTGTTTTTGTTTTCTCACTCAGAAACCCCACATAATAAACCTGTTTCACCAAATGACCAGCCATGGGAGACTGAAGTCAATGCTTTCAGAGAAGACAGTGCTTTTCTAGCAGAGCAAGATGTTGAAACATGAGAAAACAGCAAATGCGGATGGCAGTTACAATCCAACTGCATTTGGAAACTTTCAACAGAGTGAATCTTTGGCGTGGTCATGGAAGTATCCCACAACACACTTGTGCCACAGAAACATTTCTGTATATTGCTTTATGAGCTGTACTCTGCATCAGGACATTTCCATTGGACGACTGACCTCTGGTATATCCCAACAGTGGGACTCACAAAACCAGAGATGATCTTAACTTCCAACTCAAACAGTTCTGCGATTCTGCGATTAAAAAACAGGTTCTTGACATGGAAGAAGGACCTTTCACTTAGGCAAGTTATGCCCATAGAACACAGCAAATTCTCATCTTCAAACACAATTGAATGGCAAAACTGTGTGTAATTTCTGAAATAAATGAATAATGTAGAAAACAACAAATTGTTAAAAGCAGGCTTTTAGGACTCCTGATTAAATCATAGCTCTGAGAAGGCTATTAAATGATTGAGCTGTATGGCACGTAAATCTTATTCTGCCTTGCCACTGAGAGTACTTTTGATGAAAATATATTCTTAAATTGTACATGTGTTGATCAAAGAAACTGTAAATTCTGAAGGTTCTGACATTTGCCTAGTGAAAAATCATATTCTTGCTTTGCATCCAAGAAAAAGATTTGCTGGTCATTTATTCAAAGGCTGTCACTCACCACTAGGAAATGAATGGAACAATTAAACACTAAGAATATTAATGTCTTCACCTGTCTTAGATTCTGTGTAATTTTTCCATGTAGGGTACTTTTTAAACTTACTTGGTTTATTTTCAACTTCCTCTGCAATCGCACTCTCTTCTTTTATTTATATCATGTCCAAGAGCATGGGAATTATAAGTCCATTTCTGAGAACAGGAAAAATGTGGGACTGCTGAGAAATATTTCAAAAATACCAGCTGCATATAACATGGTATGATTTAATTGGCCATATCAATCATTCCTGCAAGGCAGCACTGTTTCAGTTTAACTGACAACATATAAAAAAAATTCTGTGGCCTATTTCTGAGGTCTTGGGCTCATGGTAATAGAATAATGAGTTAAAAGTGAAATGCTCAGTGGCATATTCATCCTTTACCTGCAACCAAACTGATCCAACACTGCCTTCACAGCAGATTGGATTTGGATCCTTCTCAAGCACGGCCATCCAACCAAACTTTTGCTATTTTTGTTTTTGAAAACCACCAGGATAGTGATACAACTTCCAGTTAAACACAACAAAATTGTTTTAATGACTCTGAAATCCAGTTAAAAAATATAATAGACTTGCAAACAAGTTCTTGTTCTACAAGTAAAGCAGCAGGAAAACGCATCAGCATATGCCTAACCCACCAAACATCAGTGGCTGATTCAATAATATCAGGAGGAGAGGCGGCTTCTACAGATACTGAAAAGATTTACAAAGTAGAAATTATATGATATTTGTGCTTTTAATTGCTTGTTTTCATTTTTGTGTAGATGCTGGAATTTCCAGAGATGAGCTTATGTTGTTGGGACAGTGCTATCTAATAGATTTTTTTTTTAATGTTGAACACATATCGTAAGATGAAAAATTAAACAAGATCTTTTAGACTCCATAAGGGTCTTAGCTTCATACTTCATCCATTTAAGTTCTAAAACACATCAAATCTTATTTCCTTTTCTTTCAAAAACAGCTGCAAACAACCTTTTTCATCACCTCTCCTTTCTGTGGGGAAAAAGGAAAAGCAGTCTCTCAGTTCACTTTTCTTCACAAAACAGGTAAAAAAATATCTAGGAAACAAAACAGTGACCTGACTGCATCACCAGTCAGGTGATTATTTTGCATTCAGGATGCTTCAATCTTTTGTTTGACTTGGGGTTCTATTTGCTGACTGTTGCCTCATGAGTCTGGACTCCTACACAAGCTGCAAAAAATCTCAATATCTGGAAACATGGAAAAGCTGCATCAAAAACTGGTACACCTGCATATGGATGTCTAATTTCCCTTTTTAATGTATATTGTGTATATTTTAAAGATATCTCTATGCTGATCAAAAATAGCTTTGTAGTTTCTACTGTAACTACTTAAAACACTATATTTATGAAATATATCAAGTTCTATGACTTTTTGTCAGTGAGAAGAAATTCTAATCCTTAGGGGGAAATCCAGAACTTTAATAACATTTAAGCTTAAAAATAAATCTCCTAATTCTATAGTTCCTTAAAGACACTTGGGAAATAGATGCAGAATTTGTTTCACCAAGATCAAATATTCTTTGCTGAATCACCTTATTGGGAAATCACGTCGACTTGGTACTTTTTTTTTTTTAAATGAAGTGGTATTTACAGTAACTTTGCAAATCACACTTGTATTTGTATTTCAATTAAGAATGTAAATATTTTAGATCTGAGATGAATAATTTGCATTATACTTCATTCCTAATTTACATGTAAAAATACTTGCTAGGTATCAGTGAGGTATTTCTTACTCTACGTCGTACATACACTACTCAATACACCAAGTGTTGGGGTTTTTTTGTTCAATCTGCCCTTTGCTTTAGTGGATGGCACACTTCATGTATTTCAGTAAATGCAGAAACAGGATCAAAGTCCATTTCTATTACGTACAATAGAAAAAAAGACCCCAAATTACTTGGAATAAGCAGTGAGATGAAGACTACAGTGTATACTATATGTAGTTCAAGAGTTATCTGGTACTTGGTAATGGGGAAAGATATAGAATAACCTTTAAAATCCCTGTTTCTACAGAAGAGAGATGCAACATCCCCTGACACACTGCACTGTCTCCAGCAAATGCACCTGTCTCTGAAGACCTTGATGATGGTTTACAATTCCTAAGATGACAACTGTCTTGCACCTTGCTCTCACTGAACATGCATTGCTATTCTGGACTGGCACTGCTCAATTAAGTTTGTCCCATGTGTTTTTCACAGTCTTTAATGAATGTGGGTTGCCTGGAAGAAAAGCCTTTGGGAGCACAAAGCAAACGAAGGAACAAACTTTTAATCAAAGAATCTAAGTAGGCTCAGAGCTTGGTTGTTTGAAAGACAGAGAGAGCTGAGGGTTCTCAGCATCCCACAGGAATTAGCAAACAGTGGAAGGTGAAAAGAATGCAGCCAGAAAGTCAAGATCACCCATTCTCAAAAATCAGGATTTATAATGCATACCATGTAGAGAATGATTCACTAATAATGGCTAATTTGCAAGAAGGAATTTTGTGTGTTCTGAAAATAAAACCCTAATTAGAACCATATTAAATTTTGAGATGTATAGGGTGGTAGCCTGAACTAACGGTTTTAAATGCTAGTTAATGACTTTCTGATATCATTCCCTTAAAATTGTATCAGAAGTCACTTTTCCCTCTTCATGTAAAGACTTTAAAAGAAATTCCACTTTGAAAATTCAGACAGAAAGACTATCAATGTAAGGGCAACTCTGGAATTTTCAAAAACATCTGTCAATTTTTCTGTGAATCAATCACTTAGAGTTGCAGTCAAGCATGTTTTGAATTCCTATTGCTTAACCAATGTTTTGCAGTACGTTTCTTAAGCTTTTAATATTCATGTGAGAACATTTCCTACATCCAAACATCATTTTATGATAGTTTTTATCAAGGAGAAAAGAAAGATAATTTCTTTCTTATCTGAATATGTAATTTAGACAGGCAGGATTGCACACAATGGTGAAAACCTCATAACCCGCCTAGAATAAAATGTAATATCCCCAGGTGATCTTCAGATCTGCAAAACAGTACCAAAAGGTGAGATTTCTGCATTTTTACAGAAGACTTATTTCACAATAACACTCTGCTGGATAAGATCTATTCAGGGAAGAACACGTTCCACAGCTCCCAGAAAGGGATATAGATCCTCAGCATCATTAATCAAAATATGTAAGTACCCTCGAAATCAAAGGCACGTGTTCAACTCTGCCTACTCCAAAGCCAGTCCCCTCTGCAGTACAGAATGAGCCAAGTGTTGGTGCAAATAATTCCTGGGAAACCCTATGGCATGATTCTAGGTTATATCAAGGTCTCTGCACTATCTCATCAACCCATAAAAATTAGCTCTGTGCAAAGCAGAAGGACATGTCTGCACTGCAATGACAGTGATGACAGCTTAGGTATGTAATTAAATTATAGTTTAATCAGTTTTTAAAATTTATGCTGCATAGGAAATTTCAAAATGCAAAGCTGTAATGACATGGAGCTAAGTTTGTGCCACAAAAAGCACCCAGGATATGAAATAAACACCTAAAGGGTCATTCTGTGTTGAGCCTGGAAGCAATACCTGAACTATCTAATTTACAACTAATTTCATTGTGTTCACAAGACCATCACTGCTGCAACAAAACCCACACAACTGCTGCATGACAAATGTCCACTTGACCTGGCAAGCAGACTGGTATGGACACTGCAAATTCTATGTGCATTTAGCAAAGTTTTATGCTGGTAAGAAATTCATGTCTGAGCAGGCAGTCCCTTCTAGGGGGCCAACTAGTTCTATAGCCAAGATTTCAACTTAGGTATTTAACCTATCCCAAGATTCATGCTGGTGCAGAAAGGGGAGGGGAGGGAAAATAGCTTTATGCTTGGCTGCCTAATTTAAGATAAAATCTGAGGGTAAAGTAGATCTTGTACAGGTTTTTCTTATAAACAGGTTTATGGTTTTTAAATAACTCACTCTTTTCCAGTTCTAATGAAAATGTGAAGACCCTGAACTCCCATTCTGCTCATGTGATAATACTATGAATAGTTTTTGCATTCTGTTTTTATCAACTTGTTCGTTTGGGGCCATTATTGAGTTTTCTGAAAGTCTGGAAATGGGAACCGGAATCAGGGTTTATTTGTATTCTATTTTAAAACGTTGAAAAAATTAACAGCATAAAGATTTAATGAACTAATAACAAAATACAGATATCTTGCTGAGAATTGCAGTGCTACACAGCAGCAATTTCTGCATCCTGGATAAATCTAATAAACATATCAAAGGGAGAAAATTAAATAGCTAATATTTTTGATGCTGGATAATTGTTCTTGTTTGTATTTATATTTTATTTAATTAATCTGTAGCTCAGAAACTTGCAGATACACCATTTTTAAAGTATATTATGACAGGTTAAAAAATCAGGGATCTCTTTCATGTATACTCATAAGATGTGCTTTACTACCAGGCTTACTGGTCCATTTTTATAACACTTATTTGAAATCCAGCACCATACATTGACAGAAAACAATGAAATTTGGAATGTGAGTGCAAAGTCACTTTTCTTGCGATACTGTGAACATGTGCACCTAAAATAAACTTCACTTTCTGTAGCAGTTTTGGATCCAAAGTTATAAAATGCTGAGCACTGTTTTTTCTTGAGGGCTGTACCCAAAATATTTTTTTCCAAAAATTGTGTATATAAACTGTTTTCCACCCAAGGTCTTTTCTGTTAGCAAGTCACCCCCAGCTTTAAGAAAGCTGTTGGTGTGGGATCTGTTGGACCAGATGCCCCCCCAGAGTCTTCTAACACTAAGTATTTTAGGATTTTATTTTCAGGCCAGCCTAGTTCTGACAGAAAACAACCTATCATTAGATACAGTGGCACATAAAAAAACTCCAGGATATCAACAATTAATGCCTGGAAGGTAAGTTTTTAAGTCTCAGAAAGGCAACTGAGAGGTGATCAGGGTCTGTACTAGAAATAAGCTCCACTGCAAAATTCAGATACAGAATTCCTAAGTCTCAGCAATTGAAAGTCTATGTTTGGAACTCATTTGGACATACTTGGATTTCAGAATTATATAAATAAAAGGAAGAAAACCTATATGTCTAATCACAAATAATAATTTTGAAACCTTTGGTCTACACCTATTTTCCATTGGTATTTTGAGCCCAATTAGCTGTCAGTTCTCTGTAGTGTCTACTATGCAACTAAAACTTACAGCATCAATTACCATCACAGCTTTCTGAGAACTGCATCACTCATGATTACAAAGTACCACCCAAAGGGAATGAAAAAGTTCTTCACAGATTCTTGTATCCTGTGGATTAGTGATGACAGATCTGTCTCTCTGGTTCCTGCTTGAAAACATAAATTCAGAAAAATAAAATACTGGCCTTTAAGCCTATTATGATCAATAGGACAAAGCCTATTAATTGATGTGTCTGGGAAGGCTCTGAGATGACAGGGGAAAATTACGCCTGACTCTGACTAACTCTACCAAAGAGCAGAAACTAATGATGGGATGTACATATTTTAAAAGCCAGGAGGCCTGAATGTAAATGCTTTGTACATCCTCAGCTACTTCTGTGGTAACTTTCTATGAATGTTCTAAGTTGGAGACTGCTGCCATCTTGAATTCCTTATTCTGCTCTTGCTCTTCCCAGTGCGTCACACAAAGACTTTTGGAAAGTCACTATGAATTTTCTAGCTGGAATTGAATTCATAGCTCAGAGTGCAGACTAGCTCTCCAGGAAGACATGAATATATTCACCTGTTTTGAGTTTAAGGGATGAGGGCACTGGACATATTTGCAAAGTCTACTCTTCCATGAGAAAACCCTAACTTAATTTCTGGTCCTTCTGTCCACCTATAGCATAAGGCATTATAATTTAGCTCATGGAGGGCTTTGCTGAAAGACTGCATATTTAAATGTAATATGGGCTATGGAGGCAAATAACTCAACATGCTGCTTTCCAGTTAGTTATTTGCAGTACTTTCTCTTTTCTAGCAATGAAATAGGAAATTCTAATAAAATTTATTAGTTAGACTGTGAATTTTCATCCCTTGAGAACAAAATGAGCCAGCTTCAGGTTATCTTTATTTTATTGTGACTTTATTCTCTGACCTCATTCTTAAATAAGAAATTAGTTATAACTGGAATATATAAAGAATGCTATTCTGTAATTAAACTGCCACAGAGAAGTTGCTGATGTCTAGGAAACATCTTCACAAAGAGTCATTTCTCTAAATGAAGTCTGCATTTTATAAACAGATTGTTCCCATTTCAGAAGGACTTAGGAAGAGACAGACTTTAAAAGTGTAGTATGGATGTTCCCAGTTAATCTTGTTGTGCCATAACACACTATTCTGAAAATGAAATATTACATCTTTTTAAGCACTGCACTCTGAGCTATGAATTTGGTTCTGGTTAGAAAACCCATTGTGACTTTCCCAAACTCTTTGTGTGCACCACTGGGAAGAACTACATGAGAATTAGGGGTTCAAGATGAAAGCAGTCTCCAACCCAGAACATTCAGGGAAAGTTACTACAGAAGCAGCTAAGGAACTACAAAGGAGTTGCAATCAGAGCTCCTGGCTTTTACACTCACTGTTGTCAGTGGGGGCAACGCTAATCAGAAGGGTGCTTGCTGACTTAATGTGGAATTAAATTACCTGTTTAGAACCATTTGGTCTCTTCTTTGAAGAAGGAGCTGCAGAGTTTTAATTCTTAATTATGAAGAGCATAATTTATGTTGTTTTGAGCTTTCTGTGATCTTTCCAGTTCATCTCAGCCTGTGACAGGCTTCAGAATTTAAGGGGTTTTGCAAGAAAACATTCTTTTATGCTCTGGCTTTCATTTCCATTTATTTGTGACCATGTTTTCTACAGTTTTATTACCAACTCTTGAAGAATATTCTGGACTACCAGGCACTGAGTAGCTGGACTCTGTCCTATGCTCAAAAGCTATGATAGTAAGGAGCACTGTGAAACTCATTACACATTCTACAATCCACCTTGACTTTTATTTCTGCGTCTACAAACTCCTAGAAGTTTACTGGGTTTAATAACTTCCGCTTTATAATTTGTGTATATATGACCCCTACCTGGGCCCAGATATTAACATTTTCAAAATCTGTTTTAAAATCCTCCTCCCTTACTCTTTTTTTTTGTTGTTATATTTTCATCCTCTATTTTCCCTTTATTTTCCTGGATTTTTTTCTCTTCTTCATTGTCATGAGTACCTAGTGACTTCATTCAGTTCAGTGAATTTAAGTTTTTCTACATCCAAATCAAAATTATACTCTCACAAATCTTACTTGATATAACTTTAAATTAGTGACCATCCTGCTGTGTGTCCAGGTTTGTCTGCCCTGCAGTGAACATACCTTTAGTTAATGGGCTCTTCCAGAGCATCGACTAGTTTATCCAGTGAAAAGATAAAAGTAATAAGTAATTCAAATTCAAATACTGGTTGCAGCCATTATATATCATAAGGAATTGTTGTGAAAAGAAAAGAGTGAACTGACTCATCCATCCAATAAGGTCTTTCCACCCCGACTCATGTCAGAGAATACTCCAAGTAAATGATTCTCCTTTTCTAAAGTATAATTTATATTATTTGAGAAAGAATAAAAAAGCATGGTGAAATGAAAATAAACAATGCTATAAAATATAGTGCTAGGAAATACCAAAGTATGGAGCATGATTTCTACAGTGCAAAATGATGCACAGTGAAAGAATAGACCTCTTTCTTATCTTTCAGACTGTCTTGCACTGTTTTGTCTTATGAAGAAACAGATTGCCAATTTCTGTAATTACTGATCAATTCCAGGAATTTACCAGTTACCGTAGAAGGGGCACCCTGGCTGCTAATGGCAGATTCCTGACTGGATTAATTTTGCAGCAGTTTCTATTGACATTTTTATTGGCCTCATGCTAGAGATGTGTTCTCAGCAATGGCAATTAGCACAGCTCTTCTTCTGGATGAACATAACTATACAATTTCTAGTATTCTAATGCAGATATCCCTGTACAGTGTTGTTTTATGCTGTATAGCTGCAGCCTTCTGGCCTAGACAAATGCTGAATCTTTTTATCACACACTACAGTTTTCAGATGACTCTGTAACTTATTACTTATGTGAGACTGTAATAAGGACAAAAGCATCCAGATCAGGATGGATGGATACTAAAAGAAAAGATGCTCCTGTCTGTAAAGGCTTTGAAAAATACCACAGAAGAGAAATGAAATTGTAATGTATGGATTAAGAATGACCCATCATATGCTCCCCTGTATAAACACATGCACAAAGACATATATACACTCACACATGAAAAGCTTTTCAAAATAATTTTGCAGAGATCTTTCTGACCACATGCTAAAAATAAAAGCAAATAAATATAGATTAGCAGCTCCAGGAGGTAAAGCCAAAGGCAATAGATTTAAAAAGTGCTGGTGCTCTCTTATTGTGTCCTTGAAAATCTGAAGCCTTTAAAGTAGCAAGTGTTCAAAAGTAGCATTGAAATAAAATGAATTTTTTTTTTTAAGTGTCCAAAGGGGGGCTACAAAGATGGTGAAGGGCCTTGAGGAACCAAACACGGAGCTGCTGAGGTCACTTGTTTGTTCACCCTGGAGAAGAGCAGGCTGAGGGGAGACCTCATTGCAGCTACAACTTCCTTTTGAGGAGAAAAGCTGAGTGAGAAGAGGTTTAGGCTGGATATCAGGAAAAGGTTCCTCACCCAGAGGGCGGCTGGACAGTGGAACAGGCTCCCCAGGGAAGTCGTCACAGCACCAAACCCAACAGAGCTCAAAGCAGCATCTGGACAATGCTGTCAGGCACATGGTGTGACTCTTGGGGTGTCCTGCAGAGGACACTCTGCAGGGCCAGAGTTGGATGATATTTTAAAGAAATAGATTAAAATAGAACAAATAAAACCAATAAAGAAATGCAGTGCCTGCTTGGACAAGGCAGCTGTAGTAACACAGCTAAGGATGATGTATTTACTATGTATTAAGGTTATATTAGTACCTCTCTAGTACATCAAGCAGTTTCAGGGAATTAGTTTTCTTTCACTGGCTCTGCATAGACAGCTCTTTACCATCAGAAAACCCCTTGTATCTGACAGGTTTCACAAGCATACTGAGACTCGACCTAAAGTGCATTATAATGGTCAAAACAGCAGTCCTACCCTGCATTGGTTCTGGGCATAAAAGATTTCAAGCTCTTTTCTTCTCTAAGGTTACAGTATAAGAAAAAAAAATCCAAAATCCACAAAAATCCTGAGAAACTTCCAGACAAAAGGAAAAAGAAAAAAAAGCACAGCTATCTTTCTGGATTTTGGTATGTTAGCAAGAAAAATAAAATTCCATCACTTTCCACTGGAAAAAGAGCTGGGCTTCTCACCCAGTGGGACACAGGTCTACATGTGACCTTTTTACAGGGCAATCAAATACAAAATAAAGCACACATTTATCTCTTTTTCCCCTTGGATGTTTTTACACTGTTCGGTTGCTGTATCTTCCAGCAAAATTACTGTTAAACAGATGACAGTTTTAAATTTCTCTCCATAAAAAGCCAGCAAAGCCCATCATCACATCTCCATAGGTTTTAAATTATTTGGAGTTTATCGTCAAAACTGCATTTTCCAGTTCAGTGAATCCTTTTGATGACTATTGCTCCAACATTCTTGTTTGCCATTACCGAATGGAAAGTCACCACATGACTCATAATAACTTGGATTTAATTGCAAAGATATGACTTTGGTCCAAATGGATAGTATGGGAGGGTGTGGCAGGGAGGTTTTTCCCTATCTCTAAAGCAGTGATAAGATTTCTTTGAAATATTTTCAAATCATGTTCACCCCAGTTCTGAAAGTCCTTATTAGATTTCCTCCAATCTAAAATATTCCTCGGGGTTCTCTCTTGTGATGTTATTGCCTAATAAATGGTGTGGAAACTTGGAATCTTTTATAAAAGCTTCAACAACATGAAAATAGTTCCCATTATGAATAGATTTTAGTCTCTAACTCCCTCTGTAGAAATGTTTTAATCATGAAAGACAGAATGGAGTTCTCGTGGGGCTGTTATTTAAAATAGTAAAGAAAAATATTTCTATCTATTATGCAATTGTGAAATATGGCTTGGTGCTTTGTTTACAACAGGCAAGCAGATGTTTATTTTATTGAAAGAACTGACTGGCATCTTGCATAGGGTTTTGAGAGGGAGTGTATGTGTGCCCTGTGAATCCTCGTATTTATGATAATCTGAAAAATTATATTGTTCTGAGTCTGTATCTTGATATTATTTGTAAGGGAATATTGAGTATTTGGAGTAAGAAAGAACCTTTCCATATAATATTCCTCACATGTATTAGAAGCAAATTAATAGCCTATATAAATAGCAATAGTCTGTCAAATGCAGTATTCTCCCATAGGTTTATGTTATTGCTATCTCCAGAGTGAGGATAGGGAAGATTGGGCACGAGTGCGAATTTCTCATTTTCCTAGTCCACATTTTGAAACACTGAAAATAGAAAGAACATATAAAGGAGATGAAGTGTGCAGATACTGCTAAACATCTAAATAACATGAATCTTGACTCTACCTACTACAACAAAATTTCATTCCAGCTGTGCATCCTGCATTTATTAGCAATTAACACCATTTTGATTTAATTTCCAGCTTCTTCTATTCCTTCTTACATATGCAACATGTACCATACAAGCATTTGAACTTAATCTTCTTGTGCAAGTGATAAATATGGATGTGATGGGAGGATCATGACTCCATAGACAAAAATCCTCTGAGATTTGATTTGATGTATAATTAGGTAATGAAAATATTACTAAAATCAAGCATAAAATTTCATTACTAATCTAATGTTAGATGCACAAGAAGGGAAAGAGTAACAATAGCCTTATTGACACATGGAGGTCCCTGTGACCACAAAATCCCAGGAAGTTCATTAATACCAACCAGTTTACTAGGTGATAATTTTTATTAAATTATAGATGACCTTGCATGGGAAGAAGTAAATTTACCAGAATCTTAACTTAAAACCAGTACTCAATATAGCCTTTAGTTTGTGTGAATTTTATTTTTTCATGTCAGAATAATGTACCATATTTTATTTCAAGGAATTGTTTAAAAAGTTTTCAAGATCCTCCTGAATCAATCAGCAAACAGATTGAAACACGGGATAAGCAAGAACAAAAAAGGGGAGTGGATTCAATTTACAACGAAAACCAAACACTTGCCTGAGGAAAAAAACTCAATACCTTGGAAAACTGTTCTATTCAAAACTTCAAAATAGAATATTTTTATATCATTAATTAAAAGCTTAGTGAGAGCAAAAGCTCTGCTAAGTAAGTGCAAATAAGTGAAATTTTTAAAGGTCAAGTTTTCTAACTTTAGTTTTCTAATTGTAGTTAGAAAACCATCAGATGCCAAGAGCAATAAAGGATTTGGTGCTGTACTAAAGATATTTCAAATATAGGGGTACGCACATACTGAAAATGACTCAAGATTGAAATGGCACCACTAAGCCAGAAATCATGCAACACTATCATATTTTAGGAATGTTTTGTATCTGTTTCTCTCTATTTATAGGTTCTATTTAAAGGGGCTTTCTAAAATTTATGAACATTTTCTCATTTATTTTCTCCTTGAAAGTACATTTTGTGATTCAAATACATCATTATATTTCAGTGCTTCCCCTTATGGAAGGGATTTTTACAATGCCATTTAGAAAAACATCAATTTTCCATAGTGTCTTATCCTTTTCAATTGCCAACTAAAGTTCATCTAAAAATAAAGGGTTACATTAGGCATAATTTAAAAGCACATGGGAAAAAAAAGGTGATTTTTTGATAAGAGAAACATGGTTTTAACAATCATGTATCTGGAGGTTTTATTTCTGTTAGCTTGGACAAGGCTTTCCTGTTGGGGTGTTGTATTGATCTCCTAACTCCTGCCAAAGTGCTGCATGTTACCATACAGACAAAGAAGGCAGCAGGATAAAATGCTCAGGAACCTGTGAGTGAGCGATTCTGAAGAGCTCCACCAGGACCCATTATAACAAAGCAACTGGATGTTATGATGAGCATATTAAACTGAAGGTAGAGAAGTGCAAGGCAGTGCACCTTGGAAAGAACAATTTAAAGTACGCATATGCACAGATAACTTTTGAACTAGTTATAAGATCTCGGTGGAAAAATAAAAAAGAAAAAAAAAAAGAAGAAGGAGTCGTCAAGGAGAACTGAATAAAGACATTTGCTCAGTATTCAGCCAGTACCTAAAAATCATGCTAACACATTAGGTTTCATTAAGAAGGAAATACAGATTTAAAGATATAAGGTTAGTATCAAAATCACGGGTGTGCCCTCACTTCCAATATTACATGCAGGTGTAGAATTTCATCCCCCAAAACCCCAACACAACAGAAAGAGAATTTAAAAAAATTAAAAATACTATGCCTCATAGAAAGGTAAAGACTGTCACAGGACCTTTCTCGACAATAAGAACCTCAAAATGAAAATAGAGATAGAGAAAAACAAGACTTCAAAGTGTTTCCCACCATTTACAGGAATATTTGAACGGAAGTGTCTGGTTCAGGACAGGGTTAATTTTTGCAGTAGCCAGGAGTGGGCCATGACTAGAACACAGAGTATTCTATACCATCTCATGTCATTGCCGGTGATAGGGGAAGGAACTCTCTTCCAGGTAGAAGGAGTTCCTTCCAGTCAAGAAAATCGTGGATAGATGGGGGGATCGGCTTAGCAGGGTGCCAGTCCCAAGCCAGAGAGAGCAGTGGAGTGGCTCTGGATGCAGCTGGGTCAAGTCGGGCTCAAGGAGCATTTTGCTTGTGAAACACTTTCTCTTCTGTACACTTTTGTTATTGATGTTGTGGCACTTACTGTTCATTTTCTTATCTCATTGCCATTTCCAGTAAATTGTTCTTATCTCAACCTGTGATCTTTGCCTTTTGTGCCTCCAATTCTCAACTCCATCCCACTGCAGTAGGAAGGGGGCAGGAAACATGGGAGTGAGAGAAAGGAGCAATGTGCTTTTGAAGAATCTCGGTGGGGGCACTGAATATGGGTGTGCCATTCCTAACACACAACGAAAAGCCAGAGATTTTCATTGTGTGTAAAGAACCTGTGTGGGAAGAAGGGAAAAAAAAACCAGGACAGACTATGCCAGGAAAACAGAAAAGAAGACGTGAAGGAACACCATCAGACCTTCTAGGCTACCCCTCAGATCTTAGACATCAAAAAATACTGAGTCCATTCCTCAGCCCCTAAAATGAAAGTCTTTGCCCGTGTCTTGTACTGTACAGCCATGCTAGGGGCATTAACATGATTCTAGTGGTGGTTTAGGCCAGTTATGTTCAACCCTCCCACCAAAGCCAACAAAGAGAGAAGATTCCATTGCTCCTAGTTCTGCAGAATCTACCACCTTTGGATGAGGCCATGGTTTGGACATTCAAAACCCATGACATTCAGATAAAATTTGACCACAGGCAGTATAATAAGTTATCAAATCTTCAAGAACAGTTAGTACACTGCACAATGTCCAAATAAATAGCATACACTTCCCAATATTTTAAATACTTACATACACAGAATGTTAACTAGCTCTACTTTTGCAAAAGCAAAGTCTTGCAAAGCTTTAGGAAATAACCATGGTGAACAAATAAGTAATCAGGAACTGCAACTTCTGTACTACCTTGGATGAGCACATCCAGTCCCACAAGCTACTTCTCACACAACTGGCATCTTTTTCCTAGGCAAAGCAACATATTACAGGAAATAAAACATAGCATGTTTCAGTATGCACCATAGCATGCTTCTGAGCCAGAAAGAAGCTTCTACCCAAGTGTGAAATTTCCTTAAGGAAACTACACTTAAGGGTACTTTTTGAGACACCCTTAAGAAACCACAGTGTCAGGAATACCAGAATTTCAGAAGATTAGGTTAACGAAAAATAGGTCCTTTTCTATGATGAATTATTTTCACAATCACCTAAAGAAAGCTATAAAAATAATTTCTACTCAATCCCTTCCAAAGAAAACAACTGAATTATAACAGATCACAACCAGTACAGTCTTTAATAAAACTAAGATTAGAAAATAAAGGTTGATACAGCTAGTTATTCTCATCCTGACTTCTTTGCTATGGTTATTGTTTTCTATTACCCGTAATTTCTAGAGTTACATCTTGGAAGTAACAGTGTTCCATGTTATTTTAGTCTGAATGGGAGAACATCAGTGTCCTGATTTTAATTCCCTTCTGGAATTTATTTGTGTTGACTGCTGACCAAGCTGTCTGAGTCCTAACAATAGAAAGCAGGAATTACTTAGTCACTGTCTCCTTTCTTCTATGTCTGTTTCAACTCCAGACATCTCTGCATACACTGAAGATGAAAGGATGTGATTTTTTTCCTGTCTGGATATGGGCTCACAGTTGGTACAATATTTCTTTCCTATGTAGACAGATGGGTAGCTGATCTGTTTTATAAGGAAAAGATAGGCAGCAAAAGTCAGACTCATGCAAATTTTATCAATATCGGATTTTAAAAACTCTAAACACAACAAACACAATAAGAAAAGTTTGCTGGGAAATTGATACACTGTCGCTGGTGGGGGTTTCTGGGGTCCCCCGGGCATCCCCGAGACCTCCACGAGCAGTCCTCAGCGACAAAACACACCTCCAAACTCGGCCCAGACAGAATTTGGCTTGGAGCATGCTCTCAAACCAGCAGGGTGAAGAGATCGGAACATGAATAAAGGCACAATTCCATGGTTTATTTCATGAAGGCATCCATTCTAGCATATTCAACTGTTAGGGTTTTTCAGGAGTTTTTATATCTTTAGGGGGTTTTACACTTTTCACCAATAGCTAAGGGAATTCTAAATTCTAACCAATCCAAGAGGGATTTCACATTCAAAACTAGCCTATAGATACTAAAAGAAAGCGAACCACTAATATTACAGATAGATAACAAGGGGGTCTGCATTCCTTCTTGGGTTCATCATTCTACAAGCAGTTTGTTATCTTTTAAGCTATGGTTTTCCAGAGGGCCTGCTCTAGGGACTTAAAAGGGTTTTCAGATTTAGGAATATCTTCTGCTTCCTCTACAATACACAAACAAAAAAAGTAATCGTTTGTGGAGACATGAAAACAGCATCACTGAAGTTTGAATTTGGGTTTATATATCCCACTTATTTTGACAAATCAGCCTCTTGGCATTTAATATTACAGCTTTCAATATTTCCCAAAAACGTATCTTAATTCTTATTTACTTTGCTGGCAACCAGGCTAGCAAATAGTTTGTGCTTGCCTCTAGGCTAGTATAATGCTGACAGAGAATGCTCTCCTCAACTTCTATTATGTCAAAACTTACAGAGTACATTTGATCTGTGTGAAGCCAAAGAGGACTTTCAGTAGCTCTGCTACTTGTCTCTACAGGGAAAGAAATGTCAGGATTAGCTCAGAAAGCAGACAGTCATCTGTGTTGACAGGAAAGCTGACCTGAAAGGCTAAGCTGGAACATATTTTCAAAACCTCTCTCCCTTTGTTTCTGTGGGAAACTGATACTATTGCAACCATGTTTTTACTATCAATCAATGATTGCCTCAATCTTCTATTACCGTTATTTTTCAAGGTATCAAAATTCTGAATGTTGGCTATCATAGGATAAAAAATAAAAGCTTCACTCAACTTTAACTAGTTTTTCTATAATAAGCTTTCCTCAAGCTGGTGAATTACTATCGTAACCATACAAATATTTTTATAGACAGTTACAGGAATGAGGTTCAGTTGCAGTTACAGGAATGAGGTGGCAAAAAGCTGGAAGAGATGCAAATAAAAGTGATCATGCACATGAACCCAATAATAATATAATTATTAATAATATCATATTTCTGAACTGCATATCAAAACCTTAGGAGTATAATGATACTTTCAGGCAAATTCAATGGCACTTTATTAATTTAAATGGAATTGTCCCCACTTACAAGAATAGCAGATCTGATACATCCATTTCTATCGTCAGCATTTTTCGGTTTATAGGAGAAAACTATAACTGTTTCTGACAGCTGGAAAACAAGGCTAGGAAATTACGACTGGGTTGATTTTCCCACCCGTAGCTTGCTGAATAAATGCAGAGAAGCCTAGAGAGATGGGAAGTTCCCTGCTATTACAAGTTTTAACTACAAAATATCTAGCTTCCTAAATGTATTTAGTGAGCAAATTACTAATTGTAGATTTATTATCTGTGCTCTGCAATAGGAACTACCAGATCATCCAAATGCTCATTTTGATTCCACATTCTAAGCAGCTAATCCTGGAAGCAAGCCAAGATGTAGTTACACACATTTCCAATACACCTTTGCATGTCATTTTCAAATGTCTTCTTAGGCTTTGCTATTCTTGATGACCAGATCAGCTGAGATACTTACAGAAGACTGTCTTGGAATACCTACTCTGCCACCAGAATTTGGCAGCTTTCAAATTAGTTCCTTGGGGAGGAATAACTGATAATGGAAGCACAAATAGCTTTAGTGCTATCCTTATTTGTATCCAAAGGAGTGTAAACTTCTGTTTCCCTGAACCCAGTGAGTAATTCCATGCCATACTACAGTCAGTACTCAGCCCAAGACTGTGTCTCCTTTAATTTTTTAAAGAACATTGTGACTTTGGCTTCTCTGGTTTTAATTTGTCAGCATTTCCTTTTCCTTTTCTCCTTTCTCCAGTCAATCCTAGTTCCTGCATGTTTTATCATTTCCCAAGAAAAGACGTTAGCCAAAATGGTTTCTTATCCAGGCCTGTGTTCTGCTTTTCCTATTTTTACTATGGTTGAACAAAAGTGAATTAACTGTTCCTTCATTTACACTGAATTGAAAGAAGCTGCTTTGTATAACACCTTCAACCTAAACTGTAATAAGAGTTATGTTTTTACACACATATACATTTCCTTTAAAGTTTTCCCTTTTAAAATGCTTTATAACATATATTTTGCACATACAATATTTTGGAAATGGTTGATGACTGGTGGAATTAAGCAGCCACCATTGTCAGGGTTTGTATAAGCATAGGGTCTTTCTTATAATAATTCTATCAAAGCCTTGCTTCTAGGATTAGGATGCTGTATAACACTTTAGCTATGTAGGACACATGGCTTCTACTAATGATATTTTTCTGTATTAAGAAGCAGAGTTATGAAAAGTCGATGTACAGAGCAATATGCAAGTATGAATTTACACTGTGTGATCCATCCTGCACAATATGGATTTCACCAAAGACCATGGCAGAAGAGCCAGGCAGAATGAAAACTATCAGCACCAATACAACTCTGAAAAGTGGTTTGTAGAAATGAAGAAGAAAATTATCATCCTTACTAGTTAGTATGCTTCCCTCTTTCTCCCAAAACAATTGTGGGCAAATGTGACTTCAAAAATAATTCTAATAGGACTTTTCAATGAAGGCAGGATGAAAAAAACTATTTTCTTGGTTGCTAATTTAATTCAGGTGAGTTACACATCATTGTTAGATGAGGTTCAAACCAAAAGCACTTTGAAGTTCTTCAAAGCTTGTCTATTTAAACGTCTAAATACATCCACCACCAAACACATAGCATGACTGTACTTAAAAAGAGTGTAAGAGGTTTATAATGCATTCACTGTTAATGCAAATTAACACCACCACATAACAGGATGTAGCATTTCCATACACTGTGATGTTTCTCAACAGAATAGCTTCTGCTAAAATTATTACAATCTTTAAAGTGTCATCTTCTTACCCAATAGTCACGAGAGGCAAATCTGCTCTTATTTCAGGTACATAGATTGTACTTTTTGCATTACAAGAACATTCACAGAAAAAGATTGTGTTCTGAATATAGTCATATAGTTATTATTTTTAAAACAGTGACATCAATAAAAGTTATAGAAAATATAGGCCTAAATCTTCAGACCACTTACAGAAATTTTAAAAAACTGGTAACACTTAGTGTGTCATACCTATGGCTAGGTTTCTAAACGTTCATAAAGACATATATCAATAACTATATCTCTGATTTGGGAAAGAATATATAACCAGCTGGCCAAGTTACACTGAATTGGAAAAGCATGCAAATATTGAATGTTTCACAATAAAAATATAGCTAATGTTTTCAGCATTCAAGGAGATACAGTTTTCTTATTGAATACCGGTTCAGCAATGGCTAATATAAATCAATAACTTTAAGTATATTTCTACCACTTGATCATGACAAAGAATGACAATATATCTCAGCTATGACAGCTACTATAATTTTCAGTATTTTGGAAAACATCTCTGTATTTGAAGGCAAGCAGGAACAGAGGAAATCAAGTAAAGAACTTCAGCACTCTGTTACAGCAACCCTAAGTATATAGCAATCATAAATTTACATTCATAAATTTTATTTTTGGAAAACATATACTGGGAGGATACAACAGAAACCATAAAAAACAAAACATCTCCAGATTAGTCCAACATCAGAAAATGAAAATTACAGTCTCACACAGCAGACAGAAACTGAAAATACCCTCAAGCCAATTGCACAAGTACTAAAAACAACTTGTCTGGCTCAAAGAAGCCTGATATCCTCAAATGAAAAGACAAGCAAGGAGAGCTGTAAAAGGCAAAACCTCAAACAAGCTTCATTGTCAAACCTTTCAGGAAATCTCAACTACATCTTCACCTGGCAGGGTCTTTAGTTTAACCAGTCAAAAGTGGTCTCACCTATATAAAGGCTAAATAAAAAGATACACAGGTTTTTTCCACTGACAATGTTCTTCAGCAAAGCCTGATAAATAAAATGCTTGTGAACCACTGAAAAAGAATTACAGCCAAATTAATCTAGAAATAAAATTATATCTTCAGGCTTATGAAAATATAGACGACAAGACGACACACAAGATATTTTAAGTATCTGACTTTTCTGGAACAAAGAGTGTGGAAACTCAAAATTATCTTGATTTTCCAGCCAATGAGAAACAAAGCACAGAAATGAAAATTAACACCATGATGGCAACATATTCATGTCTGATTTCCTACCGAATCTTTGAGAGTTAATGAGTGACATTCTTCAGTCACTGTTCATCCCCCCAGTTGACATTATTTCATTATGACTTGGGTATGTGTTGCACCTACTTATCAAATGTTTAGAAAGGAACATCTGTGGACCCTGAAAGACTTTTATGTTTTTGTGTAATGTGAGTTGTGTATGTCATAAACAATCCCTGACTGAGGAGATTAGAAAGAGATTAGAAATAGATCTCCTGCACCTTGGAACAGAAAGTTCCTAGTAGGATCATGGAATCATTTAGGCTGGAAAAGACCTTAAAGATCATCAAGTACCACTGTCAGTGATTACAAAATCTTTCTTGCCCCCATCTCTCTCTAATATCCATATGCTGAATTTTCAGCACAAAACATACAAAGAAGGAAGGTTTTTTGCTTGAGAAACAAAGAAGGAAAATCTTTTTGCTTTGGGAGCCGATATCTAAGAGCAGTCTTTCTTGTTGCCTTGCATTTAAAATAGTCAGTTATATCAGTGCAGAGACTTGAAGACTGTATAAAAAGAATAGTGTCTTTTGTAAAGACATTACTAAAATAGGACAATGGCACACAAAGAAAAAACTAGGCAAAAAGAAGGCTTGCCCAAAGTAATCTTGAACAAAATACATTGAACTAAATGCATTGAACTAAAATAAATTCTGTTTATTCTTTAAATATTCGTATGCTAAGAAAATGGATGAGAGAAAATGGACTTTAGAGGATTAAAATGCAGCAGTTAACAAGGAGAAAGTGAAATGTGTGTCCAAGAAATAAAGCTCTTTTGACGTTTGCAAAATTTGTTTCTATTAACTGTCATATTATGATTGAAGTGTGAAAGCTGAAGAAGTATTTGTATCCATAATGGTTTAAAGTATTTCTTCATGTTTCAAGTATTATGATTGAAAAGCAATAACAAAGGTTTCTCTGCTTAAATACACACTTAAAACAGAGATTTCAGCTGCATGTGTCTCTGCAGAAGTCTTCAGATTCTCAACTGGAGTAGATAACGCAGATCATGGAAAAAACTTAAACCTTTATATTCTATCAGGCCTCAGAAGATCTTTCAAAAAAAGTCTTTCAGACAGTCTGAACAAATTATACCAAGCATTTTTTGACACTTTGTTATGCTATTTAAATTGTTCACAAGCCTCTTCCCTCAAAATATACATAGGCCCTGACCTTCCCTCTATGAGTATTTCAGTTATAGTGGCACTATTTCAACAGGATCCTGGTAACTCTGAGGAGTTAGTTCCTTCCTGGACACCAAATGGACTAATTTTTTCCCAGCTCCCATTTTTCTCCTTCTTCTCTGTAGCTTTTGAGGATGTTTTCAGAAAATGGGGATACAGTTGTAGCAAGTTTTGTCAAAGCTCATATTGTAATTCTTAATCCATCATATAGAGTGCCCAGAGCACTCAGTGGATGGCAGATGGATTTTTAAAAAACCTAGAATGATAATAAAGAATCAGATATATTCTATACTCATTCTACATACAGAATATGCCTCTTCAATTCTTTTTGAGCTGAACTGATGTTAAACTAGGTTAAATATGCTTTTTGAAAATAATTTCCACCTTGAGTATACATGTCGTATGTATCTGACCCTTCAAGGTCTTTCTAATAAAAGTCAGACTATATCATATTTTGCTAAATGCACTTGGAGTTAACATAATTTACCATGGCATTTCTAATATATTACAAGACATGTTACTTGAATTCCAAGATTGGTAATAGATCTATTACCAATGCAAGGAAACCATTACAGCAATTAACAAAAATACAGTTGCATAAAATCCTGAAAACCTGAATGGGATAGTGGCTAAGACAAAACAGAGAGAGCACTACCATCCAGGAAGAGACAGGCACAAATGCTACCTAGCAAACAAAAGGTGCTGGGATTAAGGAATTTGGCACTGTCTCACTGCGATACAGAGCTTAATATCTCACAAACCTAATCTTACATAACTCATTTAAAATTGCCACCTAGGGAAAAAAAACTTTCAGTCATTTAGCAATCCATATGTTTTATATGCTGCCCTATCCTCAGCATGTTCCGAATTCCTAAACTATTCCAATCATGTAGAAACAGCAAGACCAGGAAGAGAGAGAAATGCATTCATTGACATAACTAAGCCACCCTTGGCTAGAGATTTGCTAATAAGCAAGGGAATGGCATACTGCTGTGCGTGTAACATACTACATCATGATTGAAGGGAAATGTCCTGATCTACCACAACTTTTTTAGAGGCTTTTTTTCTCTAAGCATCTTGCACTCTTTGTCTAGAGGCACGAGTAAGCCACTGCTCTGAATATTGTGTCCACATCATCGTTATGTAAAGTAACTGCATAAATTCCTTTAGGCACTACCTCTGTCCTCGACTGCTTTGAGTCAGTTTATTCCAGATTTGTAAAGTGGTTGACTGGTTGACTTTTCGCTCATGTCATCCACCCCCATTAAAATGTAGTCTGCCGTATATTTGACCTAAGCAATGCCTTCTCCCTGTGTGTTCAGCAAACACTGAACACTCTTCTCAAAGAGATGTTGAAGCTTTTGATGATGCAGGTGCACAAACCAATAAATCAAATAAAGATGCTTTAATATTAAACTCAGTTTAAGATTCAAGGGAGATGATAATGAAAAAAAAATTAAATCTCTAATAAATCTAAAATAATTAGTGAATTAATTTTTTTCAGGCTCAGAAACCATTTCCATAAATTATCAATCAACAAAAAAACCCAATTCTCCTTAAAATTTTTCTCTAACTGTACCCTTTTTGATGCTTCCAACACACTTTAAAAATATTCAGACAATCGAGAAAAGCATAGACAGGACCTTGCAGATGACATGATTCCTGCAGAGTTTAAAACCAGCTTCCTGCAGAGTAAACAGGTCTTGCATATTAGTAACTGATTAAAGCCAGTAGCTCCTTAATAAGTTTGGTGCCTTTTTTACTCTAAACAATAACTAGGCATATGAAAACTAGAGGCAGTGAATGCACTGAACCTTGGCTGCATTACTGTCAGGGTGTACCTAAAATGCTGTCACTGTGCCTGCACATTTGGGGACTAGCTCAGACACCAACAGTGGCTGCATGTGCAGAGGTACATATTTGCACTTTTAGACAAAAATAGAAACTGTGCTATCAATACCAAAACGAGTAAGCACAAAGCTAGCTCATATATGCCTCTGTGTGCTGTAGCTGTCTGAGTACTGCAGTCACTGGATCAGACAGCATTGTTTGGGATGGAAATGGAACAGGTAGGAGGAAATGAAAGTTGAAGAGAGACCAGAGGAAGAGGCAGAAATAAACTAAGGGGCAATAAAGACAAAAAGGGAAGCAGGTAAGAGAGATCAAAGAAAGGAAAGAGGAAACAACTGAACAATTTTTGTCAGATTTCATACGCAAATGATTTGTCTGCAATGATGGAATAACCACAGTGTGATGGAGAAATTATTTACAAAGGCTCTGCAACCCTGAACCTGTAGCCCTCAAAGAGCAGAACCTACAAAGAAGGGAATTCCCAAAGGTGAAGAGCTGGCTCTACCACAACTTCATGTAATAGTGAGTGGTTAAGGAAGAGACATCAGTGTATGCATTTCTGGCAACTGAATCATTAGCAGGGATATTTGGCACATAAAATATCCCTCACCACTGTATTTTTATTTTCTTTAGAGACTGAGAAGTTTCTTTACTGTCAAATGACCACCAGAACATCCTTTCTGACACACTGCCAGCAAAATAAAGCAGAGGCCGATAAAATAAAGACAGAGCAGATCTAAAGAATGTTTTGGAACTTGTAGTTTTGATTTCTGCACATGGAAACCACCCACATATGTACAGCAAGCTGTAGCCATATTAATAGTGATACTATTTTTAGCAGCAAGGATACAACAGGACATTATCACATGCAGAATTCTATTTTATTTGAGATAAGGGAATTAGCTCTGAGAAAGTAACAGTTAAAAAGCAGCCAGTTTCTAAGGGGATTAATATCAACCCACAGTATATTGATACATACAGAAACTACATGGAGCCATCCTGCCACAAATTAGGGTACCTTATTCCTGCAGATAATCATTGTTTAAATCAACTTTTTAGGTGGCTGAAGAGGTGTGAAAAGCATGAGATCTCTTTAGGCTCTACTGTCACCGTACACAAACTTCAATTTGGACAGTATGCCAGGCTCCTATGCTTTATTGTATGTGGCAATCTTTAAATAATAAGATGGGGAAAATGAGAGATATACATATGATCTTATGTTTACTTCTGAATAAAAAGTATGCTGTGATAGATAGTACTAAGGTTCTTGTTTATAAATCCAATGAGATATATCTTTCAGTATCTGTGCAAAAAAATGCCAAATCTCTTCCTAATTAAAGTGCATATTTGAGCCTGAAATGCTCAAATAAATTCCAAATTGTTGTACAATGTTAAATATTTCAGGATTAATTAAATGCTTCCGTTTATTTTTTTCTGTAAGGAACAATTTTCAATGTTGAACGAAGGCAAAAAAGTGCCCAGTTTTGCTGGATAAAAAACACCCTGAAAAATACCACTTTCTGAATTCATAAATTAAGCATTGAAAATAAATATGGGGTAGAAGGAAAAAAATACCTTTTTCCACGCATAGGAAGTTTTATGATTCCAGAATTAATTTGGGAAAATAACTAACAGAAAAAGAACACTCAACTTCAGATGGATGCAAATATTTTACAATGAATCATAACACAATTTTCTACCACAAACGAGAATTTGTAACTGCAAGAATCTATGAATGTGAAGAGCAGTATGTAGAAATAGAAACAAGGAGCTTTAATTCCTGGTCTCAAAACCATTCCTTGGATGAGACAGAGAAATCCTAAGGCTTTTATAAAGCCATACAAGCAGAGCATACCTTTGTACAATGTGGATCTCACCCACTCCCCTTGTCCATCTGTGAAACACAGACCTAAGCAACACTTGAAGAAGAAACAACTGAGAGACTAGTCATAAAACAGGATTTTTTTTCCTTTTTTTTCTATTTTTCCCATTCTACTTCCCCAGTAGAGATTTATTCAGGCAGTGCTTTCACTGGAAGTATAAATGTCTACCCTGACCCTGTCCAAAAGGTCCCACTGAGTTCTGGAAGTGAAGATGTACATCAGAGATTTTTCACGTAGCTACAACTTGGACACAGCTATGTGTTACACTGCCAGTCACCTCTGTCAAATAGAGAAGACTAATAAGATAATGTGATTTGTTTGAAAGCAATGAGAGTGTTTAAAGAAGCGTTTCTGCTTTCATTCTTAGATTGCATCAGAAATATTTTCTAAAACTGCAACATTTTCCCTTACATACTGTCATATAATATTTATAAGGCACCTCCACCTCCACCCCTGGGGTGCTTCATGAGCAATTAAAATGCAATCATCATAATAAAGAAATAAATAACCTTAATTAAAACATTGCACAGGAACTTTCCTCAGATGCAGAGCCAGTGGGGAGCTGTCTGTCTTCGTGAGATTTTACATATATGTCAGTCAGACTGGAACCCAAATGCAACATTCATTTTCATGGACAACATTTGATTTATTACATCTCCTGAGAGTCATGGATTCATCTCCCCACCGAACAGAGGATACTCAATGTAAATTACTTATTTTTTAGATAAGATTATTTTATTTGCTTAATTTTACTGATTTTTTTGGAGACTTCTGGATTTATGGGCCACACATGATCTCATCAACTCCCCTGCCACCCTTCTTATCCTCTCTGTTTCAAAAACAAACAGAACATCTTCAGCACCATCTCTTCACCCTTGTAAGTTTTGTTTTTCCACCCAAGCATGTTAGATTATACTTTTTGGTACTTCCTTCTGTCATTCCCTCTTTAATGTTGTGTTTACCAGCCCTTCACCATTCCAAGCAAGGAAGAAATCTGCAAAATATTCTCCCCCTACATATCATCCACCAGTAGGCCTAGATTGTTCTCCATTAAGTTGTTTTAATCCTCAGGTTTTCAGTGTAATATTCCCCAAAGGGAATATTCCAAAGGGACCACAATACCACAACAAAAAAATACTGCTCTGAAGTTTGGTTACTTTCAAAAGCAGTACACTGGCCTTTTCTGTGTATTAAAACCCCAAAACCAAAGCAAATATAGAAAAAACAATTGATTTATTTAAGTGCTTGGGCACAGAATCACAGTTCTTCCTGGGTCAAAACTCCTATTTGATAATACAATTTGGTCTCCAACTCCCAAAGCAATTTTTTTTGTGCTTTACTTGGCATTTTGCTTACAATCTTGATGCAAAATTAGCCACTCCTTTTAAATACTTTGATACATACTATGGAAATTCTTAACAGTTTCTGATCCAAACTGTGAACTTTGTGACTTACATTTTTAATACTCAACCCTAACTGCAACAGAACATGTGTCTAACTCTGTCCTTCTAGCCTAACACCAGAACATGTAAATGCTCTGACAATTTTGAAGAGCAGTAGGCAAGAACCCTGATCCTAGAATGGCCCTGCCTGAGGTACTGACAATGGTGCCATGGTCCAGGCCATTTAAGGATGCTCACGGGCTCTATTAAAGCTGTAGCTGTGATGACGTCTATTTTCAATAAAAGTGTAGTTATTCCATCCAAGTCCTTTTCCCATGCAGCTACAAGTTCCATGCAAATAGGCTGCAAAGTTCTCATGAAGCCACAGGAGAAAGAGCATGACTGAAAGGAAGATATCCCTCAATGATCACAGAGGCACAGAAATTAGTACAAATGGCTCTTGCCTGAAGTGAGTACATTGTTTCCACAAATACCCAGAAAGAGGTGTATCTCACCCCCTTTCCAATCTTGCAAGCTTTCTTTTTCTTTGAATGAAGAGAATTCAGCTGAGAGCTAAAATCATGCTGCTGCGTTCAGATAATTCCATGTTTACAATTAAAGATTGCTGAGCTATATATTATATTATTTGTATGCTTTGAGTATTATATTTTCTAATTGTATGTATACCTATTGGTATTCACTAAGGACCACACAGACTCATGGCTCTCAAGCTTAATATTGAAGCATTTGGATTCTGACTGATGCATTTTAATTTCAGGAGATCTCTCAAGTTCTATAGAGGTTTCAGAAGAGTGAAATACAACAGAATAACATAATTTTCTTCTTTTCCAGGAGGAATTCAGGATATCTCCTTGCCTAAGTAATTTACTGATTATTTTCTATTAATTACTAGGATTTATGCACCAGGCTTCCTCCTGTTATAACTGTGTTTAGAGCATATTGTCCTTTTCTGAGCAGCCCTTTCATATTTTAGTATCTCCCCTGAACTCAAACGGGGAGATACTTGATGGAAAATACTATGATACTATGAAAAATAGCTAAGAAGTGGCAACATCCATAACGGCACCATGAACACAGGCAGAGCTTTTATTGTATCACTTTGAAACAAAGCAGCTTTGTATGCTGTGATCTGCCTAATTTGGTGTACAACCAACAGCTCCTTTTGCAGATCTTCCTACAAGACTACCATTGTGCATCTGTAAATACAGCTAAAACTGCATCTCCTTTTCTGAATAGAGCTGTATTTGTTAACTCCTGACATAGCCCTTCAGTCAGTTTTATAAATTAAAGTAATGGGCTGGATGAATAGAAAGTGCTATAGCTTCAAGAGGATGTCACATACTGCTGCATTTTGTTTTGTATATTCATGAGTGCATATGGCACACATTGTCTCAGTGTGGGCTACCGCTTCCCACTAAAACAGCAATGCAAAACCCCATGAAACTTCATGTCACCATCACTATTCTCTGTGAGCCCTTCTGTCACCTCAACCTGAAGCAGCCACAAGGGCTGCAAGAAGTAATGAATCCTCCATTCTCTGTCTTTGTTGCAAACAGATAAAAAAATTCCCTTTCCTAAAAAAACACGAAACAAAAACCTTTATTCTTGCCTTTCGTCTTTTCTTTCTGAAAGAGTACATGAATTATCAAAATCTAAACAGTAAGAGTGATGAATAGACTCCAATTCATAGTCCAGTCACTCTTGATCATTCATATAAAAGTAATAATCAAGATATGGGTGCAAGAAGAAAAAATAGAACTTTTATATTGTATAGAATCTACATAGCAGAAATCGTCCTTTTTATGCTCTAGATGTTCAGTATGTCAGTAAAGACAAGACCTTAAAACCCACAGCTTTTTCTTCAAAATACAAAATTCTTCCAGTAATAATTTCAGCTGAGTAAAAGAGACCCATACATTTATGAGAGACTTCCCATTTGTCTATTGTCAAGTGAATAAACATTCCTGAAGAAGAATTTGTTATGGGTTACTGAAAACTGTAATCCAGGTCACACTAGAAACAAGATTAGATTGAAGATGCACAATGCATTTACAAATCCTACTGGATTTTTAAACAGTTAGACATCGATAGTAGTTTAGACCAGCCTGTTCTTGTAACCATCTTTGTGAGAGAATGAAGAAAAGCGAAGTTAGTTTTGAAATTAAAACATCACTAAAATTCAGTAACAGATATGTATGCATGTAGAGTAAAATGGATTGCATAACAATGAGTAGGCAGAAGGTCTCTTTACATCTTGAGATTCAGGAGCAAATATAAAGTTTTCAATTAGATCTTGTTATAGATAGTATCTTAGGTACATATAAAGGCATATACAGATGCATATTTATATGTCCTATAAATATGGTGTTGGTGTATATGGTATGTAATGGATGTGAAAATGGTCGGAATTTTTGTAATAATAGCATTTGCATGAACAAAGGTAATTTAATGGGAGTATCCACCCTTGCCTTTATTTATGTGAAAATTCATTGAATTACAGGAAGGAGATGCAAGACTCTATTGAGTAGCAAATTCTATTTCAAAATGAGCCTGAATATGGGTGTTTTGTTCCTCTATAGCCCTGTAGATGAGGAAGTTAACAGGTGAATTTGAAATTCAATAGCTAATACACACTAATTTCCTCTGTTAACGCTATTTCCTGTATTAACACTGAGTACACAGAATAAGTAGAATAAGTTTGCAGAATAATGTTTCACACAAATTAAAGAGATGCCCATACTAGGAGACAGAGGGAATTACAATTTAAAATTACAGTTACTGGTACAAATGAGCGAGATACAAAGAAAATTATCTTCTATATATTTTGATGGCATTCAAACAAGTTCCAACAGAATAATTTCAAGATTTCCAATTTACAGGGATTTATTTCACAGTAGACTGAAGAGGAGTTTATCTCAAAGAGAGAGAAGCTAAAAGCTCTAATCTTATAAGTGAGATCTAAATAATTTTAGAGACTGAGCTCTTAAATATCTAAATATTTTGTGTCGGTTTATATTACAAAAATTTTAATGAAGTCTTTATTGCTAATCTAATTTTAAAGTAATTACATGGTGACTAGATTTATCTCATACTTTTAAGTCTATGAGTTCTTCTTAACAGCCATTAGTTAATAAAAATATTACAAAAACATTTCTGAATGTGAATCAAATAATTTTTTCAGTTAAAAGCAAGAGAAGTAATAATTCCTACATTTCCCATTATTTGCATTGTGGAAGCCCCCAGATGCACCAATTGATTTGAAAATAAGAAAACAAATGGTCCTTTATACAATCTAATTTTACTCATGGCAGTTTCTTCTTGCATTAGCTTTTCTTCAAGCAAAGAAGCGTGTTACTACTGATATTAAATCACTCTACGTTAAAAATAATTGCCCCTTAGATCCATGCATAGTTAAGGCTTTTAACTCCCTTTTCAAAAATTAGATGAGTCAAAATATTGCCGAAAATAAGGTTATTAGCTGTTGTTGTCCTGCCTAACATCTACCTACAAATGAGAAGGAAAAAAAATATATTTCATCCCATCTGTCATAAGTCTGTCGTAAGTAATTTATTTCCATAAACTGGGAGAATTGCAAAGACTCATCTAAAGATCGTAAGAAAAATTACAGATTTAATTTATTCTGTAATTGAATTACTGCAGCCATAAAGTATGTAATGAGTGAAATAGGAATTCAAAATTAAAGTTTTAGTTCGTGTTAATGTCTTAAATTTTGCAATGCAATACTTGAGCCATAGCTATAGTCCATATCCGGACTACTGTATTTCTAAGGTTACTGTGAAATATGCATGATTGTTTTTCTCATCTCACCTGCAGATTTTCAGAATTTGTTTTACTGAATTTTTCTCCATTGTCTTTGAAGTTGCACTGACTTCCAAAACATATTCTTGCTTAGAAGAACAGCTTTTTTATTCAGACAATTTTGGTTTTAGTACTCAATAAAAGTACTGAAGTCTGTTTTAGAGCACTCATCGAAGGAAAGTAGAAAACAAATTTTCCTATTCTGTTTTCTCTCTGAGAGATTTGAATTTCAAATCTCAGTGTTAAAATTAGAAAGTCACAAACTTCTGGAAAATTACTTTTGTGTCTGCTTCCTTTCAAGAAACAAAATGGTGATGAACATAGTTGCAGAAACAAAGCAGTAGTGGGTTTGCACTCACAATATTTAAAGGCGCAAATAGCAGTCGGCCTAGAAAGAGAATATAAACCAAGATGACATAAAGAGAATATAAACCAAGGTGACACAGAGAATTCATTTTTCCATGCTTGTAAGAAGTCTCATAAATGACAAATGGCATTGACCCCTCCACCCCACAAGAGAAAACTAGTAAAGTTGAGGGGTTTTTCCATTGTAATTAACAGACTACTTTAGTTCAACTGTTGTCATTAAGGTCTAATTTTCTCCTTTTCATTGTTGCTGCAGATTGGTAAGCAGCGAAGCAGCAAAGATGTTGATGGCAGCACCCACCATAAATTTACAATCCAATGATGTTTTGCCACACTCCTTGAAAAACAAGGCCTTGAATCCACTGCATTTCTAAAGCTGCAGACTGCCTGAACACAATTACTGTGTAAGTGAAAACTGCCATTCCATGAGACAATTAAATCAAGTCTGTAGTTGGACCAGAAACCAGAACACAGAATTCTGCCTGCAAACACTGTCATTTTTTAAATTGCCCTTGGAAGGACTGAAATTAAACTGAGGGATAAACTGATGTAACACAGAAAATTTTCTATAAATAATCGAGCATACAGCAGTTATGGATCACTGTCAGACATGGGATCAGTTTCAGTAGCATTGCAACTTCCCAAGTCAATGCAGTTACAGTCTCTTACATCCTTCTTACATTACTTGTTATAGTAATCTATAAGAAGAGTGAAGCATCTTAAATCAAATGATTCATTTTGTAGTGAAACTGAAATGACCATACAAATTATCTCCTGACAGTTTACAGAAAAAGGGAAAACTCTCCTGTCTTTTACCAATATAACGGCAACTAGGAACAAAGCAATTCATTGCCTTGCTCACAGGAAACATAAAGGGGTCACATACATTAATATGTGTGTGAAAAACGGATAGATGTGTGAGGAACTACATCCTTCCAAGCTAATGCCTTATAGATACAATCTTTCAAGAAAATATACTGTCGTAGGCCACAAAGACAAAATATTGCCCCAAACTGGAAAGAAGAGATGGAAAGAGGGAGAAGTAAAGCTGAAATACAAAAACACTCCAAAAATCCAAGCAGTAATGCAAACCTGGTATTTCCTTTATTCCATTAGTTATTGTGTAAGAATATACTGGAAAGACGGAAAATAAATAAATGTTTGCCGAAAGTCAATAAACTCCTGTTATGACACAGGTACATCACATCAAATTTCTAATCCACTTGCTTTTTCCTTAAAACATCTGAACTACATTTCCATATCTATAAATACATGGGAAAAAAAAGAATATATATAACAAAAGGAGATTTGTTGCACACAAATAAGGTAATGGAATATCAATTACAGAACAAGTTTGATACTATTTGTTGCACACAAATAAGGTAATGGAATATCAATTACAGAACAAGTATGATACTTTTATATATCAGCTAAAATTTACTGTCAGTTACAGTTAAATGAGCAATCAGGATGTCAGACCAAAAGAGACATGATATGTAAGATACAACAAAAAGAACATTTGGTAGGTGTTGTAGACATTGGACGATATGAACAGCTTCTTTATAGGAAATATTAAAGTATTATATTAGGATCTGATTCTAGCAATCCACTGAATTCTTCAGGAAATAGTTTGCTGCTGCTGCAGAATTCTTGTCATCACTAAACTTGAGGAAAAACAACATCAGAGAGCCTGAAGGACTGACTGTAAGGAAGCAATGCTCTCACAAGATATGCATTCTGCACAGATAGACAACTAGCCACAACTGTGTTCTTCACACCTAAATTAGAAGACTCATAGATCTGTGATTAATGGGTATTGGTACCTGAAAGAAAGATTTGTGACAAATCTTGAACAGTTGGGAAAATATTTCTAGAAAGTCAAATAAGAAGCTAGAAGTAAAACAACTACTTCCGCAGTTAAAGGAGAATAAATAGTCTTTCTTAAACTATTAAAAGAAGAAAGTGCTTTTCCATCATGAAGCCTAATCAAGAGTGTTTATATATATACACACACACATAAGTTGCCCTGTACAGGAATACAGGATAGTCATACTCAGTAGAAGACCATCAGGAAAACACTAAGAATGTGAAGATCAAGGATGGAGTTTCCCTTGACAGTTGTTGGACAGTTGCCTTGAGCCATTCAATTAGTATCATTAGTATACACCAAGGTTCCTGAATAAACTCAATAACATTAGCTACAAGGGCACTATTTATCTATAATACTGTTATTACAGTTTTGAATTAAAGCAAAAATGAAGATTAATCTGAAATCCTGTCTGAAGACCACTTTCTTTGCAGAAGCAAAGGTTAGTCTGAAAGCAGACACCTTATGCTGTTAACGGCCTAAAAACACTCACTAAATACTTCGTCCAGAGTTTCTTAGTCAAGATGAGAACAAAGTCTGAAGTAGATTGATGTAGACTGTCCAATCTTTTTGCTCCTACTGGACTTCAATGAGAGGAGAGACAGCTCAGCACCCTGTTCACTGCACCCACAGGGATTTGTATCCCAACAAGCTCCATGTAACTTTGACAACTAGGAATCAGATGATTTAATCAGAAATGAACTCAGATGCAATAAAAAGGGTTAAATTTCTTAAAGTTATTTAAGTCATGCTCTGTAATTACAGGAAGTGCTCTCTTAAATGGAAAATGTCCAGCAGCTATTAAAAATAGCCTTATAACAAACTCAGTGTAATTGTCTTTGTATAGCATGAAATTGAATACACTAAGGTCATTAACCTTCAATACTCAAATTCTGTTTTTCTATAATTATGTTTTCTGATCACAGGAACCTTGTGTATCAGAGCCAACAAAGCCCACATTACACCACAAAACAAAAGTTGAGGCCACAAGGTCAGTTGACCTTCACATTTAGCATTCACAGAAAAGAATACTCTGTAAAGTAAGCATTTTTGGTTTAAACTACTACTCTTGCTGCTAGAAGTAATTTTAAACTTAAGAATTATGCTATTTTGCTTCTTTTGGCATGTTTTTTGCCCTTAACTATGTAATAAAAATGCTAGTTCAAATCATACTGCATAGCGCATATTAACTGTTTTATTGCTTATGTTATGTTTGGAAATAAATATATATAAATTCAATCTATCCATCCTATATGTTGCAATCTCACAGGATTATAGCCCTTCATCTGAAATTCTGGGTGTAGCTTATAGAGTAATAAATTCTCAAAAGTCATGTATTCGTTGTGATCATCCTTTCAGAACATGAGATAGCAGTTCTCACCATGACTTTCCATGCACTGACACTCAACATCTTTTGTAATCTTCTTTACATTACAAAGCCAGCACTTGAAGTGCTTACAGGTAATTTCAGAAGAAAACCCACTCCTTGGAAACATTTTGTTTTCTACACATTCCTGTGAGAAAAGTGTTGCTTTCTTTCAATTTTTAAAATTCCATTGTAATCCAGTTTTACTAATAATCCAATATTATGGGCCAAAGAAGTATTGTCTGACCAAATGGCTGAAGATGAAATGAGGACAAAAGGAAGAAATGTTGCAAATCACCGATCAACTTAGATGTCAGTGTACTAAAGAAAAAAACACGAGGTGGTAGAAATCAGGTGGCAGATGACCAGGGATGTTAAATAAGAGATGCAAATGTGTAACTCAGTTGCCCCATATTTAACCCAGTTTGTTTCAGGAAGATAGAAGAGAGCAAAGAGAAAAGGTGACATTAGCTTGCACATGAAAAATTTGCTCTGAAGTCTGGAATGTTGATGAACTCATTGAAAGCATAAGAGTGACTAGGAAAAAGGAAAAAAAAAAGAGGAATCTATTCTGGAAAGGTTACTCATGAAGCCAAATCATCGAAATCAGATAAATCAAGACTTCTGCAGGCCTTTTGCAAAATCATTCAAAGCAATCTTGAGCGGCAGGAATGAGGGATGTTAGCTTGTTCAAATATCTCTTGGGGAAGAAACATGTTTTATCTAGCTCTTGAAATGCATTAGTCAAAAATAACTATGCACAAGTATTCCTCAATATTTGTTTCTAATAATAGAAATCAGCTAATGGAGAACACTGAAGTAGACACATCTTAGTCTTCAATTACTTCATAGGAGCATATGGAGAAAAAAATTGTTCCCGTGAAAGCAGTCAAATACTAAAAGATGTTCAAAGAGGCTGCAACATCTCCATTCTTTGAGATATTAAAGACTGGACAAAGCTGCTAGCAACCTGATCTTGGTTAGCATTATTTTAAACTGGGGTTTGAACCAGGGAGGTCATCCAAAAGTTCCATACAAGTTTTATAATTTCCTTGATTCTATGATCCTATATGAAATGGTAGTGTTTTCAGTCCTCAGAAGGGAAAGAAGAAATGTGAATATACACTGAAACTGAACCTCAGTAAGTTGAGAACCAGTATTGGATTCAATATATACCTAGCTCAAAATCCTACCTCCATCAGTTACTGAGCAATTAAGTGAAGTGACTATGTTACTTTTGCATGAGAAGTATGAAAGAGAGCTAATACGGCAAAAAGGGCTGAAGGAGACACACAACCTGCAGCAAAATCAATTCAGAATAGGCATTAGAAACAATATATTAGTGATAAAGGTAGTGAATCAATAAAAGATAGGTAAGTAGCAGAAGCAGATAAGTTGCAGAAGCTGCAATTTTGGAGTTTAAGAATACATTGGATAACCATGTATTCACCCAGTAAGATTCAGTAAACGAGTTAAACGGAATCACTCAACTGTCTCCTGTCTCACAGATTCATCAACATGAGTAAAACTAAGACTTTGTTACATTTTCTTTTAATCTCTCCCTTCTGTTTCCTTTGCCAATCACCAAATCCCTCATCAGTATTCATTACAGCAGCTGATCACTACTTTGGAGTTAGTCTTCCCTCTAAAACCCTCACACCCACATTGCATCTGAATCTCAATCAAGTTAGAAATTTCCACTCCACCTCTAAGATTCTGTGCATGGTATCAAACCATAGGATCTGCATCTCATTACCTCCTTTCTGTTGGTCCTGATCAGTGCAAGCTGCCTCTGGTCATACATATCCAGAAAGCTGCTGAAAAAGTAATTTTCCAAGTTCATATTTTAACTGCTGTTTCTTTGCATCCTTTCACTGGCTGCCCTGTCTTATTACAAGAAATCAGAAAAGGCTGGCATGCATTTTCAGAGTGTGTACATGTATCTCTACCTATCAAACAAATTTTACTAACATGGTGATCTGTCAATGCCAAATTCATTTTAGACTTACTAAATGAACAGACAAGCAAGCACACAGCAGCATAATTTATGCTTTCCTTCCTCTTGTCTATGGCACTTTGGGCATATGTTAACATCTGCATAGCTGCCCCTTTATTCTCCTTTCATCTCTCTTTGCTGTACTGGTGTGCTAACACAATGGGCTATCAGATTGAGCAAAACCAGCCCACTGAATCCTTGTCCTCCCTTTTTAGTCTTCGTTTACACCCATTTTATAATATGAAGAATTGTATTTAAGATTTAATTTATAGGCTAAAAGCACAATTTTTCCTTTCTGTGTGCACAGTTCTCAACAAAATGAAACCCATAACATAGCAACACTCTCACTATTAGAACCTGGTTTCTCAAACATATTTTTCTATCTGAAGATGTGAATCTGAAAAATCTATAGTTGCTTTTCCTAGTGCTTAATGTCACACAATAAACACAAGGCAAGTGATTTCTTAAATGCTGCTTTCTAAATGGGGAAGCTACAGACTGTCCGTCTCTCCTTTGCAAATAATTACAATATTCTACAAGGGCTTTGGTGTTAAACCAAGGTAATTCAAGTTTCTTTAAGCTTAGGTATTGTAGCTTACTGATGAGTATACATTACTTATGCTATTTGAAAACCTTTTTCATAAGGACATGAAAAGCAACTATAGATAAGACTTCTGGCTGAACTGCCAGAGCACAAAAAGTAAAGCCAAAAGAAACCATTTTTGTAGGCATACAGCAAAGTGCTCAATGTCTTCCTTCAGAGATGTGCAACTCTGGTCTTACTTACAGCTAGTAGATTTCATCTGCCTGCAGGTGCAATTGCCTACTTATCATGATGAAGAGAGAGTATGATAAGAATGATCTCTTCCCTCTCTCTCTCTGCAAGGAGAAAAAGCAATGTTATGAATGGTGAACCTGAAATCAAGAAGAGCATTATTTTCATTTCATTATTTCCTGTAACAAGATTAAAAACTCTGTTTGACACTGACCTTGTTTAGTTAAAAGGGCAATTTTTGTGGTATCAACCTTTTCTTTAGCTTGCCCTATCTTTGTGAATTGTATTAAGCCTAGTTTTATATAATTAGATTCTTGTGGTCTTCTAAAAAAAATAGAACAGACAATAAACTGTGATAAAAAAACACTCAGGTGTGCACCAATGACTTAAAAAGGATTCTTCATAGATACAGAAATCTGAGCTATCATATCCCAGCCAAGGGTCAAAGCCTCACTGCTGGAATTCCATAGGGATGCTGAACAAACTTTGCATTAGCAGCACTTACTGGAAAGGCACTGAAAAGGGTTTAGTTTCTCTCTCCTGTGCTCTATGCTCAATGTGTATTGAGGCTCCCTCCTGAAGTCAAATTATTTTTAAGAAAACTGAAGGCCCTACAATCAAATGGTTGCCACTCCATCTAATTTATACCACTATTGAAAAGGACTCCAAATTTTAAAATATTTTAAAATTTCTATTTCTCCTTTATTTAATTAAAAAGGTACTTTATTAAAATATTTCATACCTATATATCAAGGAGACATATATAATACGGTGGCCTTTTCCATATTTAGAAAATATTATTTTATGTATTAAATGACACTATATTAACTAAATTACTGTGTAGTGAAATATCAGAGCTATCATATTGAAACGCACTGCTTCAGTGCATGCAGCATAATAATTAAAAAATGTATAAAAGGATGTATCATGATGGAATGCATAAGAATTTTTATTTCAGTAAAAGTTATCTGGCATTCACATAATTCTCACTATACAGTGCCACAACTTTCACAGCAAAGTATTCAAACTGAAGATGCCTCATTGTAAGAGTTGTGAACATTCTCCAAAGTCTTTCAACATCTTCTCATAAACAACACTACAAATTTGACGTTCTGTGAACCACTCAAATTACTTTTCCATTTGAAGTAGCATCAGCAAAGTTGATTTCACCTTAGAACATACAGAGGGCTGCAGAACAGTTCATAGGTTACAGCTTTCTTTGATTTTGCCTTTAAACAAAACTGCTTTTAATTTTGCATTATCCACTGTTGTATGCCATTTAAGGAGGTGACAGCTGTCTAAAACATTAGGTTGGGTTCTTCTTTGCTGACATTAAAAAACAGTAAAATTAGACCTTTTTCCTTCAAAGGCTTACTGCATATGTTTCATTTTAGACACTACAAACAGTCTATACTTCAACTATTTCTGTCTGCTGGGGAGTTATGAGCCTATGTAAGCCCAAAGTATAACAGTGGCCTTGTACCTTCTGTTAAATGCTTACTAGTGAAGACATTCACTGAGTGACTTTGCTCATGAAAGCTTTATGTAGCTGGACTCTTTCTTTTCACATAGTTTAAAAAATATCGAAATAAAGTACCATGACAATCAGCCCCAGAGATTGCTTTTGTTCCACACAGATGATGGAGGGAAACAGTTTCAAAAGGCATAAAATCAGCAGGGGAAAAATGCAACTGTCAAAGCTCTGATATGGTTAACCAGAAATATAAATTTGAATCTGTGGAATTATTTCAATATTCCTTTAAGTAAAATTAGAAAGGTTTGGAAATCACACTGTACTTGACTGTGGTCAAACACAATTAATCTTAAATTTGTGAAGAGGAAAGCTCAAATATACATGGGGTTTTGGGCTTGGGTTTGCTTTTTTTAAATGCTAGCACTTGGCTCTGTAGGACTACCATTAATTTTAAAAGTCAACACAAATCCGGAAACTTCATTTTTACCTGTTTCATCAGTGAAGAAAAGCTCTAACTACTCATGCAATTTTAGGGCTTTGAGGCATTCTTCTTAGCCAATGTAGTAACCCAGGGCACACATTGCAAGTCTGACATACTTTGTAGCAGTTTAACTCTGTTAATTCTTGTATGATCAGTGATAGTTCATAGGTCCTATTCGGGGAGGATTCAATTCAAACCTCAGAAATGTCTGGAGAAATTCATAGCCAACTGCTGCACAAATTATCAAAAACCTTTTGATACTATCTAGAAATCATACAAACACCAAATTCCAATTCACAAGAAACTTTGGGAAAAAATGATATGTTTTTATCAAGTTTTTATGGATCCAAAATAATAAGTTCAAATAATATATCTTTATTAAATTAATACATCTCTTTTACTATAGGATGGGAAACGAAGTAATTGAACATTTTGAAATTATCAAAACTACAAAACAAGCCAGCAGATTGTTGTTCTCATTCACTGGACAAGTAAATTCATTGCCATTCCTTGATGTAAAGCAAAGCAAATGAGTATGTAAAAGCTTTTTTCCTTGGTAGAATTAAGGTATGCAGTCATATGTTCTTTTACAGGACTCTGTGGTCAGCATACATAAAAGTAAATGAGCTGCTCAGTAAGACAGGAGCTTGCACCTATCATTTCATAACTTTTTCACTCAGAAATCAGATAAGCATTTTGTAAAATGGAGATCTCTCATCACTCACTTTTTTTTTTTTCCTGATGCATTACTGTTACCCTTCTTGGCACCAGCTATCAAACACTGTGGCCAAACATCTGACCTAAACTGGGACTTGGATGGATCTAAGCCAGTGGAATGATGATATTTTTTATCAGCTAGAAATCAATTTATAAAAATCAATCTGGTGCTACAATGTAGCAGTGTTTGCCATCAGAAGATGCAAAGTAAATAATATCAAATATACAGCTGTTGTGTTATCTAATGACAACATCTACTTAGAGCTAACTGGCATAGTGACTAAGCTGATAAATTTCATTTGGTATTGCAGAAGTAGCTGCACTATTCAAAATGCATTTCATAGTCTGCTGGGCCCTAGGAATATCTTCATTTTCTTGTCTTTTGATTCATATCAGGCAGAAGAAAGATGGGATCAATTCAGCTCTGTCTGATGGAACCAGTGTACCTGAGAAGTTGAAGGCTTGGGCAACTAAGTGCAAAGCTTGGTTCTGATGAAAATGTGCAATGTAGCAAATACTTTTTCAATCAACTCTGCCCCTTGCACTTGCTTTTGTGGTCTGTCAGATACATTCTTCTGACTTTCTGAAACTGAATGCTCATCTATATCCTTCTTTATCTCATTCATTGTATGCTTTTCTCCTTTCATGCCATTTTGTCCTCTGCCTTTATTTTGTGGTTTCTAACTTTGATGCCCCTGCCACCTTTTCAATCCCCTCCCCCATTTTCAAGATCCTATATCCATGAAGAGAAAAGAATTTACAATCATGTCACCGGACACTGAGATTTAAAAAAAAAAAATAAAAGATTCTCCTAGGTAGTAGGATCTCACTCTTCTTCCAAAGTATTCAGAAAGATATTAAAACTCCTGAAGAGGATTTTGGGTTCAAACCCAACCTTGTACAGTCAAGTTAAAGAAGTTGCATTAACACAGGATTACACTTTCTTTAGAAAATTTATGACATGAGCTGTGCAACTGAAATAATCCTGCTTTTTCTTTTTGAAAGTTTTCTTAGGAGAGAATTTTTTAGCTCAGTTTTTAAGGAAAAGCAGTTCTCTGTTTACGTCTTTTATTATGTTCAGTGATGCTGCTAGTGATTCTTTATGTTTTTCCAAAAAGTTCTAGAGTTTTTCACAAGCAACTTTAAGTTTTTTAATCTGCTTTAAGAAACACACATTTGCTTTCAAAGTGGGTATGTATTTTAGTGGAACACTTAGGAGTCACTTCTTTAATAGTCAACTTCTTTTGGATATGGGGCTGCATGAATAGGTGGTTTAAAAATGGAATGCAGTACATATTTTTCCATAAAGTTCAGGGGGTTTAAGTTAAAATATGAATAAGCAATACACAATTTTTCTTGAAAGAATTTTAACACAGTTTTTCTTAAAAGAAGTGGACAAATAAAGTAGGTGGTTTGCAACAAAATTATGAAATGTGATGAAAATGGTGCTATGTGTGATACTATGCTACAATTCTCATCTATCCCACAGAATATGTAAGAGAGTTATTTACATCCAGGCCAAGCTTTTTCTCTGCAGAAATAGAAACATAAACTGTAGAAAGTCCTTTCCTGTCACAGCCTCACCTCAAGATGACATGTCATTTTTGGAACTGTTTGGGTTCTGTTCTGTCTTCACTGATTTTGAGCTTATCTGGGTCTGCAGGAATTACTTCTACAGGAAGAACTAGGAAGGGTTAAGGAGTGAAGGTTGTGGATTGCCAGCCCTGTTAACTGCACCAGCTTTGCAGAAAAGACATGGATGAATGACTTTTACCTATGTCTGTACACAGATGCTTCAGTAATATTTGCAATACTTACAAATGGAGAAAAACAAGAGCTGTTGAAACTACATCTGAAGTGGATGTATTTTATCTCAGGACCAAAAGCCCAGAGAAGGACTCAAATCCAAATGTTATGTAATCTCACCATTCTTTATAGCTTTGTTATACAGTATATTTTGTCACTCAGTAAAGATGTGTCAGCAAACATCTCAACTACATTTAAGATTTTGCTACCTTCCTAAAATCTTCCAAATTTATTCCATATTTCAATTCTCTTAATATGTATTATTTTTAAATGCTTACCTAAAGGATTATAACAAAGTTAAGCAAGAGGGACTAAATAAAAATATTAACTCCCCCTAAAAAATAATTTCTTTCATCAATGCAAACATGGTATTTACAACAGACATTAGTGAAGATTTAAAATGAAAGGACCCACAGACTGAGTAAATTATAATGCAGACTTTTAAGATACAAAAATGAAGAATAGAATAATCTGCTCAGAGGTATTATGGGTCTAGGAAAGAATCATGTAATAAGAAAAATAATTCTGCAGGGCACTCAATTTCTTTCACCTTTGGTTTCCTCTTTACATTTTTAGCAAAATTCCTACTTTGTTCTGCCAATACCATTGCTTACTCTTCGTTCTCACAATCCAGCCTAAGTGATTTAAAGGAAAAGTGCAACAATGATATTTCTTATTTTCTAAGTTCCCTAACAAACACTAAGATTATTTAAAATAAATAATTATGGCTGCACATTCGACACTTGGTACACATGGTATTTAGGCCCCATTTTTAGAGTGGTTCAGAGTTTAAGACCAATTCAACATTGTTCTAAGAAATCTGATGAAAAAGTTAGATTTCTAAGTCACCTAGAGGTCTTTTTAATATTTTACCTGGTATTTAATTGAAATATCATAACCCAGATAGAAAGCAAGGCTGTGCTTCATTATGCTATGGTCTGGAGTGCATCTCTGTACGAATCAGCTCCAAGCTGTAATAGGAAAACATGTTTCTGAGAGCAGCAAGCACACAGCTGTTTAACCATATGGAACTGAGCTGCTTGAAGTTCTGTTAATATCCACTTCTCACCTCCCCACTTACATCCAAACGTGTTGCCCTGGGCAGGCTCCTACTTCCACATTTTCTCCCCTGCAGCCTCCTACTCTTCCCATCCTTTTGTCCTCCTGTAATACCTCAGCTGTTCCCAGAGCTCCTGCAGTTCACCCAGCCACATGACCTTGAACACTAACAAGCACCCTACCAAATACACACCAAATCTTGCACAGCTTGTTTTAAATGAACTCTAGATGTCTCAGGTAACCAAATATACATGCATCACTTACTAAAAAAATCAAACAATTTCATGTCCTTTCCACGTAGCTGGAACCCTGCAAAGAGACAATATCAATTTTCAGGGGATATATGCTGCTTCTTTCAGTCACTCTGAACAGATTCATCCATTACTATGATATGACCCTCTTAGTTTTTAAGTTTTCTACAGCAAAACTTTACAAGAAGATATACAGGAACCAATGTACAGAAATCTATGCTTTGAAAAACTAGATCATAAATTATGCATGTGACAACTAATGAGGAGCAAACATATAAAAGGAGATAAACAGCTGAATTAATATCAGAAGCATGAACATGCATAGATAAATTGTCTTTACCTGATAAACTTACTGATAGGTTTTATGTTGACAAAGAATTTATTTACCACACAGAAAGACAGACCACTTTCTTAGTTGAATTTGTCACAGATTTAAGTTAATTCCTCATTAATTAGCACAGAACTGGGGAGGGAACCTTTTAGCACGGACCTGATTGCTTACCACACTTGTTTTTCCAATTTGTTTTAAATAACTGGCAAAAGAAGGCTCCAACTCTTCTCTCTCAATGACAACATGCTATAAGAGACCAAGATACTCATACATCCAGCAAAATTTCCCTACAGTGTGACTAACTAAATAGGTATCTTCTTGAACCTCATGAAAATTCATGACTGCACTGAAGTACAAAATCAGAACCCACTACCAAACACAGTCTCTACCCAACTATCATCGAAGAAAACACATGCTCAACTCTGTTGCTCATTCCCTGTGGGCTTCAGGCACTGCAACCCATCTGTGCTCTCAACATTTGTCTGTGAGCTGCATTCTTAGGCTGGTATTCTGCTTTCGCACCCTTCTAAAAGTGCCTGGTGCCTAAGGAGACACTTCATATGGAACATGTATTTGCCTATGCTCAGAAAAACAAACCATAGCCACTTAAACAGCATTCTATGTTTCAGGCTAACCAAAGACACACATTAGCCTTTGAAAAGATGTATCCAGTCACTGCGGTATCCTGTCCAGGGTAGGTCCTGGTTGATGGCAAGTTGAATGTGAGTCAGTAGTGCCCTGGCAGTCAGGAGGGCCAACCCTGTCCTGGGGGGCATCAGGGACAGCATCACCAGCTGGGCAAGGGATGGGATTGTCCTGATCTGCTCTGCACTGGGGCAGCCTCAACTCGAGTGCTGGGGGCGGGTTTGGGAACCACAACATAAAGACATTATTAGAGACTGTCTAAAGTAGGGCAACGAGGATGGTGAAGGGTCTGGAAGGGAAGCCTGGTGAGGAGTAGCTGAGGTCACTTGGTCTATTCAGCCTGGAGGAGACTGAGGGGACACCTCACTGCAGTTACAACTTCCTCCTGAGGGGAGGAGGAGGATCAGGCACTGATCTCTTCTCTCTGTTGACCAGTGACAAGACCCGAGGGGATGGCCTGAAGCTGACTCAGAAGAGGTTGAGGTTAAACATTAGAAAAGGCTCCTCACCCAGAGGGTGGTTGGGCACTGGAACAGGCTCTCCAGGAAAATGGTCACAGCACCAAGCCTGAGAGAGTTCAAGAAGTGTTTGGACAATGCTTTCAGGCACACAGTGTGACTCTTAGGGATGGTCCTGTGCAGAGCCAAGACTTGGACTCAATGATCCTTATGATTTCCTTCCAATTCAGCATGTTCTGTAATTCTGTGACATTACTCTCTATTAATATAATGCCCTAAACTGCAACAAGTAGAGAACAGAGGCATGGCCTTATTTCCATAGCACATTCTGCAGGGAATGGACCCTGGAATACAATTCAAAAAAAGGCATTGCTAGCAGAAGGAATTTGGAGACATTTGGTTCTGAAACCAAGCACACGAGTTTGCAGTTTACTAGATATGAACGTCCCACCTCAGTACTCCTGATTCCCTGAGGAAGCACTGCCATGATACCTCAAAGCAAAGGTATTTCACTTGTGCCCACTTAATTTCCAGGCTATTCAAGTGTTGTGGAGGAAAGGAAAAGCTCATTGCTACCTGACTTCCTGACACAAGATGGCCCTTAACCCAAAAGTTACAGTTGTTTTCTTCCACACCTGTGTAGCAGGAAGGTTGTCCTTGCTCTCAATTTCTTTTCCACACAGATTAATTTTCAAAGAAATCTCTGAATGTTTCAAGCAGCCTTGGGCATTTCTCTAGGCAGTACATGAGAATGAAGTGACAGGCTTTAGGGAGGATGGGGAAATAAAGTAGTATTTTGAATGTTTCCTTTACTGTTAGCTATCAGTACTGTTTATTCTAACATATCCTCTAATCTAAAGGCATGTCTGTCAATGGAAAGGCTTCACCAGAGACTGCAACAAATTGTTTACTCAATAAAGGTCATTCAATTGGTGCTGTTCATCATTTAGTTCCGTTGTGAACATAAGCTCAGCTCTGACATTTAACAGTTTAAAGCTAGGTAGGGTTACTGTTTTGAAGACTAGTCTCATTGCCAGACAGAATTTTAAAATTGTTTTGAAGATGTAGTGGGAAATATTTCTTCTGATTCAAAGGCAGTATGTTTTTGACAGGTCTGAGCTATGTATTTCATGGCTTTATTTATCTTGCTTGAGAATAAAGTGATATTTTGCTGTTTATAAATACATTGAAAAGATGTTTTATAGCCTGGTTTCCCTTTCAATTCATCATGGTCTTTAAAGGTCTTTAAAAGGACCTTAAAAGGTTTTTAAAACACATGGAAAAAGTCTGCTTTGTTTGTTCTTAGAAACTGCCCTGAGGAGTTAGGTCTCTCTTCTCATTACCACTTGCTTTCTTCGTGCAGAGCAGAAACTTTCAAAAAGAAGTTTAGCCCTCATGACTGTAAAGACTGTTTTCTAATGCACTTGAGATACCAGCAGGTATTAAAGATTGTACCTCACACCAAGCACTTTGCCTTGTCTTTTCTCCATGATTTGAAATGCCTGTGCTCTGCTTCCTACCACAGAGATATTGATGACAGAGACTGCAGTCTTCTGGTTGCCAGAACATACTTTCATCTATGTTGACCCCAAGCCAAAAAGATACCTCTCATATTTTTCCTATTCCTTTATCATATGTGATGTCTCTTCAAACAGCAGTTGTTGGAGGGTTTTTTGTTGTTGTTGTGTTGTTTTTTTGTTTTTGTTTTTGTTTGGGGTTTTTTTGGTTTGGTTTGGTTTGGGTTTTGGTTTTTTTTCTTTAAAAAGACAGAAGACTAAATTAGGATCTGAGGGCATGAAATCAGACTTGTGGTGTGGAGCAATTTCACCTAAGAGAGTGAAATGTCTGTCCACTGCAGCACTCATACTTGAGTATCAGGAGTGAAGAGGTCCTGATAGTGTCTGTCTGGTTGTCTGACTATTCTTTTAGCATGTACTGAAAGATGGTGAAAGGTGACATGGGAATGAAGACTGGGAGGGACAAAAAAATAAGTTCATAGAGGACAACTGGGCAAATAACTTTTCAGCAATGAAGTAATAATTATGTGGTATGTCCTTCCTTTTGAAGTCTTCGAGGCATAAGCTGTAACTTAGTTTAATATATATCAGACCCCAAAATTCCTCCTCATTTGAGCCACATTTTAAAAATTCCATATGTTTAAAAGAGAATTTGCAGCTCCAGTGTTCTCCAGTCACTCCTATTATGCAGTGGTTATCTAATCTTTCTGTATGCCAGTCAGGTATAGCCTCAGGATATTCAGAATCTGCTGCAGTTATAAAAAGAGAAACGTAATTTGGTTTCAATACATGTCTCATACAGAGACTTTAAACACAATAGAAAATGAAGTATCAAAAAGAACTGCTACCCTAGCATGAGAAATTTTTCAGGAAACTGTATAAACTGACTCAAAAATATGCCACATAATGGTTTAGAGATAAAATTCTACATCATGCGATTCCAAGTTTCAGCTCATAAATGTAGCACACAAGTAACTACATTTTCTATCTAACAACATGAACTCCATGGAAAGTATCTAACATTCTTAATTCATTTCAGCAATTTCCACACTATCCAATTAATTTCTTGAAATTGTATCCTGTTTAGCAGTACACATAATAAAATATAGCAGCACCCCTGTAAGGACCACTTCAAGGTACATAATTAAAACCGTGGTGGATCAGTTAAAAACTAAAGGAACTTAGTATTTAGTTTTCTGCTAGATGAAAAGGATCTGCCTCTGGAAATTCAGAGCATATAATCCTTTGATGGGACTTATTCAGATCTGAAATTAGAGTTTCAAATGCACTGAGAACTTCTGGGAAGCTTTCTAGTATTTATTTTCTTAAATATGGGATTCAACATCACACATACCATGCCTCTGCTGGCACTTCTACCTTACCCTAACAATGCAGGAATTTCTGAAGAAACTTCTCACATGATTTCAACATAATTTTTTTTGCATTTGAGCAAGTCAGAAAAAAAAAATCTCTGTGGCTGTCCTTATGACTCCTAAAACCAAAATTGCTTTTGCTTGAAGATAATGATGACAACAACTGCAAGAAAAAATGTCAGGAAGGAATTAGCCCCTTGGATTTCAAAGTAAATACTGACATGATTACAGATTAGGCATGATTAAGGACACTGCTAAATTGGTACCTTAGTGAACTGCAACCATTTGCATCACTGAATGGAGCCTTTTCTAGAAAGACAGTTAAATATGACATCTTCTAGCACTGTCACACCAAATTTTAAGCCTCTTGCCCTGACAGTACACTCTGACTTCTCTAGAAGGACAGACTCACACTTGACCACAGACAGAATACAGAATGACAGAGACAATTACCTAAAACAATGATGAAAAATGACTATGGTTTATACCTGATCACTCTTGAGATCTCTGGTGCTTCCCAGAATCAGGCATCTAAAATGAAGTAAGAGCTCATTTCATCCTCATCTGGGTATAGCTGAGTACATCTGGAGACAGAATACATTTTTTTTAGTTTGCTGGAAGAGAAGAGGAATCTTAATCACTGACATAGAAAATCATGATTCCTATAGTTCAGTATGGTCCCAAAAATCATGCACTCTCTGCTCTATGACCTACTAGTTCTCCCCAAACAGCTGCAGAAAGTCTGAGCCCAGTCTGCCTATAGCCCCTTGGTGGAGGTAACCTTCTGGGAAACACAAGATGGAGGATCTAATTGCTCCAGGCTAAAAAAGTGTCTAAAGAACTCATTCAGGTACCAAACTTTCATATTGGCAGTGCCATTTCCATGTGTTTTCAAAGAAAATTTTGTTAATATTTAGGATGCCTAATTTGCAAATCCTGAACAGAGTAAGTTATTGGGACACCCAACTCTGCCAAGAAGGCAGATGTTCTGGGGACAAACAGTGCAGCATGAAAGTACTCATGAAATTTCACTTGGGTCCTATTGAATTTCACATTCCCACTAGCACAAGAAGATTTTGTAAAGAGCACTCGTAAGTAATCATCCAAATTATTAGGTGCAAGTTTCAGCATATTTCTCTGTATCCATCCCTTGCTATGCACCCCTGCTGTTTTCTGGCTTTAGGCTGAAGCAATAAAGAGCATGGAAACAACAATTGCTTGTCATTACTGTGTGTCTGTTTCGCTGTTTGTATATTTCCTTCACTTTCACCCCACCTTTCTGGTGAATGAGATTAGTTGCTCCTCAGCCTTGTGATCATACACATCAATCCAACTGGCCTGGAATAAAATGACCATGAGACTGCAAAATCTGCTATGTCCTTCTCAGTTCAGTGATGATTCAGTGATGATAAAATAGACGTTCAAGAGCTCTTCTTTCTAGGATTATAACTCATTGTGTAATTTTTGGTTAAAACTTGATTCAGATTTATGACAAATGAAAGTCACTTCAAAGAGGCTTTTGAACACTTAATGGAGAAATATCACCAAGTGACTTACCATAAGTTTTTCTTGTCTGACATACTAAAGCCATGAAGGTGAAAAGTTTGATTTTGGTTATGACTTGCACTGTTCTGAATGCATTTCCTATAGTTTATATTGAAACCTTTAATGAGACCTTGCATTAGAAGTTACAGACATAAGTATGATTTAAGTAATAGGTGTAGAGGCAGAAGATTCCTTTTCAGTGTGTTCAGTCCATTATTTCCATTCTAAATAACAGACTTGTAAGAACCTTTCTACATAAAGATATCTAATTTATTCATCAAAAATCAGAAGACCTACAAGTTATTTAAAATTTCAAAGAAAAGCTCTATTCTGGCTGAAATCAATACAAAACTGCATATTAATTAAATGGAAACAGCATACATCTCTCAAAGCTAATGAGTATTGTACTTTTCAAATAACATTATCTATAACTGATAGACGAAGCACTACATTAAAACTTCAGCTTTTATTTATCTGCCTCCTCCATATTTTGTCTTGAAATATCTTCCAAAACTGACTCAACCTTTAAGAAGATTGATTATGCCTAGAAGCATGTAACTTTTGAACTAAGGCTTTCTTAACTCTTGTGTAAGAAATTTCTCTCCTTTTCTCTCCTCACACAACTCCATTTTCCTGAGGTCTTGCTGTCCTCTAGTGGAAAAGGGCTGTGACATGTAAAGTTGTGGGAGCATCTGAAAGCAGATGTCCTCTCCTTCATTATGATTTTCATCATCTCTGCTCCAGGTAACTTTCAGACCTCTCATCAAATGTATTCTTGAAAGAAGCTGATGGTTTCAGCTTGCCAGACTGTAGCAAAGTTACTGAGTGAAACATAGCAAATTCAGTAGCTATTTGAACTTAGAACTATGCCCCAAGGTCGAATTTGTTAAGCGGTCTACAATTAACCACAGATATTTAATTATTTTTAGCTTGAAAAGTAAAAGCAGATATATTAGAGACTCTCATAAACATGCCTGTTGAAATAAATTATCTTAAGACTTTAGACTGGATTTTCAGCACACTTCTTCAGATTTCAATTGTACAGACCTACTTCTAAAAAAGTTTATGACAAATTCTTGTTTATGAATGTTAATTTCTAACTTGTTGAGCTAATGATGAACTGTGATCAATTTCTTAGTTGCCCTGCCTCATACACTCACAACACCTCAAATGACTCAAATCCCAGTTAATCAATTTCATGTCTGGTCACAGGAAGACTGCAAGGTGTAAGCCAGTCATAGTGATGGAGGTAGCCACAGCCATGCTGCGACACATGAAAAAAGGAAGAAGACATCTAACTCTCCACCATCCAGCAGCCATCACCTCAGCTGCACATCACTCCAGAACCCTACATACTAGCCAGAGTGGCTGGCAAATCATGGAACTGCAGATGCTTAGCATGAAGGTCTCCGAGGAGGAGAGAGGCAGATGTCCAGATGTCTTTCACGCAGATGAACAAAATGCAGATGTCACAACAGGGCAAAAAACAACAAAGTAATTCTAAGATTTGGCAGTTTCAGGCTTTTATGGAAAAATTAGTGTACCAGATTCAAAACAAATCTCAATTGAAAATCATCAGGCCTTATTATATAAGACAAAGAAGCTGGGTTAGCAGATCAGCCATTTGGCTTATTCAGACTTGCACTCTGTGCTCAAGGTACAATACTGGGGAAAGACAACAAGTTAATAAAGAACAGCCCAATAGCAAGTCTCCTTTTAGAGCTTATACCACAGAACCATAGACTCATGAAAGGGTTGGGGTTGGAAGAGACCTTAAAAATTATCAAGTTCCAACCCCCCTGCCATGGGCAGGGACACCTTCCATTAGACCTGGTTGCTCAAAGCCCCATCCAACCTGGCCTTGAACACTGCCAGGGATGGGCCATCCACAACTTCTCTGGGCAAACTGTTCCAGTGCCTCACCACCCTCACAGTAAAGAACTACTTCGTAATATCTAGTCTGAATACATCTTCTTTCAAAGTTATCACCGCTTGTGCTATCACTCCATGCCCTTGTAAAAAGCTGTATAATCCAGGACAAAAGCAAACTTCTAAGAATTACATTCTACATCTTTTAACTCTTATGTCCTCACTAGAATTCCTTTATCATGTTCCATCAGACAGACATTTTTGAGTAATGAATGAGATAATAAAATATTTTCAACTCGCTTCAGTGTAGGCAAAAACATTTTAATACTGATTTGTGAATGATTTTTAACACACTTTGCTTATGTCTGTAGTATACAGCCTTAAAAGTCACTCCAGCCTCTGGATGTTATGCAGAAGTTCGGTCACTTGTCTTTCATTTAAAGCACCTTCTGGTTTTCAGGTCATTATCATCATTCATTCTAAACAAAGCAACTCTCATTTTTACTGGTTAATCAATCTGTGGCAACTTATCACCTTCAACCTTCCTAAGCTTCCCCTTATTTTGCCATATCTTGACCTCATACACTAAATTTTACCAGAATGCATAGGTATCAGATACATCATTTTATAAAATGAACATCTGCTAACTCTGAGCTGAATTTAATAATACATGTAAAATTCCAAACCTTCTTGCAAAGGTCTAATTCCTGCAGCTGTACTTCTCTATGGGACAGATCCTTAAATCCATAGGACTTGTTTGTCAACAGTCACCAACAACTCCTAAAATGAGATAAATTCAGGAGTAAGAAACTTCAGCAATACATCATGTAGGAATAAGAGCTGGCCGAAGTTAACCCAGCACATTTCACTCCTAGAATGTTTTAATAAACTGTCTAAATTATGTAAACAATGGAAATAATAAATAGGAAGCTGCTCAACTACCCAAAACTTTATGACACAATATACCTAGCATCAATATCCCCAAAGGACTAAGGATTAGGTTGCTCCAATTGCCATTTTAAAAAGTAGCATAACATGAAGAGAAATTTTTTAAAAACTTGATAAGGTGTTTTCTCCAGCAAATGATTTTGTGGGTCAATTAATTTCTGAAAGCTAAGACAGCACATGTTCAGACACTGTTTCCAATATTTGTGCAATGAAGAGTTGGATTGCTTTCTGAATTGTCCTAATCAGTGATTTAAAGCAAACTTCGTTTGTTTACAAATTAGATATTGAAGTAAGCTATTCTAATCTCTAAACATTAGGAAAACCAATCCATGAAGCAATAGAGATGCAGTGTAATTTTTCTGTTTAGAAAGGGTTGTGTTAATATGGTCTTTATTATCCATAAAAATTCCATAAGGCACCCAGGGGCAGCATTAGAGAAACAGCATTTACAGTTCTTCCAATCTATTTGTTAATGTCAAGTGGATTATTAGAAGGAATCCAAGGGCTCTTAAAATTCTACACTCCTTATTCCAGGCTTAAAGCTTGGAGATTTTGATATTCAGAAACTCTGAATAAGAAAATAATTCAGTTCAAGCACCAGCATGAATGTATTTTTAATTGTTCCCAGAGCTCAGACAGCAGTGAAGCGGAGAAACTGCCTGATTATCAAAACACAAATGAAACCAAGAGCCTTGCTTTGTTACAGAACTACAGACTTACTTGCTGAACCACCTAATACTGTGCAAGCTATGTTACTGTCAATATTAGAGAAAACAGAGCAGCACCCTTCCTCTTCCCTCAATTGTCACATATTCTGTATCTGTCCTTTTCAGTGAAGCAGGGTTTAAGTGGAATAGATCACCAATGTGATTTATCACGAAATTATATTCAGACAAGGAATCGTTCTTTCCTCAGGAAAATAATTAGGTAAAATTGGGGGGCGGGGGGTGAGCACATATCCTCCAAATCCAAAGTTTTTACTCAGGGAAATAAAGCAACATCTTTTGTTCTATTTCTACTAGTGTACACAAAAGTAACTTCCCCCTTCAGTAGATTTTGAAACTCAGGAATGTCTCATTGGAAAGACATTTCTAAGATTATTTTTTTCCCTCATTATTAAGAGGAAATGGCTCCCTTGGTCACGGCTAACAAACCTGGCACATACATGAGGCAAAATCTGTTTTGAAGTAGTGATGTTTTTGTCATTCACATCAAAGGTGGGTCAGATTCTGAGATTTGGGAACAAATGGATACTCTCCTCAGCCATGGGAATCCGTTATACTGGCAGGTGAAGGAACCAAACAGGATTTTTTTAAAAAGACAGAGAAGGAAATGTCATTAGGATAATTTACGGAGCTGATAATCCACGGCTTCCTTATTCTTCACAGGGAAGATCTTCGAACAGGGAATTCACAAATTTAATGTGAGGCGCACAGGGTGCAAGCATTGACCTCGGGCACGACAAGGCATCATTGCCCAGTGCTCACTGCTTGGTGGTGCCACACTACCAGCTCTTCTCAGTCCTTCTTCCTCGGAGAGTGCCAGATGGTCTCAGAGGTCTCAACTTCCGACCGGTGAGGGGTAATTCCCCCTCCAAGGTCTCTTCAACACCAAAGCTTGAGGCACAACCTGCCTGTCCCTGTTTGGCCAAGGAGAACAGTGAGACACAATCGTGTAGACCAGTCCGGGATGCGCCGCAACCTGAAGGGTCCGGGTCAGGTGACAGAGAGAGTAGAAATGGACACTTGAGGAGAAATAGACGCGGTGAGGAGAAAATGGGCACTTTTTTCTTTTTGCTGAAGCATCCTCGGTCAGGCAGAGATGGTGGCAGCGGGAAGTTTGCCGTGACCTCACATTAGCTCGTATTTAGCAGCAAACCCCTAAAACGCCGTCACTTTTCGCTGAGAGCAGCACAGTCCCGCCGCCAGCCCCTCCAGCTCTCCCTCTCCGCTTTTCCCCAGCCTCCAGGGCGGCTGGCGCTCCCCCCTCCCGGGCTGCTCCAGCAGCGTTCCCGAGCCGGGAGCCGCCGCGGGACGGGACGGGGCGGGAGGGGCAGAGAGAGGGAGGGGGAGAGGAGGCCCGCGGGGCAGCTTCCTCCCGCTCTCCCTTCCTCGTCCGGCGGCCGCAAGGAGCGGACGATGGCCCGGAGCCGCCGCCGGGAAGGCTCCGCGCCGGGCACGGCCCCGCCGCCAGGTCCCGCCAGGGGCACCGGGGCCTGGGCTCGGAGTTAGAGCCTCGCCCGGGGTGGGCGCGGGGCCATGGGCACGGCGTCGTCGCTGGTGAGCCCGGCGGGCGCGGTCGGGGAGGTGATCGAGGACACGTACGGCGGCGGCGGCGAGGCCTGCGAGATCCCGGTGGAGGTGAAGCCCAAGGCGCGGCTGCTGCGCGGCTCCCTGCGGCGCGTCGGCGGCTCCCGGCCCGGCGGCCTCATCGGGGCCAGCTTCAAGTCGACGGCCTCCGTGCAGGAGCTGGAGTGCGTGGCCGAGTACGAGCGCCTGAGGAAGGAGTACGAGATCTTCCGCGTCAGCAAGAACAACGAGGTGGCCTCCATGGTGAAGAAGGAGGCTAAGCTGGACAGGGAGAACAAGCGGCTGCGCGCCGAGCTGCAGGTAGCGCCCGCTGCCCCGCGGCACTGAGTGAGGGCACTGAGCAGCGGAGCTGAGGCTGCCAAGGACCCGTCCCGCTTCCTGGGGGAAGCTGTGGCGGAAAGGGGACGGGTGCGAGGGAAAGCGAGGTGCTGGGGAAATGGTGCCCCGGTGCTCTCCTGCTGAGCCATCGGGATGCCGTCAAAGTGCGCGGCTGAGGATGGGGACCGCACCCTGCGCGGCTGTGGCGACCAGTGGCAGGGAATGGCCTGAAGCTGTGCCAGGGGAGACTTAGGCAGGGTGTTAGAAAAGGGTTCCTCACCCACAGGGTCTTGGGCACTGGAACAGGCTCCGCAGGGAAGCGGTCACAGCGCCAGCCTGACAGAGTTCAAGAAGTGTTTCGACAATGCTGTCGGGCACATGGTGTGACTCTTGGAGTGTCCTTTGCAGGACCAGGAGTTGAACTCGATGGTCCTTGTGGTTCCCTTCCAACTCAGAATATTCTCTGATTCTGGCTGCCCTACAGTAAGGAGGGATGTAGGGTGCTGAGATAATACTGTAGTCAGGCCTGAAAAGTAGTCTAAGACCTCTTATCAGCAATAAAACTCTGAAAAAAATGAAATGTTTTCAGGCACTTCAGAAAACATACCAGAAAATACTTAGAGAGAAAGAAAGTGCATTGGAAGCTAAATACCAAGCCATGGAGAGAGCTGCTACTTTTGAACATGATCGAGACAAGGTCAAAAGGCAATTCAAGGTATGGTTTGACTTTTCTGTTCCTGGGAAAATGACCAAAAAAGATGGATGCCACTTTTTCACATTCCCTAAAAGAACCTTTCTGCAATAGCTTTCATGAGAGCCTCTCCTTCTTAAAGACACCTTAGAGTGTCATAGCTGTAGCTGGCTATTTACATTAAAATAATCCTACCAGAACTTCTCTGTAAGACTAAGAGGAAAAAAATCTGAAATAACTTTATAAATATTAAAAGGAAAATATGAAGTGATGTATCAGAAACTAAATTCCTGCATTGAACTTGAGCACAGGAGTATATTCATATTTCAGAGTGACAAGAAAACATGAGCTGCAAATTGACACATGCTGAAGGAATGTATAAACTCAGAGTTCCATTATTTCTCAATAAATTTTATGTATTGCACTGTAAGGTGTAACACCTCTAGTTTACATTTTTTTAAAAAGTGTGTATTGGTGGATCTCTTTTGACTGCAAAAATATGATAATGAGTTAGAGACAGTTTGCACTCTCTGGAGGGATGACTTTTGAAAGGCCAGGCAGATGTTTCTGCTTTTCATTTGCTGCAGATGGTACTTTTGCTACCCAAAACAGGGCAGTAGGTCCTAGTTTTTCACTATTTTGAACATTCTGCATGTCTTTAATTTTAGTTGTCTGTTGCTACATGTAGTTCATGTTTGGCAGATACAGGAAAAGAGGATTGGTTCTGACCTTATTTAAGAAAATGAGACTTGAAGACTACTTCATTTCTTTGAATTTAAAACTAAATTCATGTTTTCTTTCCCACATGATGGTAATAAGTTACAAACAGGACAGCTGGAGATGCTTAATCAATTTCTGTCATAGGAAAGTTAAATTTCTGCAACAGTAAAACGTAAATACAAGGTTATATGTAATTGTAAATAAATACATGGAAGAATAAAAGGGAACCTTTGAAAAATTGTTACATGTAGCAATTTTAGGAGACAATAAAGTTTAAAAAGTAAAAAGAGTTTCATTTTTAATGAACATACTAATGCAGGCTTCTTTCAGAATGGTTTGCTAAGGTTTATAATAGTAAAGTTTTAAAACCAGATCATTTTAAACTATGGTTTCCTGCTCATTTCTGGTTCACGGTGCCTTCGGGTTCACATTTTCACACCCTTGTCTGGTAAATGAATGCTAGAAACTTACTTTTCCAATTGAAAGTAGATAACATGAGCTCAGGAACAGATACCAAATTTTAAAAGATTTTCTTTTCCCTTCCTGCTGATAGATTTTTAGAGAAACTAAAGAAAACGAGATTCAGGACTTACTGAGGGCCAAACGAGAGCTAGAAGCAAAACTCCAGAGACTCCAGGCCCAGGGAATCCAAGTGTTTGATCCTGAAGAGTCTGATTCTGATGATAATTGTACAGATGTTACCGGTGAGAATTTCATCCCCAGCACTTTATGTTGGAACATGATTGAAGTTTCCAAATAGTAAAGCAGAAGACAGATATTTATGTTGTTTTGAAAACATTTTTTTATTAATCCAGGTGAAAAGCAACTCAAAGTACTTTGAAGAGTAAAAGCAACAAACCTTGCAAACTTGGTTTAGGTTGTGGGAGCCTCGCATTTCTGGTGTTACAGATGAATGAATGGAGACAGGGTACTGCCTAGATGCAGTTACTTGAACACTTTTAAAAATTTGTTCTTTGAACTGTTCTGAGTTTTCTAGTCTTTTCTGAGTTTTTTTATTCTAGATCTGAGAGATGATGCTCCAGTGATCCAAAAATCACACTTGAAACTAGAGGGAGTCTTAGACACTTTGGGTGATGACATATGCCAGTGTCAGCTGCTGTGTGTTCCAGAACAGCAGAGTTAGATCTTTAACAAAGAAGAAGTAGGTACAAAACCTTGTGTATGATGTATGAGGAATTTAATAACATGGAAAGGGTTCAGATGGGTGTGTGAGCAATCTGTGTAATAGCAAATATTAGGAAACACCCTTGGTGTTAGCCTTTGGTGTTGTGAATTCTCATTAACTTTGGACAAGTGACCATTTAGAGCTACAGCCCACAAAGGTGTGAGGAAATCTGCTGAAGGAGAAAAAATTATGGTCATGTGGCATGTGGCTGTAGGTTTCAGCTGGAGTATTTAGGACTGATAATTTACCTTGTGTAGTGACAATGAAGAGGGGTTTTTGGTTTGTTTTCCAATTCTTAGCTGCTGGGGCACAGTCTGAATACTGGAATGGAGGAGTGTTGGGAAGTGAGCCATCCATGGGTAGTATGATGCAACTTCAGCAGTCTTTCAGAGGGCCTGAATTTGCTCATAGCTCCATAGATGTCGAGGGACCATTTGCAAATATAAACAGAGGTAAGTAATGGCAATTCATTTTGCTAGGATTATAGGTGTCTATGGAATTTTTCCAACTATGCTTAAGTAACTCTGTTCCTTCCTAGATTCTTTTCTGTCCACTCGTGGGTAATTTAACTAAAGGATTATTTGGAATTCTTTGTAAAAATAAAAGGAAATGTAGCTAAGTTATGTCTAAGATATGTGATGACTGTGATATGTACAGCAGTGATTTTAGCAAACAGCAGTTAGCAGTGCTTTGTTGTATGTTCCTTATGTTGACAATGGAAGATAATGGCCCCTTCTTTCAGTATCTGTTGGTGTTCTTTTTTTCCATTTGTATTCAGATTCTCTACATCCTGAGTATGAACATAACATTTGTATTAGAATAAATTATACCCCTGTTTTATTAATTGATTTTGCATGGGTTTTGACTCTGCCTAGGGGGTCACTTATGGAAATCTGATTGCAGGACCAGGATGTACGTGTTGTTACGTAAATCAGGGCTTCATTTTTTCTTGTCAATAATTAATGCTTCTGGACTTTGTTTCCCAAGTGGCCTCTTATAAATTGGCTTCTGATACTCTGGTTTGCTTCACTGTTGTACTGGCTCTGGAATCTCTCCTGCATATAGTTGATTTTGCTGGCAGTTTCTCCCTTTTTAGTTGAATCCTTCAGGTTCTGGCTGATTCAGAAGTTTGTGCCTGCAAAGTGGTGCCTTCTCTGTGATGGCTCCAGCTTCATACACTAAGCCTTTCATCAATCTATGTGGTCCTGAGAAGAGAATATATTCCTATCTTGAAAGAATGACCAGCCACAAAAGGAAGAGTCTGAGAAAGTTTTAAAACTCACTGCTTCTGTAGGGAGTAAACATACAATGCTACAGAAAACAATGGATTTTTTTCTCCAGAAGAGGAAGTTCGCATTGTGTTTTGCTGTCATTTATTCGCATGGTCTAATTGAATACATGTAGATCTCAAGGAAAAAAAAGTATATGGTTATGAGTGAATTTATTACTCCTGCATATTGTTACTTATTTTACAACTATCAGCTTGATTTAATGGAAACATTTCATCAATCCTTTTTAAAGGAAATATCATTATGATGATAATATAAATATATTTAACACTTTTATTTTGCCACATTATCAAATTGTGTGACATTATCAAATGGTAGGAGTTCTCAAAATTTGTAAAATTTAAATAATTGAGTAAAAAACACTACTACTATTTTAAATGAAATATAGTATTCAAGATGTTAAGAGGTGATGACTTATCTGTTGTCCAGTGAAATGATATGTGAAGATCTCTAAGACTTCAATTTGGAGTTTTTTTCCATTGGCAGATGATTGGGATGCTGCTGTTGCCAGCTTACTGCAGGTTACTCCTCTGTTTTCCCACTCTCTGTGGAGTAACACAGTAAGATGTTATATTATCAGCACTGAAGAGACTCAGCCAGATGTGACCATCTTCGTTAGAGTGAGTACCTCTCAAACCTGTGCTTACTTATATGCTGTTTTGTTTCCAATGTGATGCTGGTTCAGAAATTTGTTTAATACTTCTTAAAAGCTTTAATACGTGTAGTCTGATTTCAGTGAAATCAGTGGAAGTATTGTGAAGGGCTTCAGGGGAACAAACTGCTTAGAGAAAAGAAACTGGGATTTGTCTGGTAGGTCCTTAGTGCCATGCATGTTTAGTAATAAAGCACTGTTGCTCACATTTGCTTTCAGAACTACTCTCCAAAACTTCAGAGAGTCTGTGAAACAATGGGGTACTTCTTTCAAGTTGTTAATTTTCCAACAGAGAATGAAAGGCCTCTTCAGGATGTAAGAAAATGGGAAATTGAAAAAAGTTCATTAGTCATTTTGCTCCTGCATTTAACTTTGCCAAGGTGAGTATTTTCCAGGCTGGTGAAACAAATGGCAATTGGTAGTTTATGCAGAGTGCATAGCTTATTAAAATGTGTGGTATGTTTTGCTCAGTATATTTCCTAAGATGGCAACTTCAAAGTGATACTCCTTCAAACTTTAGGTTTGCTGGTGCAGACACTTAAAAGAATATATCAGCTTTGTAACGTTTTCTTTTTCTTGTAGCTACAAATTCTCTTTAAGGTACAGCTTGAGCAATGTCTTAATAACATACAGAAATGTTTTGCTTTCCGAGAGCAGCTCTGTTTTGTGCATGTGGCTGTGTCTTAGGAATTCAAAATAGCTGATGTGAATGTCCTCAGTGTTTTTCATTTGCTTATCTAGCCTTACGCCTGTCCATAGTATTTGGGGTTTATTCTATCACATATTAGTTCCTGGTTTTGGCTGTCTTTCAGACTAATTTCATGACTCTCCTGAGTCTTACTTTATGCTGGCTTTTGACAGCTTTGATTTACTGAAGTCATGATGTTTCATGACAAATAGTGATGGAATGTGGTCTGTTTGTTCAGTGAGTAATTTCTTAACCTTCTAGAAGAAGCAGCATGATTCACTAAAGAAAATACACCAAAGGAGGGATACTATTTGAATTGTGTTAGGAATGTTACTGTTATGCTTATATGCTGTTGCCAAATAACCCAGTTTTATGTATGTGGAGCACAAATGTGTAAGAACAAAATATGCAGGGAAAAGAAACAATAAAAGTATTAATATAGAAAATTTCTCTTAGAAAAACTCTGATGAAAATTAGAGTGCTCATGTAGAGATGGTAATATTTGAGCAATCCTCTCTGCTATTGTCAGCATCCCCAAGTAGTATAGTTCCTTCTGTGGAACAGCAATAGATACCCCTGAGTATCATTCACATATATAAATGCAAAGTGCTTTTGGATTTGGGTGCCAAATTCTCCTTTTTAAATACTATAAATTGGAGGGCTGTGCCCCAAGACATCTGACAAAAACTAAACGACTCTCCCTAAAAAGATCAGAGATGGAATAGAACCTTCAGATAACTGATAGCAAAGCATATATATGATGCTTATTAATCGTATGTGCAACCATGTTCTTTCCATGCAAGGCAATTACCTTTCACTCTGCATATTTGTATGACGGGAAAAACAGCTTTAAATTTGCAAATCAATAATTGTAAAAATGAATAAATGGTTTTACTGGTTTTGGTACAAGTAGCATGAATCTCTCTCTTAGCTTTTTCTTGCTTCAGAATTTTTCTCAAATTCTCTGTTGAAGTAATTGATTGCTTTTTGCTATAAATAGATATGACTTTTGAATTAGATGTTGCCGTGAAACCCATCTTCAGAGCTTGTGTTGATTGAACTGTTTACTACAGCAGTGTAATATAGCACAAGAATGCTGATTTCCAATCTAGTTGTTTGTTGGAGGACTGTGAAGAAGCCTTCTTGAGAAATCCAGAAGAAAAGCCCAGGTTAATTTACCACAGAAGGGAGGATGGCAGAGTCGGTTCAGTCGCAGTGCAGCAGTTAATTGAGCAAATTTCTTGCATGAACAAAGCAAAGGTATGGCATTTAAAAATTGCTATAAGCAACACTGCATGCTAATAGTCCCAGATTTTAGAAAAAATTGCATTGCACTCATTGCTCTGGCTGCTCATTCTGTGAGTGCATTGATGAAGCTGAAATTTATGAATGTTATGAAATTTTCATTAGTAGGGGAGAAAAAAAATCCACTGCATTTTCACTGAAAAAAAGAGGCTATGCTATAAGGTTAGAATTTTTTAGCTGTGTTTAGGCATTTAAATGGCAAAGTTGTTTATCTGAGGTCCCTCTGCAGCCACTGAAGGGAATGGAATGTACCTCTAGAGAGATTCCAGCTGCCTAAAAATTGATCAGTTGTGATTTATCTTCCTCTACACAGACAGTGGTTGAGAACAGCTGAAACTAGGTGCCCAACTTTTAAAATTCTTAGGCAAAGCGAATCTTACCTAAGGAAGGCAACAGAATAGAATTTAAATGTGTTCCGGAATGTTTTTGTTGGAAGTCTTAGATACTGTTCTCAGTTGGATTCAGAGTTGTGTCATGCTTTGCCATTTACTTTTTCAGATGATTGACCATGTTGGAGGTGTGGAGGAAGGAGCATATGAAATCTATAATTGTGTAGAAAAAATAATTAAACAGGTAAAATACGTGATGCATTTTAGCTTTTTATGTCTGCGCTGATTTATGATCTTAAATGATGTCAGTGTGATTACTGTGTGGTACTTAGATGTGATTCAAAGTATTTCTCTGTTTTATCATTAATATCTGGCAAGCAAGGAAATGTGCAAGTGGAAAGTAAAACCCCAAACTGAGCAGTACTTTATGGACAGAGCCTAAGTTAGCTTTTAATTTCTCTTTATTCATGTCATAGATATGTCCTCTCCTTATTCATGTGGTGAGTTGTTTCCACTGTGAGATATTTAAAATCAGTGTCTTGAGACCTGTGCATTCAGATTTAACTTAGTTTTATTTAATTGCTTATTTATTTATGTTCTCTGCTACCCTACAAGGAAATGTGCATATTGGTGTTAGTAGAGCCACACTCATACTGAGACTAACAGCAAATGTGCTTGCACTATAATTGCAGTTTTCTCCATGTAATTTCTTTTTACTTAGGATATATTGGGGTGTGAAATGACAGACCTAGAAGGCAAGGATTTGGGTAATAAGGAAGACTCCACTGCTCCTGAAGAAGAAATTTTTGGTGATGTATTGTGGGATGCACACGATGAACAAGAACAGATGGAAGCTTTTCAGCATGCCTCTAATTCAACATGTGAGCTGGGATTTGAGAAAGTGAGTACATTACAAAAGGCATGTAGATGAAGAGAAAGTCATCACTCACTTCTGTCCTATGTTGGGCAAGATGCACTCCTACAGAAGAAGCTGTGTCTGAGATTGTCCTTAAGGGTATCACTCCTTATCCTGGAAGAAGCCATATGTCTAATATAGATGGCATATTTCTTTCCTGGGAGAGATGCCAGTTAGTGTGTTGTTGAATGATGTTGATGAAGAAGTAGTTGTTGTGCCTGCACTGGAGAAAAGCACTATAACAGTGTGCCAGAACCAGAGTGTCCTCTTAGACGTTGGTCATCAATAGAAAACGCTCTGAGTATCTATCTTTTCTTCTTCTATTTTTTTATTTCTCTTTTATTTTTCCCCAAGGAAATCCAATTTCTTTCTTGACACCTGGAGTTAGGCTTTAGGAGATGGGTCATGAAAAGGTTTCATCTCATCATGCAGCTGTAAAAGACGAACAAAGGAAACTTTATAGTGGAAAGCTGCTGAATAGCTCAGTACTTACTCATTACTGGAAATAATTTTTAAAAAACATTTCAAGTTGTGAGTATCAGGAACAGTTATATGGTGGGAAGATATAATGAATGTAGGAAGATAAATATTAAAGTCATCACAGAATGTGGCGCAATAGTTCATTCGGGCAATGAATAAGCATGCAGTTTCTGTTACTGTATTTAAATCTTAGTACCCCTATTTTAGGACAACATATTCTTTTACTTCACCACTCCTATACTGGTAATAGTTTGGAGGATTTTAGCATCTCTACTACATTCTAGAACAATAGAATAATAGAACATTAAAGAAAAAATACCAATGTATATCTAAACGCACCTCTTGTTTGAAGACAAAATACTTCTCCCAAGCAGGTGAAGAGCATTTTGCTTTGGTTTATTTTGTCATCTGCTGCAGCATTTTTGGACATTCATATGCTGAAAGAAAGCCTTCTTTTGTATGCTTTTGTTTGCTCAAAATAGTCATTCATGGCAGATGCCAGCCTTTCCTGGCAACTATATCCAGTGCAGTGGAGTAGTTTTGATGCCTTGGGTTTTAGCTTCTATATTTTTCAGAATCTCTGATGCTTGGTGTGTAACTCTGAAACTTCATATTAGGTGTTAGTAGGTTCTCTTCACAGGGTAGTTAGACAAAACAATCCCTTCCCAGCTACAGAATCAAGGACAACTGGTACCCAAAAAGCATAAACAATGGTGAGGGAAAGGGGGGCTGAGACTTCATAGCCTGGGGCTGTGGTTGGATAATTGACCCAATATGTAGATGAACCAAAACTTACAAAAGTATAAAGATTTGTGACCAGGATCCATCTTAGATTTGATCTGGGTGTAGCCCCGGCCGGGCTCTTGCACTGCCCAAAGTGTATCCTTTCAATAAATACCTGTTCTATTCCTCTTGCTCTGTCTAGTCTTTGTTCCAGGTCAGCCTTTCCAGGCAACAGTTTGGGGAAAGAGAGGGCAAGGAAGCCTGAATAAACACAGAATGCAGTTGATTTACTATAATAGCACTAATTCAGTTTATTAGCACTGAAGATTCCATTCTAAATAGAGTTTTGAAGAAAGTGTTAATTAATTTGACACTTTCTAAAAAAGATAGTAAAATCTGTGGTTTAAGTGTTTCCTTGCAACATCTATTTACACTTGTATTGCATTTCAGTAGTTACTCCTTTACCTTAATAAATCAGTACATGCATTTTGAATCTAAATGGTTTACAATAACAGGCACTATATTTCTTACTTAAACACTGGAATATTTATAATGATTGTTTCTTTTATATAGTATTTTGAGCGTCTGAATGACCTAGTAGCAGCACCAGCACCAATTCCACCATTGCTTGTATCAGGAGGACCAGGCTCTGGGAAATCTCTGCTTCTGTCAAAATGGTAGTTTATTTTTTATTTTTTTTTTATATATATGAATGAAATTTAAGAAAAAAGTTTCCATTACATTTCGAACATTGTGTCAGTAATAAGAGGTAAAATGGGGGCATTTACAAAGCACTGAAGTTATTGAACCATCCTGGAAAGATTTGTGGTATTTGAGTAGCTAATTTCATCTGCCCTGAACAGTTCCTGACTGCAGCTGCAACACCTTATTATAAGGCGTCACTTACATACATGTCTTTGCATAGCATTACAATGTGGTTTTGATAGCTCAATAGTGTTGCCCTTCTCTGGTACACAAGAAAGGTCTGAAATGAAGAAAGAATCTTCATAATTTATCATAGACAATAGAATTTTATGGTCACTTGTATGCTATGACAAAATTTGCTGTCGTAAAAATAAATTGATGGTGTCATTGCTTTTTACAAGCTTAATGGCACATGACTATTCAGTGCCATGAAGGATACTTGCTAATTGCTATCAGTAATGGTGAGAGCAAAAATGGAATCTGACATTAAAAGTTCAGTTTTAGCTTAGGAAATGTCTATCCTGTTTTGTAAAGATAAACATGGAACACATCTAGCTAAGATACGCTATCTCCTTTGGCAAAATCGATGCTTTTTGCTTAAGATCTATTTGCAAAATTACAGTCTGTTGAGTCTTTTTTTTTCTTCTCTTCTTTCACTAGGATTCAGTTACAGCAGAAACACTCACCAAACACTCTAATTCTTTACCACTTTGTTGGGAGGCCCATGTCTACCAGTTCAGAATCTGCATTGATAATTAAGCGCCTTACTCTAAAGGTAATGCTGTATTTCATGCCCTGCATTGCATCTTTATTTGTGTCTGTGTATGTGTGTGTACACAAAGATAACATTTTCTATAAATTTTTCAGCATCAGTGAAAAGTAATACAAATACAGTAGAAAAATATTCAAGTTCCTGTTGGTCAGGGCTCTGGGCAACCTGGTCTGGTTGAAGATGTCCCTGCTCGTTGCACAGAGATTGACTGGGTGGCCTTTAAAGCTCCTTCCAATCCAAACTCTTCTGTGAGTTTATGAAAATAGAATGAGGGGAATCTGATCCTATACACTTAACGTAGCTCAATTAAATAGCATCTCTGGGATGTTTGTAATAGATCAGCATTAGCAGTTATGTTTACAGTGACCTATATTGATGACTTATAAAACCATATAAACTCCTTCCAAAATTCCCTGCCATCTGGAATGAAAGAGGCAGGTGATATCTCTTGTGTCTATGTGCTTAGAAACCTGAGGCTGTATTGGCCACTTGGCACCATCTCGTTCCTAGACTAGGCTCTCTCCTATATCAATTGATTTTTAATTGGGCGCTAAATATATGGGGAATAAGAAGGATCATTTTTCTGCCAGGGTCTGAACTTGCTTTTTCCATCACAGAGTGGCACTAAGGGCCTTACAGTACTAAAACCTGTAGAAAAATTAATTCAGTTGTGCTATCCTTGCAATTTTCTCATCTAACTTAGGTGTTTAATCTGTGAAACTTCAAGTCCTTTAAGTCTCCATGTTTCTTGTCTGTTGTGTAGAGGTTATGTCTCTAGAATTTACATGCCGACTTCAAGAAATATTCTTTGTTCTGCATATGCCAATTTCTGCATATACTGGAAGGAAAGAACTCTGTGTGAACTTGACTAGAAAAATTGCTCCCAAATCACGTGGAGGGTTTTTTGGGGAGAGGGTGAGGTAGTGGGGAAGGAGTGGGGTCTTTTTCCCTTTTGTGTCTATAGGACTTCTTTCAACTATCCTAGCTGACTTTTAAGGTAGAATTTCTTGTACATGTTTATAATTCTGCAGCTTATGCAACACTCTTGGTTAGTATCACCTCTGACTTTTGATCCAGCTAAACTTCTGGAAGAGTTTCCCCGTTGGCTGGAAAAACTTTCTGCACGCCATCAAGGCAGCATTATTATAATTATTGACTCTATTGACCAAATACAGGTATGTTTTCAAAATCTTTGCCATTTGTCAGTCTAACAGGAATCTTGACTATTGTAAAAGGTGCAGCCATAACAAAAATATTAGTGTTTGCTTTGCTCTGAAGAGAACGTATAGATAATAGTTTTGTAAAAAGTGCAGTTGAGTTATTTTTATAGATAATATTTTTGGTGTTGTTTTGGTTTTTTTCCTGCCAAATTTTATCTTTACACCTTAATTTTTGAGCAGTCTGGTTACATTACTTATCCAAAGATTCGAGGCTGTGAGCTGAATTACTGGGCATGTAAATAGCTTGGTTTTTATGAGGTGAACATTTCAACAATAGTATTCTATCTGCTTCTTTTAGTGTACAGTTGTGCTGATACATATAAATGGGTCATTTAGTACTGTCTAGAGGACCAGATCATGGAAGATTTTAAAGGACACTTGTCATGGTTTTAGTTCGTTTCCCAGCCCCAGCACAACACTGGACAATTTAAGACTCCTTTCATTGGGTTGCACAGTTAATGAAACATAGCAACTTCTGGCATTGTTTTGAACAACCTCTGTGTTAATAAATTATAATTTGTTTTTAAGCAAGCTGAGAAGCATATGAAGTGGTTGATAGATCCACTGCCAGTAAATGTGAGAGTGATTGTATCAGTGAATGTAGAAACATGTCCGCAGGCGTGGAGGTATGTTATATTTCTGTGATGTGTAAAAGTATCCTGTCTTAGAATTATTATTTTAAATTGCAATTACTCACTGAAGAGCAGACAGATTTGTCAAGACATGGAGATTTAATAGGATAAGATTTTGCAACCTATGAGGAAAATGAAAGCTTCTCTGTTGTAGCTGCAATGACAGATTTTAGCTGTTGGAGAACCAGATTCTTGTTTCACTGTGATGGATCTATCCACATGACTGTATGGAAGACGATATTCAATGCAGTCAGATGCACATCAAGAACTGCAGTACCATGATGTAGATTCAGGATAAGGCTAAAAGTGGAAATTTTACTTCAGATGACTAGAATTTCATAGTAGCAGGGAATAGCTTCAATTACTGCTTTGATATAAATCTTGAAAAAGCCCTGGAACTCTTATGTCTTTTTTTTTTTCCCTTTTGTGTGCTATTTAATAAGGTTCAAATATGACTTTGTTCTCTCTTACCAAAGGTTATGGCCCACTCTTCATCTTGACCCACTGAATTCCAGAGATGTTAAATCTCTCATTAGTGCAGAATGTAATTCTGCAAATGTTAAATTGACTAAAGAGCAGGTATGTCTGTTGCAGTTTTTCTAAAATACCTTACTCTAGTATAACTTTTAATGAAAACATGGAAAGATGAAATAAGCCCAGCTGCCAAAAATAAAGAATTTAGCTAACTAAATAAAACTGCTCAAAATAGCATGAAGTTTGAGTATTTTTACCCCATGGCTCATAGCACTGAAACACAGATGGAACAACATAAATTTTTAACAGAAAAACTGTGCAGTTGCACATACTGCTGTAAATGTGTTATTTTATTTTAGAATACCAGAAGGTTTAATTATGCTTTAATTAATTATTGTTGCATAATACTGTAACAATGATTGACAGAGTGGGAAAAACAGTTTTCTACCTTTTCCCTTGAGATTAATTATGTAAGATTACTTCATGTTGAGATATAATGTTAGATCCTAACTCTTCATCTTAAATTCAAATGGGAATTTTCACTCATATGCTCCTATAGCTGGAAATGTGTGCAGTATTTTGTGCACTACTTACCATGTTATAGTCTTCAGATGTAACAGATAGAAGAGTGTCTAGAACTTCTGTTTTCTTATCAAACAGTGAATGTTTTATTTGTATGGTTCATTTCATCTCAGTTCACAGATTTTATTTAAAATGTTGTAGGAGAAGAAGCTTGAGAGACATTGTCGTTCTGCCACAACTTGCAATGCTTTGTATGTCACTCTCTTGGGCAAAACCATTGCTTGGTAAGTTGAGGTGTTTTGGAAATTACTATGGTCATCACTAGATTAGAAGACTTCAAGTAGGTTAGCCTTTGGAAATACTTTCATTTAACACAGAATGAATCTTGTTAAGAAAAAACAATGGAGGGGTTTTGTCCTTCACTGACTCTGAATGCAATAAGAACAGAAATCAGAAATGTACAGTCACCAGTTTGATACCAGGTGAATCCAAATAGCTGTATCTATTTGTTTTAAGCACTTCTATTTGTATTTTATTTTAATTTGTTCTTCTTTATGGGTGTATCAGTTGCTTCAGTGGTTTTTAAAGGTATTTGGAGAATGTTGGTATTGTGTTGTTAAGCAGTTAAATTAAGGTGTGTTGTATTTACTGATGTACCAGAGAGTTTGCCCCACAGATTTTTAAGGCTGCAGGGAAGTTCAACAACTGTATAGTTTAACATCCTGCATATGGTCCTTAGCCTTGTAATTCAAGCTGTGGAGAAAATTAATCTTCCCTGTTGTGCAAGAGAATACCTAATAAATGCATTGGCTTCCTATTAACCTAGACTTCATCTTGTTGAGAAAGATGCATTTTTCGTTAAGAGACTCCCAGAAGATGATACACTAATTGGTAATTTACTCCAGGTGACTGATTTCATTATTTTTGTTCACGTTTTATGTTCTAGAAGACTTAATTGTTCCTGAAAACATGCTTTGAAAATTCATTAAATGAAATAGCAGCATGTGGTTTTATCCATCCTGATGCTCTTACTTGTACTCCTACTGGAGAAAAGAACACTGCAGCATAGGTTTTTTAATAAAACTGTTGCAGCTATTTAGCAAAATCAGACAATATGTCTTGGAAGAACTCACCTCTTCTTTGTTTAAATCTCACCAGGTGCTGTGCATCTTTTGAGCCCAGTAAGAATCCAGAGAGTATTTGAGATACAGGTCTTCTGTAGTTCCAAATCAATCTTACTCAGCCAAATTTAATATGCTAAATCTTACCCTTTTTGTCCTTCTGCTCAGTGTTGGAAATACAGGAAATATTGATGAGATGCTTCAGCAGTGTTGCCAGTGTCAAGACACAGTGTCACTGTACAGGCTTGTTCTGAGATCAATTCAGGAATCATTGCAGAGTGATAAAGAGAAAGGTCTTTTGAGAGAGGTAAGCAGAGAATGTATTCATTACAGGTAATGAATACTCCTTCCCGTAAAGAGTTTTTCTTAACTTAAAAGTAAATACGAATTTATATTAGTTCATATGTATGATTGAGATATTATTGTGTATTATTAGTATAGAAGGGACAATTTAATTTGTGTAATTACATCTGTTTCATAACTGTAGAATGTTTGACTGCTTTGTGTTGAATATCAACTGAGCCATTGTCTCGCAGAATAAAGCAGGGCTTTTTCACTATGATGTGATACAGAATTAGCACTTCCTTGCTGATCACTGCCATAATCTAGTGATTAACTACATTGAGCATAGTAAATGCAATCAAAACATGGTGTCTTGTGAATACAGGCATTGCTTATTACATTTCTGACTCCTCTTCCTATCTTTGCAGAATTTCCCTCTTGTGCAAAATATTTTTTTTCAATTAGGACACAATACTCCTACTTGCTGCTTCTTTGGTTGTGGCAGCATAAAGACCCTCAGCATATTTTGCTTAGATGAAAGTTCCTCATGATGATGGAGCTACTCTCTCCGAGTGTTTTAGAGGAAAGCCTGAGGAGCCATTTGTTTGTCCCAGAGTGTCCCATTTGGTGTTTTATCTATTAGAATATTAAACCATTAACACTGAGATCTCTTCTTTTAGAAGAGGGAAGGGGCTTGTGTAGGCAGGGTGTTTTCCTTTGGCTATAAAATTGTCACAGTATAAACAGTATTTTTCTTGAGATTTCAGTGTAACTAAGCTCTCCAGGAAATATTGCTAACTGTGTGAAATCTTGTTTTCTGATTCATGCAGATACTGTGTGTCATTGGTGTCAGCCACAATGGGGTGAGTGAGTCAGAGCTGATGGAGCTTTATCCTGAGCTGACTTCTGCAGTGCTGGCCTCGCTCCTTCACAGCCTGCACAAAATGTGTCTGCTGACATATGGCTGTGGTTTGCTGAAGTTCCAGCACCTCCAGGTAAAGTTTGTGGTTCTAAACATATGCAAGTGAAGCTCCAACCCTTAACTCCAACCCCTGTTTTTTTAGATAAGTTCTGTTGTTTAGCTAGGTAGGCCTTGAAATGTTGATGTTTGCTCATCCATTCTCCTTAACATTGGGTCTGATTTAGAAACACCTTGAAAACTACCAGAGCTATTACCAGATAAACGAGTAAATCTGGCCTTTCAAACATTAATAAATTTCTAATCTATTACTTGATAACTCCATGTATCCTAGAAAATATTGGCTTCCCAAAAAAAACCAAGAAGAATTGAAAGATAAAGGAATATTCCCTGAATAACCAGAGCTGTTGTCTAATGTAAGACAATTTGTTTGTAGTGCCTTTGTCATTGAAAGATTTTCAGTTCTGCAACATGAGATGTTTCATCACCCTGTGTGTCATCAGCACTTAAACAAATTAAATGCATTCTCTTTCTTTCAATTATACTCTTTTTCAGGCTTGGGAGATGGTAAAACTAGAGTATATGGAAACAGGTGAAAATGTTATTTCTGCCTATAGACAAAAACTAGTGGAATATTTCACCATGCAGTTAAGGTAGGTCAGAATTCTTCAAGTGCTAAATTGCAGATTTCATGCCTCATAGATATTTTTGTTTTCTTCATGTACCCTCTTTGAGTTTAGTAAATCATCATGGCAAAATAACAATGCAAAATTATCTGTTTAGAAGTTGATTTATTGATATGTTGCTTTTTAATCTTGGAAAAGAATGAGGTCTGTGAAGGGGAATGGGCATATGATAAAGTGATTGTGGGGAAATGTAGGGCATGAATTTATACCATATCAGTTATTTTTTGGTCTCCAACCCCCCCATGGAATTTTAACTCACAGTAAATGCTAGGAAATTTGAGGAATTTGAGTTTGCTTGGGACTTGAAGCAGAAATCCACTTGTCTTCAGCAAGCAATTAGCACATAGATAAGAGGAGGTCCAGGACAGCTGAACATCTGCAGGTTCATATCCAGCTTGAAAACTGCATTTACATTTACATTTACGTCCTGAGTTACTGTGTCCCAGCTGTGGGCTGCTGTTTATTCCTCCTCCAGGCATCCACTGTTGGGTAGCAGGAAGCCAGCAGGGCCACAGTATGCCAGACAAAGGAGGCACAAAGGGACAGTGGGTTGCTGCAGGACTGCAGTCCTGCTGGCAGGCACAAATTAGCCCATATAGGATGGAGAAGCAGCTTCTTGTGGAGTGCCTGGGGGGTCCACTGCCTTCTGAGGTGAAATTAAAATGAACATATAAGAAAATGGAGTACATAGGTCTTACAGTGATCTGTCTGTTCAGACATTCAGGTATGGAAATCATATGCTTGCCTGGTTTTCATATCAAATTGACAAAATGTTAGGCCTGTCAGACTTTTAATTTTGATTTTTTTTCTTTCAATAGTCAAGACCGAGTGACTTGGAGAAGTGCAGATGAACTTCCCTGGCTCTTCCAACAGCAGGGTGATAAGCAAAAGCTACACCAGTGTCTTTTGAATCTCTTTGTGTCCCAAAACCTTTACAAAAGGTACAAAGGTAGCAACTGCTTTGGCCATTATAAATATTTCATAGTAACATTTTGTCGATATAAATCAGAAAGTGACAGATTCAAATACTTAAATAGTAGAGGCTGAAGTGCTAAATGCTGTTTCCATATAAATAATGTATTTTTTCTATTGTGTTACACCCTGGGGGGTGGTAAAGGAATAAATATTGCTGTTGAATAGCGTTAGTCTCCATGGATTGTCTCTGTAGATGCTGTAGCATAAGAACAACAACATTTGTGCATGCAGGCCTTTTTTCCTAAGCCAGCATTGGTCTGAATAGAGGGGTATCAGAGATAAGATTCTTTTCCTTGTTAAAACAGGGGACATTTTGCAGAATTGCTGAGTTACTGGCAGCTGGTTGGGAAAGATAAGAGCTCTATGGCAGCTGAGTATTTTGACTCTCTGAAAGAATATGAAAAAAGCAGTGAGGGAGAGGAAAGTATGATCTGCCTGGCTGATCTTTATGAGACCCTGGGACGGTTTCTTAAGGACCTAGGTCTTCTCAGTCAGGTACGTACATTTAGAGATTGTTGTAACAGCAAAAAGGCAAAGGAAGCAGAGCTCAGTGTGTGCTTTCTATGGCAGTAGTTAAGTTATTGCAGCATAGAGGATGCTGCATGCTGCCCTCACGCTCTGGACTTGGCTGTTACAGGCTGTAGCTCCTCTGCAGCGCTCTCTGGAGATTCGAGAGACCGCACTGGATCCAGACCACCCGAGGGTGGCACAGTCACTCCACCAGCTGGCAGGAGTGTATGTTCAGTGGAAGAAGTTTGGGAATGCTGAACAGCTGTATAAACAGGCACTGGAGATCTCTGAAAATGCCTATGGAGCTGAACACCCTCGGGTGGCCCGTGAACTTGACGCACTTGCAACCTTGTACCAAAAGCAGAACAAGTAAGCTTAATTACACTGCTGGTTTTGTTTCATGTGGAGGTAGTACAAAAAAAAAGCAAAAGTTTTCTTCCTGAAGCCAGAATTTTTCTTTGATTCTTTTTTTTTGAGTTTCATATGTTGAAGTGCAACCATGAACATCCCCTCTCTATTCTTGTAGCAGGTCACATAGGACGGGTCAACTTTTTTGCTTAGTTTAACAAAAAAATTTGTAGAGATAAAGGAGAAATCATTTCCTAATCATTCTATAAATTTTATATTTGGAAAAAAGTAGGATAATTCTCAAGAATGATAAATTTTCAAATCTGTACACTTAAGTAACTTAGAGTCTTTTCAGCATACTTATTGATGCTACATTTGACATTCTTCTCACACTACAAATAACTACTTTCAGATATGAACAAGCTGAGCAACTGAGGAAAAAGTCCTTCAAAATACGCCAAAAAGCAGCAAGGCAGAAAGGCAGTCTGGTAAGGAAGTGCTTGATATTTGAAAAGAGGTGCAGGGCATGTTGCAGCTGTGCTAAATAGATGGGAAATTGTGTCTGCAGAGCTGACAATGCTCCAGGGCTTTTGATAATTGTGGGCATAGGTAGTGAAGTACCTTAGCGGCAGCTTTGGTAACTGCCCTTTCAACTCTTCTGGAAGTGGAGATGTATCAGTACAACTGGAATGGAGTTGAGAGAAGTGGAAAAGAAAGAAGTGGATATATGTGTTTCAGAGGTGTGGAATTACAGCTGATACAACTGTGTGTCGAAGTGACAATGGAAAAAAGTGTTCTCCAGAATAGCTGAGGTGTTTATCCTACTAGTGAATACCGTGCTTACTGCAATGGAAAATCCCAGTAAAAATATTAGGTGACGTACAGAGTTTTTTCCCCTGTTTTCTTCTTCTGTGTTGTTTTTCAGCTACAGGGTTTCCCTTGACATTTTTGAGCTAAGGGTTTATCATGTAATGCCTGTACTGTAAGAGTCTAGCTAATAACTCCAGAACTCAAGTTGTAGCTCTAATGAAAGTAGTAAAAACCAATAAACATGTTGCTATTTCCACATTAATAAATAAGAATTAATTTGGTTCATGAAGATATGGTCTATTTCTGTAATGAGTTCTGCAAAAATATTTTTATCAAGACTGCAAAGATCAAAACTAGGCAGAGTGTAAAAACGGCTGCACTTTTTAGTTTGATTTATTTTGTTTGTAAGCATTAACTCATTAACTTGTCTGCCCATTTAAAAAATATAGATGTGAAGCCTTGAGTAATTGTGTTTAGAATTGGAGATTATGTTGATTTTAAGTTTTGAGCTTATAAACCTAAGAATTTGATCTGAACTGGTTATTTGAATTGTGAAGTTTAAGCAAATTAGCATGTCTGATACAGGGAGAGCAGTGTGACAGCACAATAACTTGTATTGCCTGGAAGTTTTCACCAAAATTCACTTTTTTGTGCAATTTGCTGATAGATTGTAAGTGCTTGCCATGTAGCTCAAAAATAGAACTTAAGGAGGATTATTGTGCTACTTTGGCCCCAAACTAAGTCTTTTGGTTTTTCTGCCTTTAGTGTTAAACTTTAAAAGTACTGGTGACTGGCTTACATTTCCTTCTCTTTGCTGTAGCGTGGCTTTGCTCTCCTGCGTCAAAGAGCCTTGCAACTGGAAGAGCTCACATTAGGCAAGGATACACCAGATAATGCTCGCACCCTCAACGAGCTTGGAGTCCTCTACTACCTGCAGAATAATCTTGAGTGAGTTGTACTGATTGTGACACATCCACTGAATGTTCTCAGATGTCTGAATGGAGGCAGAGCATGGAGATCTAGCACTAAATGCAGATCCATGATCAAATGCTTGTTGTAGTACTATCCTTTATTCATTCTACTGGGTTTTGTTCACTGTGAAATTCACCCCTGTTTCTATTTGGTGCTGTTGGCATGTGGGTATTTACCAAGTCAGTGCACTTCCTGCATTCAGAATTCATGTTCCACAGCTAATTAGCCTTTGTTGCAAATACCAGCTCTCTCTCAAATTTGTGCCTCCTCTGTAAGGGAATTGTATTTTGTGACTACCTCCTTTGCAGTGCTCATCTTTGAACAGCAGGATTGTTGTTTTTCTATGACAGTATTATAAGAAGTCATTACCTAAATATTCATTGTATTTGTAATCCATCAGGTTTTACCCTGATGTCCTGTTTAAAGCCAAAAAGCCAGAACAGCCCAAAGGTGTTCTAAAAGCAGACAGAGATAAGCAGGGGTGTTGAAGAAGGAGAATAAAAGGTGCAAGATAGTTCTGACTGTATGTTTAGCCATTCTTCACATCAACTTCTTTAGCAGACAGAGGAATCTAAACTGTGTTGTAAGGGAATTGTAAGGTCACCTAAATACCACTTTACTGAACTGAATATTTTCAGAGAAGAACAAAAGTGTCCAGCAAAAAAGCACACAGTGAGTTCTGGAAGTATTTTTACTTTCAGTTCTTCCTGTACCTGATGTTTGAGGGACCTGTAGCTTTTGGATAATTACAGAAGTATATAATTATTTAGGATCTGCATACAGAATCACAATCTCTGCAGTGAAGGAATTGATTTTTAACAGTTGTTGGACATGTGGGGTTTTCATCAGTTTACCCTCATGAAGTGACTGATTATAGAAGAGCAATATTTTGTCTAATCTCATACAAGATTGTTTAATATTCCATGTTTTTCATATGTAGTTCCTGTTAAGCACAACCGATTTCAAGAGCAGATGTATCTCCACTATTTCATAGATGAGAAAAGGTATAAACTTGGTTCTAGTGAAGGTTTAAGGAACATTTTAAAATGGATATCCCTGCTCTGAACCACCAAGTCCAAGACTTCATGTAGTTAAAACGAAATCAGTGGCAGAAGGGTGTAACTTAATGAATAGTTACTTACCACATCATCTTCCAGCCCTTGCATGGAGTGAACATCTTCTGACACTTGTCTAAGAGCTCCAGAATTGAACCTACAGTTCTGTGTATAAATGGCCTTTGTTTTCGCTCATGTTTTTTCCTAAAAATGGATTTTTCCAGTTTACTAAACTGACCTCTTGAGAATAGCACCACAGAGTTTGTGTGGATGTCAGGATGAGGAGCTGCCTAGTAATAATGGATGCTATTGGTCTTATGGAGGGATCACCTGTAGTTTTGTTAGAAGAGTTGCTGTAAAGCTGTAATGGAATAGTAGCACCCTACTGTAGTGGGATAAAACGTGCCCTTTGCTTCAGTGGTGACATTACACAGAGTCTTTTCCACTTTGGCAGTTCTGAACAGATTCTACTATGAGTTTCCAAGGCTGAGTTTGTTGTTTCAAACAGGCACTTCAGCCTATACAGATGTTACCAACTTTAAAATATTGATGAGCAAATATGTTGTGTAGGACAGCAGAGCTTTTCCTGAAGCGCTCCTTGGAAATGCGGGAGCGAGTCCTGGGATCTGACCACCCCGACTGCGCGCAGTCTCTGAACAACTTGGCAGCCCTGTACAATGAGAAGAAGCACTATGACAAAGCTGAGGAGCTCTATGAGAAAGCTTTGGATATCAGGAGGAGAGCCTTGGCTCCAGATCATCCCTCCTTGGCTTACACTGTGAAACACCTGGCAGTGCTGTACAAAAAGATGGTGAGCACACACCTATTACCTCTTCTGATCACGTAAATTAACTGTAATGTCTTTGTCTTAATGGAAAAAATAACATTTTAGGGGGTAGGAATAATTCTGTTTATACAATGACCTTGAACTTTACAGTCAATTTAAGGGCAACTTTTAGAATTATGAGGGAGATAGCAGTTCACGAATAAACTGGCTGAGCCACCTTCAGCTTATGTTGACTCAGTGAAAGATGAGCATTACTCCTGTGCAAAATGCACTCTGAGGAGTAAAATTAGCTTCTCCAGCGTTCATACTGGAGAAATATGAATGAAACTTCTCCATTTCATGATCTCAAAATGTATTATGAATATTTTTGTTTGTAGATGGTTGTTCTAACCATTTGCTATTATTAGTGTAATAGTGATATACTCTTTCCAGCTGTTGAACCAAGATCAAGTTCAGTATATTTTCACCTTTTACTGTTCTTCAAAGAGAAAGAAGACCTTGAAGATTATCTCTTGGCTCAAATTTGGTCAAGTTTTTGCTAAATAATTGTTACTTGCTGTAGTGTGCATTAAATGGTTTTGGGTCACTATATTTTCTGCTCACTTTGGCTTCTAATTTTCATGCTGCTAGAAGCTGCAAAACTACTCAATATTTGCACCAAAAACCTCTTTGCTAGTTTGAAGGAACACAAATTAAAAGTCACCAGAGAAAACTATTTCAATAAAAGTACAACTGAAAATTTTTTTTACATCCTTCTCAATGAGACAGTTGTGGCTAAAATAAAAAATTAAGAAAGGAAGAAATAGACCTAGCTTAGACCTTAGCTGAGAAACATATTCAGCTGGGAGTTGAATATGCCAGGTGTTTTGGAAAATTAGGTTCTAATAAATATTCATGATAAACAATCTGTGCAGAAAATACCTATTAATTAACCAAAGTTAACCACTTACTCTAGAAACAGTTAGATCTTCTCTAAGGCTTTTGTTTAAAATACCTTTTACTGTTACCATCTTGATACAAGAGAACCAGGTAATACTTTTCCCTGGTATTTCTAGGGAAAGCTTGACAAGGCTGTTCCTCTGTATGAGCTAGCAGTTGAAATTCGACAGAAGTCATTTGGCCCAAAACACCCGAGTGTAGCAACTGCTCTGGTAAACCTGGCTGTCCTTTACTGTCAGATGGTAAGTTTGTCATGCCTAATGTTTATTTTTCTTGTCTTAGGCTTTTTTGTTATTTGTATCTAAATGAAACAAAAGAAACTTGACCGTATTTAAAAGGGAAGTTCCTTATAGCACTTGCAAATTCTTGGGTTCCATTTTAAACATTGAAAGCATATTTGGCAAGGAAAATGTATACAGGAAAAAGATAATTGCTGTGACTGGTAGGTACCACATTGCATCTAGGATGCATTGATACTGTATTGGCAAAAGAAAAAGCCAATGTAATACACATCTGTATCAAAGAAATACACATCTGTAACAAAGAAACTTTCTGCTACCCAAAGAAAAAGCAGATTGAAGCTTTGCCTCTCTATGAACGCGCACTGAAGATTTATGAAGACAGCTTTGGCCACATGCATCCTCGTGTGGGGGAAACACTGAAAAACTTGGCTGTGCTAAGGTAAGATTATATGCTTCAACCCTATAAATGCAAATTACTGCATGAAACAAAACATCTGGGCCTGTGTACTCGCTAGGAAAGTAGAGAGTTTTAGATAGACTGAGTTGATAGTATGGTGCATATTTCAATTTAAATTAATTGAGACTTGTTTTATTTTCTTGTTTCAACTTTGTTTTACTCTTTTCCAAAGCTATGAAAGGGGAGACTTTGAGAAGGCAGCTGAACTTTACAAGAGAGCTATGGAAATAAAAGAAGCAGAGACTTTGTTGATAGGTGGAAAAGCAACTTCTCGACACTCATCAAGTGGAGACACATTCAGCTTAAAAAGTGCGTTGTCACCAAACGCTTTGCTGGAACATGGACAAAGGTGATACCAGCCTGCTCTGAGAAAAGGCAGTCTCCATTGATACCTTCAAGTAGACAGAAAATTACTAAGACAAACCCGTTTTTCCAAGGATTATGTATTGTTTTGGGACTGACATCTGTCTTCCATGAATTCTGCCTTAACTTCGCAGACTGTATGGTACAAAGTGACCTTTTTTCATTGTATATGGGTACACACATTAGTTACTAGCTCAAGTTGTAGCTAATATCAAAACCATGGACTTGATGCCTATTAGCCTAAGTGCCAGGACTATAACAAATTAAGCTGAACCACTTGTATAAACTCTAAGGGACAGTTCTTATTTCCGTGTTGTAAAAGCATGGCGTAGAGGATTTGTGTATTTTTGTATCATCAATCCTTCCTGCCTTTTTACAAGCCTTTAAAGTTGTTTCTGAAGAAACGGTAATTTTGAAAAATCTTTGAAAATACTATTTAATGTGAGGTTTTACCTGCAGGGTTACTTCAGCCTTAGGCAAACTTTCATTCAAGGGACTTGTGCAAAATTAATTAGTTTCCTTGGGAAGCTAGGGTATCTAAATATATCATCATCTACAGTTAAAGCTGTTATCAGGTTCCAATCTGTTCAATAAAAATACTTCAGTGAGCAATCAGAATGAAGATGATTATGGCCAGATTTCCTATTCTTAAACCTTTAGCAATACTTTCACTGTTTAATCTTACTGAATCCCTTAAAATACAAGAATGTTTGTATTAGCTGGGAAAACCTAGTGATGCAAAATAGTTTGCCATCAGATAAAGAAATGTTAATAAAATCTACCTGCCTGATGTATTTCTTAATACCTGAGTCATTGAAAGAATCAGTCTGAGTTCTATTCTCACTCAGTCCATAAATGCATGCATCAATTTAAATACATACTAAAAAGATTTTTTATAAAAAAAGAAATGTAAGTGGAAAATTAATTGAAACTCTACTATAATATTTCAGAGGCAACTGATGTTAAGATTAATTTGATCCAGTTTCAAAAATGCAAATGGCCTTCACTTCAAAGGAGTACTTGCCTTCCACAATGTTTTTTCTCTTTTATAGTAGAATTAAATATTACTAATTTTAGCCCTTGTTCTGATTAGGAGGAATTTAGTGTTTTGGTAATGCAGTAACTTGGCAAAAGAAAAGGTATATAAAACTGACAGCACAAATATACAACCCAAATTTGATTTTTAAGATTAAGATTTAGTTGAAAACAAAAAATCAAAAATAGTTCTTGAAGGGGTTACAATGGAGCACTAAGAGTTGACACTTTGTAATAGCTCTCTGGATATTTTCCTCTTACTCAGAAAATGGGTTTGTAAGCAAGGGTTTACCACTCTATTTCAGCCACCTTGAAAAGTTTTGAAAATTGGAATATTCTTTGCAGGATTGCCACCAGCTAAGAAGAGCAGCAAAAGGAAAACCAGTCAAATACACACACAAAAAACCCCAAACAAAATACCACCCCCATACCCCCCCAAAATCTCAACCTACTCAGCTTGTATGTGCTTATGTTGCCTGATGTTCTTAGACCTGGTAATCCTCTCCTCTAAAGAATTATCAGACGTCTGGTCCAGCTTGTCCTGTCTGTTCTGATTTTAACATGTAGAGTAATACATCTTCCTCTCCTAAATAGCTTGGCTTATTGTTGCTAGTTTAAATAAGAAGTTGCTTTCTAGATCCTCAGTGTTACTGTTGCTGAACTGGTATATTCTTCCATTGACCAACTTCTCTCCAACTTCCTCAGAGGGTTGCAGGGCTGGTTTTGGAATAAGAAAAGAATTAAAGTAAAAAATTGGTCTGTAAAAAGTAGCAGATCCCAACCACCCATCACCCTTTAGCGAAGAGGGCGGAGGAGTCCATGTGCCCATCCTGTGAACCCAAAGAAAGCTTATGAAACAGCTTCCATGGAGCTGTACCTCACGGACAGCAAGGAAAAGTCATTTATATATATGGGATATGCCAGATAATACTTCTGTGTAGGAAAACTCCACCTCAAAGCAGAGGGTCACCAGTTTCAATGGAGATTTAATTACACTCCAAATATCAACATCTTAATAACGTTCATGAGACACTGTAAAAACTGAACACTTTTATAAGATTGCCAAATAAACAAAGCTGGACTTAATCACGGCAATATACTTTGATTTGTTAGCTCATAACTAAGGAAGCAATAAATATTCTATTGTTTAACAGTTAGACTACATTATACTTGTAAATATGTTTTTAATTAAAAAAAAATCCTTAACACTGCTTTCTTGGATGCTGTTTATTTTTAAATAATTTTAACCACTGACACATACAATCAACCTTTATATATTTTCTGATTATTTCAAATTCTTGTATATGCAAGTTGAAAGTCTAAAAGAAACACAAGAACCATTCTGCACACTCTAACACTGCATACAAAAGTGTATTAATTCCCTCATAAAAGTGTACCCGAAGTTGCCTCTCATAAAGCTGTCAATCCTGTGATAGCAGCCGTGTCAGCCAAATAGTCAAGTCAGGATGAACTGAGCTGTTGTAGAAATGGGTCAGCCATTTGCCTCTCCACAGCCAGCTGTGTGCCTGAATTTTATTGTTCCCAACAGAAAGGTGAAAGTCACAGAGGAATGTAAGTAGCACATAAATTGACACTGGATCAAGATAAGGTAGACTTAGTGACACAGATTCAGGTATCTACCTTTCTAATGGTCTCATTATTCTATTTCCTATCTTTTTTTACAGTTCATTTCTAAAACCTGGTTTCTCCAAAACAGAACTCAGTCCAAAAAAGCCACTTCAATTTTACAGTATAATGCCCCATACTCAAAATGCACACAAAATCTCTCTCACTGGTTTCAGAAACTATTTTTCTGTGTATTACATACATACATATATATATATATATATATATATGTATGTATGTAATTTGATGTCGGCTGTGGGGAAAACTGATTTTGAATTTTGTAACCATTCCTTAGAAATGAAACGTATTTTAAACTAGTTATTACTCTAATAGGTATTCATTCAGCTGCCCTAAGAAACAGAAGCACCACCATGATATTGCTGTCTCTTTACATTTTAGTGGGATACTACTACTGTTACTAGCTGGCTCTGTGTTGGCTGCATCACATTGCAGAAAAGATTTTTGAAGAGCCCAACTTGGAAATACTTTTATTACACTGCTAAGGCTGAAATAATTACCAAGTTCTGGATCAGATGCCCACAGCAGTTAAAATATTTGAAACTGATTCTTCCAGTTCTGCAGGGTACTGGTGCTCCAGGATGCAAACATTTACAGGTCAGTTTAACACCTGGCCGTTTAAAAGGTTATAGGCTGTATACAAGACAAATAAAACAGATGAGCTACTCCAATTAAGATATTTGCAAAACTAAAAATTTACAGCCTCTAATTTTAGAAGACTTTCTATGTAAACTCAGACTTATATTCTTTAATATAGCCCATGTGATTGGCAGTGATCAGAATTACAGCTCAACTTTCAGTAACCAATAAAAATATAGTACTTAGACTTTTTAAAAGGTAGACAAAATCTACATTTTTTTCCAATGTTGCTCATAATTTTGTCATGAAAAGCATCTGCCAAACAAAATAGTGGCATGCTGATATGCAGGCTAATGTAATACTAACAAAATACTTCATCTTCTTACAGTATTCTCAAAACTTCACATACAAAACATAGGCAGCTGTTTAAGGACAAGCAGCAGTAAGACATTGATAAAGAAAATTCCATCCTGGGGATATTTAAGGCAGATGAAAAGGCATAGATGCTCTCATTACTCAGAAAAAGTAGCTACAGCATGATCTATGCCAAGACTTTAGACCAGTGAATGACAACCAAGCACAATTGCCTGGAAAATCAGGAGCAGCAACATGAGAGAGGCATTGTCATTTGCCCTTCAGCTACTCAGTCCACTCCAGCAGATTTCATCTTTCCCTTAGCCTGTTCTATGTGCTATTCTCATCACATGATGGGGTATATAATGTAATGTGCCTGCTTTTTCAGTTCATCCAGGTGCTTTTATTTGTCACTTTATATCTGGACACTAGCAGAATGCTGAGAAACTAAAATTTGCAGTAGCACAACTCTATCTGTTAATAAAGACATGATGAGAAAACAGAATATAAACAATGTAAGTCTGTGTACTTCCTGCCCCTGTAACAGTTGTTTCATCAGAAAAGTAAAGGTGAGCTTCAATTGAGGTAAAAAAAAAGAAAAAAAGTAAGAAGTCTGGTCTTCTAAAATCCAGTGTCCATCCAAACTCATGAACGTTGTACTTAATATTTGTTTTTCTACATGTTTCTCATTTTGGCCATGAGTTCTTCTAGGCTTTCTTCAGATTCTGCTACTGCCTCCCCAGTTATTAAGTTCTCTTCCTGTTAGGAACAGGAAGAAAAAGTTGTCAACAAAAAAGTAAACAAAAAATCCCCACAGATCAGCTTTATTGCTGTTACACCACACCATTTTCCCAGAACTAGGCACTCAGTTGTGAGATTAGGCCTAAGTGATTATAAGCTTCAATTGTAAACTATTTTGATGAGTTGTTAGAATGTTCTTACTGCAATACATTCAGACTCTATGTTCCCCAGGTATACTTGTTGCTCTTTGACTACATACAGCTTTTACAAGATAGGTATAAATTAATTAGTCATCAAAATATCAACACAGAAATTCACATTTGCTGTCTTTTCCCCTGCCCCCCAAATGCATTCATTCCTACCATCTCAGCAGTACATTGACATTAGCATCCACACTTAAAGAAGTATCTTTCCTAGGAACACAAAACTGGACCATGAAAAGGAATAATCAAATGAACAGAGATCAAGTTGCACTGGAATTGTTCAAGATGGAATTCTGTTTTAGGTTTAAAGGGTAACCAAACTGGCTGATATTATAAATTCAATCTACAATGTGTATTTCAAAATTTCATAAAGAATAAATACATTACCTTGTCTGGGATAGTATATGCTACACTAATTCCCTCAGGAAGCTCAGGTACCGGGCCAGATGCAGCCTTCAGCTCATCTTCTGAAATTTCTGATACTAATTCAATGCCTTTGCATTAAAAGGAAACAAGAACTCCATTAAAAGTTAGAAGAAAAAGTTCTTCAATCATCAAGTTATCACAGTAAGAAGAAAGCTGCAGCTGCTTTCCCAAAACAGAATAAAATTAAAGCAGAAACACCTTTGATTTCAACAATTTCATTCCATTATCAGTACAAAATATTTTCCCTTTACAGTATATGAAATAATTCTATATAGGCAACTTATGAACCAGAATGGCATCTCTAACTTGCCCTTAGCATTTAAACTTTACCATAAAGACACTTCTCCCAGTTGTAAGATAAGATTATTTTCTATAGCATGTAATAAACAGAACATATATCTCCATTCTTAAAATGGTTATATAAAACACATTTACCATTCCTTAAGGTAATTCCTTCTAATTTAAAACCCTCAGAGGAATGTAAAAATCCATGGAATGCCTAAGCACAGTGGTTATGGAAATGAAAATTGCTCTTTAGTATAGTTAAAAGGAATATGCAGTTAATACATCTTCTCGTATCTCTCTCATCTTCAGACCATCTTCTGAGAATTGTTTTTATTCAAACAACAGTTACATTTTGAGCCTAAGACTTGCACATTGCACTAAAAACGTACCATCAAGTTGTGGTAAAATTACTTTCAAAACCTGTCAAAAGCCAACAGTAATTACACTGTAATTAAGTTACTGTGTAAGTTACAAAAAGTAGGAATTTGAAGAATTCTATGTACCCTAAACTGCGTTAACCCAAATTGAATCTCAGTATTGGGAACATCATTTAGTATCCAGTTGATGACTTACCCCAGTCATTGTCTTCGTGTACTATTTCTTCTTCCTTTTCAATTACTACTTCTTTTGGTCTTGCAGCTTCTTTTTTCTGGACGGAAAACACAAAAAAATAGACCCCTCAATAACCAAAATTTACCAGTCCAATTTCCAAGAACAGCAAAGAAGTTCAAGCCTAGTATTCACATTTATTTCAATGTGTAAGATAAAAAAGTTCTAAATGGTGACTGCTTAGGAGCAAAAAGGCAGAATACCTGCAAGTTCAAAAAACCACCAAAGCCATTAACACTCAGAAACACGACTGCCAGAAAAGTTTGTGTTCAGTTAAGTAATATTTTCTTCTACATAATTGCTCAACCTTTCTTCCTATCCTTTACTTTAAGGTAACTGTAAGTACTGTATATTTAGAAACATGTGCAACCATCTGAAGATAACTGCTGCAAACTGGAGAAGCAATGAACATTTTCTTTTACTACAGATTTGCAGCTTGCTTTGTTCTCTGAGAAAAGGGAAATAAAGAAATTGACCCACAAACCCAAACTATTTTTACCTTATAATTTTCTTGCTGTTTTCTGCAATTGTGGTCACTACATTGGGGGTTTGGCTTCATAGACATAGTTGGGAAGAAATCCTGCATTGCATTGTAACCAAGATAATAACTCACAGTACCAAAATTTAACAGGTATCTAGAAACACAGAGGAAGAAGGAGCTTGTAATACAAGTGCTCAGGGAATAATTTTCCTGCAAAGAACTTTTAGAATACACTTTCAGACTCGTGAAGTTGTAGAGTTACTGTAATTGCCTTAAATATAGTTATGATGTAGTCAGCTGGCAACAGAATAACTGGATCAATATAGAATCCCGTTTTCTCCTAGTATGTGAGAATAACTCAGCTACAGGCAAGAGAAGTAATTTGTTCTTTGTCCATGTACAAAATTTCAAAGACAAGTCAGCACTGTAGCATTTTTTATGTATAACTTAACAATGTCAAATCAGAGCATGTTTAAATGCAGAACTAAGAAAAAAATCAGCATGTGTGTATGAAGTAACAGAAATTATTTGGAAAACACTGAAATGGTTTCTTACCCCTGAAAAGTTCTAGTTAAAATTCAAGCAATGTGTATTTCAGCCCCGTTCAATGTTGCCAGTACCATTAGGAAACAAGCCATGAATATGTAAAAAGAACCAGATCTGTCATTATGAAATGTTCCTTCAGGACTTTCTTTCTCGTATTTTGCTGTACATACCAAATAGCAACAACTCAGTCACTTACTTGAGAACATTTTGTACAAGCATTCCTGCCACAACACCCATGGTTGTAGGAAGACTGGCTGCACAAACTCCTTCTCGTTTCAATGTCTTCTCATCAATATTTGCAGCTACTACCAGTGGAGGAGCACACTGAGGAGCAATAGAGAAATTAAGCCGTAAAAAAGCATTCAAGAAATCCCACAGATCACACAGCATTTTAAAGTACTGCATCAGCTGTGCCAGGATCACACTCACTAGGCCAGCTAATCTTCACATGCCCAGTCCCACTCTGAAAGGCAAGTGAGCAACTCAGCAGAGCACCACGTACCGCAAAACAAGCAGATTCACCAGGTATGATCAGCTGGATGTGTCCTGACACTGCATTTTCACTCACTCCAGACTCCATCCAGATCTGCCCAAGTTCATTGCAGGCCTTATAAACACAGAAACACACATGTCAGCACTGCAGAAGTTTAATGAAAAGAAGAGGAACCCAAACAATGTGATAAATTGGGAGTAATGAAACACATTCATGTCCCTGCTTTCAGGCAAAAAGGCTATGGTCAGAAAAAGGGATATGAAGAGATAGAAGAGAAATTATTTATCAAAGGACAAATCAAACAACAAATTAAAGCTGCCCTCATGAAGCCAGCCCTTTGTGCTTTCCTGAGGACCTGAGATGGTTTAACAAATACAGACATTAGTGACCCAGTTACAGCACACTACAGAATATAATTCCACAAACTATTTTTAGAGGCTTGAGTACAGTGTATCTGTGTGCCTTCTCTGCCTGCAATTTATGGATCAAGTCAGCTGAAGGGTAACAGAAAACATACATTTGGCATATACCCTACATTGGCTGCTACTATAAATAAAAACAGTTTGATTAAATAAACAGCATTTTTAGTATACAAAAAGTCATGTGAAGTATACAATTCGCTATAGAAAATCTTTAAAAGTTTGTAAGATTTAACATACCAGCCTTTGAAAATACCATTATATAAACAGAGCAATTTGAAAAGACAGAGTTTATGATACTTCAATTTTTTACTAACCATTAGCTGATAGTAACTTTAAAGTCTTCAGTGATATTTATACACATAAAATAGGTTTATAAGAACTGGGTAAAAGTTCAGATTCCTCAAGCCAACGGGGACATTTCTTAGGAGATTGTTTTAGTCTTTCCTATAGTTCCACAATTCCTAACATTATTTATAGGAGAAAACAGACTTCCACAAGCTCCTCTCTTTAGTGGCCTTACTGTGTTAATTGCCATGCGAGCTTCAAAGTTGTCCACACAGCTTAGAACCAGATCCACAGGTTTCCCTTCCTCCAGTGCACCGTTACTGAAACAAGCATCAGAGGTTTTCATGAAACTGCTGGCAGAACAAAGCACTAACACGGCAACCAACATGCTGCTTTAGAGTACAGAAGCCCAAGAAAAGTGAATTTCTAACAAAACTTGTGCAAATGCAGTACAGCAGTAGAAACAACACCATGCTGAAGCCAGGATTTAAATATACAGGCATTTTAGATTGTTTTATACAGTAAGCACTCACAGTACAAAGTATTGGAGAATTGTATCTTTGTACAAAAGAACTGCAAATGGTCTAAGTTATTTCAGATCTCTATGAGATCCACTAATAACTACTTTCTTCTTCATTCTATAAATCATACCTGAAACTACTACAGAGCACTCAAGATATGATCTGATCTGTTTTCCATAATGGAAAACCTAGAGTTTTGGTTGGAAATCTAAAGATGCACTCATATAAAAAATAACTATGTAACAGTAGACATAAATGCCAGCTGTAGAGAACACATCTAGGCAGGAATGTCTTCATATACATACATTTCCCAGAGGTTTTCAATTGGAAGTTATTAAATTGAAAAAGAGCCCCAACAAGAAAAATGTGAGGTTGTGTAGAACCACACATCAGCAGAAGTTAGCAATATGCTAAAGTTGAGGGATTTTACCTTATTCTATCCATGAAGTGCTCAAAGTTGTCCAGTGTTGTGATGTTGTAGTTATGTACTTCAAACTGAACATCAGGATTAATTTCCCTTATGAAGGAAATAATAGGAGTCAGTAGTAAAGAATACAACAATAATTTTCATTCTACTCCCTAACTTCACGAGTGTTGCTACAATCTTAAGTTTCCAGTCTGAACTCTAGAATTCACTCATATTTGACAAAAATTCAGATTAGATAAGAAAAAAACCTGCAACATACAGAAGTGGCATCGTTTATATCAAACTCCTGAGCAAAATTGGCTGTACTTAAAAAGTAGACTCACATTAAGGTTTTGGCCAGTACAAAAGTATCTTTGAAGTATCAGTCATCCCCACAAATATTTTATACTCAAATTCCCAAATTGATCATGCTCCTTTGCAAATGATTAAGAGTGAAACATTTGTTTCCTGAAGCAGCATCCTGGCTAAATATATTTTGATACCCACTTCTCCAAGTAATACCTCAAAGTATGTTCTGCTGCTTGTACTTTACTTAATCCAGCTTGATGAGGTTGGAAGAAGAGTCTGTTCATGTTTGCCAGTTCCACTTTGTCATAATCAAACAGAAGAAGCTATAATAAAGATTGTTTTAACACGTGTGAATCTCCAGAAACTCTGCAAACAGAGCATTTGTGGCAAGGCATTTTGAACAACAAAACTAATTCTAAAACCAAAACCGTAGAAAACTCCCCCAACCAAACTCCCTCCCCTAGAGGTCCATTCAGTTCACATACAAGAGGTACCAACATCATAAGGACGTGAGAAACTGAACCAATCTGTTAACTCATCAAAATTACTCAATAAAAAGTTAACTCCTTATGTGATCTTAACTAAGAATATTCAACAGATTAACCTACAGAGTATCACATCTATTATCACATTCCTACTTGCTGCCACATGACAAACTAATGTTTGTGATAAAGATAATCTGTTTGTCATCTACCCCATTTCAATTGCATGATATAAACTTGGTTCTTATAAGACTTTATCTTTTATGTGAAATACCCCCTCCTTTTTCTTTATTTTGTTTTCTTTTTGCTATAATCCAGCATGAAGATTAGAGATATGGGTTCATATAAGAATATGGAGGTGACAAACATCCAAACAAGAATCATCCACATGACACAGAATTAAGACCTAAATAAATACATTTTACCAGCATAATAAAAACACATACTCTTCATGTGTGATGCTTACACAAGTGCTATTCTTGAGTGCTTTCTTCACAAGATTTTTTATTTAGGTAAAATCAACAGAGTGAAATCAAATCAAATTCTTTATGAAGGGGACTGGTCCATCTATTATAAAGATATAGAAGAATAAAAAAAACTCTCATTACCTTACCAATGCCACATCTTGTCAGCATTTCAGCAGTCACACTGCCAACGCCCCCTACACCTACTACTGCAACTGTGAAGGTACGGATTTTCTGTAGAAAGAAATAATGTACAGATCAGTATGTCAAAAGTGGTCCTCCCAGGGAAAAAATGCAAGCAGTGTTTCATTACAGATAGAATCCTACCTCATAGTCTTTGACAATTCCCATTCTTTTTAATGCCATCAAGCGACTACAAAGAAAAAACACCGCAACATTACATAGAAAATGTTATGTTTCTAACAACAATTTTGCTTTCCAGGTGTTTAAAATCAGTTTTGCTTTAGAAATAACCTCACCAAGCAATAAATTCAAGCCTGCTGCTTCCACTGCAGTTATAATTGCCAGCTGAGTACAGTCTGAGTTACAGAGTAGATGCTTTCCTATTTGCACCAGAGTCCTAACCCTGCAGAAACTCATGTACCTATTCCTCTGGTATATGTAATATCAACGAAATCAGGAGGACTATCAGCTATTTTTGTAAATGAATCCCTGATTTACAGAATGACAGGTGACACTTTTTTTGTCGTAATGAACCATATGGCAGCAAACTAGTGAAGACTTGCACTGTTTTCTGATCAATTTGATTAGATTAACATAACATTAAAAAGAATAAATAGACACAATCAGGTTTTGAGATAACTGAAAGGATTTTAAAGTAACTTTTTTTCCCCTCTATTGCATTTTTCATGAAAGTACAAGTATCAACTTGTATTAAGGAAAAATAAAACCAAGCCCAAACCAACAAAACAAAAACCAGAAAATCATCAGATTTCTAGAAGGGAAGGGGTCTCTAAAGCTCAAGAATTCTATAAACCAACTTCTAAATTAGGCAATTTGGAGGAATGAGAGTAAGACCTCATGTAATAACAACACCTAGCAATCTAGCTGAAAAACTCACACGGTTTCCTCTCTCCCCGCCCGCATTGTAAAGCAAGATAATACAAAGTAACCCTGACATCTGCCCCTGCCAGCCCAGCCAGGTGGGAAATCCAAGAGCATCTCTCCCCTGCTCCGCATGGAGCACCTGTTTCCTGCACTGGCCGACATCCTCCTGAGCAGCCCAGCCCCATCCCCGAGATTCCCACCCGAGCTTCCTCCAGCCCCGTGTGCCTCTCCCGCTTCACCCAGACCCCTGTTCCGACCCACGGCCCTCCCTGTTGCCCATCCTCCGCACCCTGACAGCCGCTCGGCGCACCTGTAGGGGTTGGAGTCGGTCACCTCGGCGCTCATGGTATCGATGCGGGCCCGCGCCGCTCCCCGCCCGCGCTTCTCCCGGCCCAGCTCCTCCTCCAGCTCCCGCACGCGCCTCTCCAGCCGCTCCAGCCGCCCAGGATCTGCCATGGCAGCGACACGTCTGCTCCCGGCTCTGGGAGCTTCCGGGAAGCGCCGGGGCGGGCCCTTCCGTCCCGGGGCCGACCCTTCCTTCCCGGGGCCGACCCTTCCTTCCCGGGGCGGGCCCTTCCCACTCCCGGCAGGGGGCGGGGCTGAGGGACGCAAGCCGCCGGGGCGGTGCCTGCTTCCCGGGAAACATCGTGTTCCGGGAGAAGGCACCGGGCCCGACAGCCAGGGGGCTGTGAAGCGCTTTCCTTGGCGGACCGAGGCACCTCCGGGTGACCCGGCCGGGCCGGGCTCCGGCGCGGTCTGCGAGGATGGCGGCGGAGCCGGGCACTAGCGAGGTGCGGCGGCAGCACCGCTTCGACCAGGGCAGCCTGGAGCGGTACCTGAGCAGCTGCTTGCCCGGCTTCCCTCGGCAGCCCGCGGGCGCGCTGGCTGTCAGGCAGTACAGGTAACACAGGTGACACTGGTGACAAGTGCCTGACACAGGTGGCGGGGCCGCCGCCGCTCTCCTGCCCCAGAGCGCCCGGCAGGGGCGAGCAGGGGAGCCTCTCGCTGCCGCCTGCCAGAAAAAGTGGTCAGAGGTAGAGCCCTTTGCCGTCGGGACGGCGGGCAGCAGCCACCAGTGGGTTTTTAAGATGGATTCTGACTTACTCCAATTAAAGGCACGTCCCAGCTCGTCCCTTGAGCTACTGGAAAAGGCGAAGTTTGCGGTGGCGGCCAAAGTGACCTTTGTCGCATTCAGTCTGTGGCTCCCTGTGGCCGAGCTGTGTGTTGGGTGGACTTGCCGCTGTCCTCAGAATACACCCACGGTTGTTTTATTTCCTACACATTAATCGCAATTGATCTGCTCCATCTTTAATTGCACAGCAAATAGTAACGTTCAGAAGGACATACATGGCTTAAGAAATTAATTAAATGTGTTAGGCTGTCACCAGGTAAGTAAATCCACGAGAACAGCGTAAGGACGTGCCGAGATTCCCGGTACTGCCCGGAGAGTATTAAGCGGTGCGCCGGGGAGATGCTACAACCGGGATCCAAAGCCTCTGTTTCGTTGAGCGCTGAGTTCGTTTGCGTTCAGCAAATCAGTGGTGTGGCTGCACGATTTCGCGTCAGGAACTAACTATTAGAAGTAAAGTTATTCCAAAAATAACGATTAATTCTTTTGTAGGCATGACTTTGACTAACTTAGCTGCAGCTATCACTAAGAAACAGTGAACAATTTTTCATTGTCTTCTGATCGAAATACAAAACATTAATTCATTCAATCCGCCCTAATCTTCCTATGTACCTCAACTGAGAAGACTTTAGGAGGGGCCTTAGGAGAGTAGCTAATAGTAAAGTCTGGTAAAATTTTGTTAGTATTTATGCTTTTACTCCTTTGTCTTGTAATTACAGTTCAAGGCTTCAGCTGGCCTAAATTTGTTTTGTTCCAGGCATAGTGTTTGTCAGTTAAATTATTAAAAACTTTTAAAATTATTACAAACTATGTCCTAACTGCTTTGAGGAGAATAGAAATATAATGGGAGAAATGAGGGCAAAAGTTAATTTGATTTTGATTTCCCAACAGTTGTGTAATCACTTATTGGGCTAGGTCAGAATACATCTTAATACTGAACCTGAATAAGGAGAGAAAAGCATGCAGATTAACACAGAGCCTTGAGGAAAATCAGGATCAATGTGTTTGATTGGAATATGATAGACAGGGTGTTACGAAGGGTTTAACTGTGTTGTCCTCTTTTACACGTGTGATTGAAATGTCTCATTTTCTTTGTGACTCCAGCATGCATTCTTTAAAATTCTGCAGTTCCTATAGGCTGTCCCTTAAGCATAATCTCTGGACATGATAATTAGGCTGGCAAACAGTGGGGCTTGATGCTAGATGCTTGAGTCATCAGTAATTTAATCACAGAATAGAATCATAGAGTGATTTGGGCTGGAAGGGACCTTAAAGATCATCTAGTTCCAATCCGCTTGCCATGGGCAGTGACCATGTTGTTCAGAGGTTGTTCAGAGCCCCATCCAGCCTGGGCTTGAACACTCTCAGAAATGGGGCATCTGCAACTTCTCTGGGCAGCCTGTTCCAGTCCAGATTTGAAAAAAAATCCACAACACAAAACAGCTTTGGAGAAGATGATTTCCACCATCCTCCCATTTTGTTCAGATCAAGTCACAATGCATTTTACAAGTATCATTTCTGTTAGAAGTTTACAAATTTGTAAGTACTTGAATTTTTGAGTAATTCTGTTTGAGTAATTCATGTTGGAGTAAATCTTTCTCTTTGCAGCTCAGGCCAGTCAAACCCAACCTTCTACCTTCAGAAAGGTGGGCAAACTTTTGTGCTCAGGAAGAAGCCTCATGGTCCCCTTTTACCTGGAGCACACAAGGTAAGTAACATTCTTCGCTGAGCTCCAAACACTTTGTTTTGTTGGTGACCAGGGTCTATACATGATGGTCCAGCGCACTGATGAATGTGTCCAGAAATGCAGTGAGTTGCTGGATTATTTCCCATGTTCTGTGCTCTATATATAATTAACATTCAAGAGGATTCACTGTGCTCATTTATGTTTGGGAGGTTTTAATTGGACCTAATTTTCTGTGTCTTCTTCAGGTCGATAGAGAATATCGTGTGCAGAAGGCCTTATTTTCAGCTGGGTTTCCAGTGCCTGAGCCTCTGTTGTACTGCAGTGACATTTCTATCATTGGAACAGAGTTTTATGTAATGCAGCATGTGCAGGTTGGTCCTCCAATGTGAGAGATTCTTTCCTTCACCCTACAACAAGCTACTTTTAAATTGTCTAAAACCTTTCTGTTAGAGCCTTACCCAGCACAGTTTTGTGATATGAGTAGTCTTCTGGTATTTTAAATAAATGCTAGGTATCAATGATTCCCACATATTTCAGTTTCTGCAGGGCTTATTTCACACTTCGTTGAATTTTTTAGCTCAGTATTTAACCCCTTGTTCTTGTTTGAGCTCTTGGAAGAATATCTTGAAATGAGGCAGTGTTGCTTCTGTGAAAAGCATACACAAGTCAGAGGGAAAAAAAATCAGTCTGTAAACTGAATCTTTGGACATCCTGGAGCCTGTGTAGTATTGAAGATAAGGTGACTGTATGTCAGTTCCTTTCTTGAAAACAAAGCAGGATTCCAGTTCAAACACTAGTTTCAGAAAGAATGCAGCATATCTCAGTCTGTGGTCCACCGCTCTGGGGGTGCTGTAGCTGAGTTGATATGCTTTTTGTTAGATTTTGGTGATTTTGAGCAAAAGTCTGCTGTTCTGTGTCTTTTTTTTGTTTGTTTTTTTAAATCCTGTGGGAGGAGGAGTTGAACTCAGGCCTTTCCCTTTTCATTGCATTCTATCATCAGGTTCACTGGGAAGTTAGAAATGTAAGTTTGTGGGCCAGTTTTTGAAGATTAGGTTAACCTTTCTACAAAAACTGTTAATCAAGGGTAATAGAAGGTAAGGGCTGTGAAAAATTTGAAACAGATTTCTTACATCAAAGATGGAGAATTTTACTGGTTTTGATTAGAACAAACTGATTCCTTAAAAAGAAACCTTTTTACTTTTCTAAGTATATAAATGTACAGTCTGTCCATTCTACATCATCAGCACTGTTCTCTTTTTAACAATTGTGAAAATGGAACAACAAACCCATCTTCTAAATTCAACTGCTTTTAAGGAGAAAAGCAAGTTAAGTTCTTTGGATTGTTTGAGTCTTTGTACCCACAACCCACCCATTCCCCTGCCTGCCCCTCCTTTCCTCTGGAGTCTTCATTGGCATTTTTTCTGCAATTTAGCTTTTAGAGACAATATGGTAACATTGTTTTTCGTGGTACTTTCAAGCTTGAGGATACCTGGACTAAGTGTTCTAATTCAGAATTTCATCTACAGATACACCATATACTAATGACCAAGGTTTACTATGAATCCCGTCATTGGCCCTGGGTGAGGAATAAAAATAATTGAAGAAGGAATTTTTGATTGCATAGGGAGCGTTGGTTCACTACATTTGTTTTTGGTTGTGGAATGTATAGCTTTACTTCTTTTTATCTGATGTGTACATCCCACTAAATACCTGATTTATGGTATTTCTAGGGTCGCATTTTCCGAGACATCTCTCTGCCTGAGGTGGGCCCAGCAGAGCGTTCTGCTCTGTATCTTGCAATGATAGAAACTCTGGCCCTGTTGCACTCCTTTGACTTACAGTCATTGGGTCTCCAAGGATATGGTAGAGGACCAGGATACTGCAAAAGACAGGTACAGCTCTTAACATTCTCTTGTTTTGTCTGGTCTTTGAATGTTTATTTGATTCGCAAGCTAAATTGTTAATTATTAATGATCGTATTTTAGCTATTAAACTTTCACTTAGTTCAATTAATTGTGCACAATTTGAAGCCATTATTACGTTCAGATTGATTCTGTAATGCTGTACTTAGGGCATGATAGGCATTTGCTTTTGGAATAATACTAGATTTGGGTTATGTAAATAGGATTGAAATAGATGTAGTCTTAATTTCATCTTTTGATATCTCAGTTCACATTTGCAAATGCAGAGGTACTGGGTTTTATTGAATTTTCAAGCCACATGGTGATAGCCAAAGCCCAGAAGCATATGCTTCAAAATTTTGTAGTCTTGAAAAACTTGTGAATCAAATGAAAAATCTGTTGGACTGTTTGTATTTTTTAGGTATCAACTTGGAAAAAACAGTATGATGCAGCTGCTCATACAGATATTCCTGCCATGAACAAGCTGGCTGAGTGGTTAGCAAACAACTTGCCACCTGATGATAATGAAGAAAGCCTGATTCATGGGGACTTCAGAATAGATAACATCATCTTCCACCCAACAGAGGTATTTGAAATGTATTTGTACGTTTAGTAGGTTTTGGCCCTCCATTTGTTTGTACTCCTATCATGTAATGGCACACTTATATGTGGATTATTTTAGTGCATGAAACATCTTTGAAAGGAACAGTAGAAAACAGAACTCTTCTCTATACTCTGTGTAAGGTGTTTAGGTACCTAATACAGTCCTGGCTTTTGTTGCAGGAAGTAGATAGAATCGATGGAATCACTGAATCATAGAATGGTTTGGATTGGAAGAGTCCTTATAGATCATCTGTTTCCAACTCCTTGGCCATGGGCAGGGATACCTTTTACTAGACCAGGTTGCTCAGGACCCCGTCCAACCTGGCCTTGAGAGATACTCTATTCGTTAGTTCTAGTCCCTGCTTCAAAGTACAGGAACAAAGATTTTATATGCATAGATCCTGTTGGATTCAGTGCAGCTGAAGGTTCACTTCATTAAACTACATAAGCATCTGATCCAAAGCCCACTGACATCTCTTTTATGGCTTCAGTTAACAACAAGGGCTTTAGGAGCAGGAGCTCAGTGTGAGATACATGACACTAGTGGAAGCAAAGGAAAATCTGCCAAAGCTGTTTAGTTATGGAGCACATGGAGATCACAGAGACCCTGAAAGTTCCCCATTCATCTTTAGGGAAAATAAGAGATTTTTTGTTTGTTTGTTTCTAGTTTATGGTATTAAATGTGTGCTACCTATCTACCAACACAGTTACATTTTCATTTCTTTTTTCTGTGCTACCTGTTGTGTTGTGGCCAGAAGACATACCTGGAATTTGTGACCATGACTGCAATGCCTGCTTCATGACAAAGCAACAGATCCCAGAGATTCCTAGGGGTTTTGTTCATAGATTAGTTGATAGACATGATTTGTGGGCTTAAATGTGCTTATTCATTCCCTGAGCAGGGAATTTGACAGTCTTGGGGGCTCTCACAGCTATTCCTGATGCAATTGAAGGAATTGACCAAGTTGTACATAGGTAATTTTAAGTCATCTGTAGAAACCATTCCTGAATATGCAGGACTGACCATGTAGGAAAGACTTTTTTGCATATTTCAAGCAGCCATGGATCATGAGTAGGCTGGTCATTCAGGTTGACAGGACAGCTGGATTATAAGAATTTATCATGACACTGTGAGGAGTCTCAGGCCACCCAGCTGAAGACACCATTGCAAGGATGCTTGCAGCAGAGGCTCACTCTGAACAGTGTTGACTTCCTGTTTTAAGAAATTCAGTTCCCCATGTAAGTGTTAATCTATGGACAGTGTTGTGATAAATCAGGTTTTCTGGTGCATGGTCTGTCTGTGAATTTCTGTACTAAAGGACTGTGCAAGAGGACTGGGGAAGAAACACAACAACTTCAGTACTACTGTTCTTTAGGATATTTTAATTCAATCATCTTTTATACTAGAAGAGTTTGGAAGTTTCTGACAGGAAGAACACAAAAATGTAGATGTAAATCAAATTTCCTTTGGAAAAATGTCTAGCTTTCTGGCCCTATGTGAATGTTAATTTTCTGCAGATCTTTAGATAGTGCCAAAAGGAACTCTGTAGACAGGTACAGAGTGTGATTTTAATTTAAAACTTATAGTAACCAAATAAAACACTTGGATATTGAGTGGGTTGTGCATTTGTGGATGGAGAGAACATGTCTTCTAGCACTCACTTGAGGTTTTTATTTTTGTTTAAGGCTCGTGTTTTGGCAGTGCTGGACTGGGAACTTTCAACTACTGGTCATCCTTTAGCAGATTTAGCATATGCCACTCAATTCTACTTTTGGCCTACATCTATTAAGGACTTAGGTCAAGGCTCCATCTTGGGTTTCAAAGACACCATAGGTATGAAACTGTAATCTTTTTCTTGGAACAAATCATAGGCTTGATTTCTGTTTGAAATGTTATAGGAATTAAATAGTAAATTTACAAGCATATAGTTTTGCGTTTATAAAGAACTTTTCTATAATTTTTTTTTGTTGTAGCAAACATGCTGATAGTGAGGCTTTAGATAGTTCTGTTCTATCAAGCTTTGTCTTAGCTACAGTATGCTACTTCTGTAAAGCCTCATTTTGAACCTTTCTAAGAGGTAATGGAAGAAAAATAAGTTTAAATCTAAATATATAATTTGTTTTTTTAAAAAAAAGCCTTTTCTCTCCCAAGTGAAATGGTTTGCCTGACTGGAGTGAAGACAAAGGGCAGCAGGAAATGTTATAGTTATCTGAAATGTTGGCAACTCCTACTTTGGTCTCTCCGTATCACAGTTATGTCATGAGAAATGATAAATCATAGTTTACTATGTAAAATAAATACCTCATATAGTTTAAAAGCTGTTCAAATGTTTGAAGAATAAGGTAGAAAAAAAATCATAGAAAATGTTGAGTATTCTAAACAAATCTGTTCTATTTTGCTGTAGAAATGCCTTCCTTTGAAGAACTGGTTTCCATTTACTGTCGCTGCCGGCATATTTCCACTACTTTATCCAACTTTAACTTTTTTCTTGCTTTGTCCTATTTTAAAACGGCGGCAATAGCCCAGGTAATACCCTCACATTTGCTGAAATGTCACATACCTTTGTGTGTTTGTGGGTGGCTCATTTAGTCATGGGTAATAATCTAATGTCCATGCTGTTTTCAGTTGGCTTGAGGGACAGGCTGGGCTTGTTTGCTGCATCACGTGCAGACATTTGTCTTTTGTTTTTTATTTTTTACTTTTCCACTACTACTTTTTGTGATTTGCCTTTTGTTTGGTTTAGCTGGGATATGGTTTTAACTCTTGTGCAGCAAGCATCTCCATTGTATCAGAAATGTACCAAAACCAATATTAGCATATCCCAGTAAGTTTTTCCTTTTAAGACTATGTGCATTAAAGTGTTACTTTCATATTTGAAGAAATCACTCGTGTGTTACAGAGACAATTTTAAGTACATAATTATACCATTAATGGCTTTCTTTTGGTTTTAGGGTATATATGCCAGGTATCTCATTGGAAATGCTTCTGCAGAGAATAGTCATGAATTTGCAAAGCTTGTGAAGCCTTTGGCAGAAAGAGGATTAGAGCTCTCAGAAAGGTAAGAGTGGTCTAAACTACTGGTCAAAGGCAAAGCAAAGCTTTTCCAACATCTTTTTTTTTTATTTAAATGCCTGTTTAAGGCAGCTTATGTTGTTATGAAGGAAAATCTCGTCTTGTTATTGCATTGAATGTTCTTCCCTAGATCATCCTTCAGCAGCACACAGCACAGCATTTCTGGAGAGCTCTTTCATCAAAGTAGGAAAGGCCAAGAAATTTTGCTGAAGGTTAAGCGGTTCATGAAGCAGCACATTTATCCAGCTGAGAAGGTAAAAGCATTTCATTAACCTGTTTATAAAGGAACATTTTCTGACTAGACTTTATAAAAATGTTAAAGTACATATAGAAGTCATGTCTTCCTGGGTTTTTTTCCAAAACAGCCTTTTTTCATGCAGTAATGGTTGTGGCATTACAAAATATTAGCAGAAATCATTATAGACTACATTATTTCTTTTCAAGATAAAAATGTTGTATGCATTGTTAATGAAAGAGTTATTTTAAAACTTTTTAAGTGTAAAAACTTCTCTTTTTAGAAAGAGTTACTTTTTAAAGGAAGTTGCCAAAATACTTGTTAGACTAACAACAACATAGAAGTCTTAGATACTGAACCAAAAGACGCCTATTTAAAAATAGAAACTGCTGATTTTAACTGTATGAAGCTGAATATATCTGTTTCTTGCTTTTTAGGGTGTGACAAAAAATGGGATGGCATAATGTATCAAAGTAGCCTCATTCCTGAATATATCTTATACCAATGAAGGTTTGAAATATACACAAAGTCCATAGTTAGTGGAAGGGAAAATTAGATGAAGTAGTTTACTTCTTATCCTAGGAAGGTTAGGAATTTCCACTTAGGAAGTTGGTTCAGCTTTTAGCCTCGTGGAAGTACATTGTTGCAGAATTTGTTGTTTTGGGTTTCTGATTTTTTTTTTTTTTTTTACAAGTCATGCAGAAATGCAGAAAACATCTTAATATAAAAGATTTATGAATACATCTACTCATCACAAGGAGGGGTTGAGGGCAGTAACTCTTGACATACAAAGTTTCTTAAAAAGTATGTCTGTGACTAAGTTTGGTTTGTAGTTTTGGATTGTCCAAGAAAGCCTTGCAATAATTAAAGTATTTGCTTTAAAAAACAAGCAAACCACAAATAGCCATGCAAGTTTTTCAGATGGGTCGTGTTGTGCTTGGTAGTTATTTCTGGTAACAGGGATTGTGAATCAGGACTTGTAAATTCTACTTGGCCATTTGTCTTCATTGTGTCATTTGCAGAATTGGGCACTACTTTTATTCATTTTGCAACTAGGTCTGGGCTAGATTGAAGTTCTGTGCCTCACTGAAACATGCTTGTGAAAATACTAATATTACTGAATGTAGAGGTTCACTCAAAACTAATGACTGGTGCTTGGAATGACTGCTTACATTATCTGTAAGGATAATGAAATTACTTTGACAAAGGAATTACTTTGACATGAAGAGAAAATGTATTTTTTGTGGGTTTTTAAATTTTTTTTCCCCTTACAGTTAACAAAAGATTATCTGGGTTATCTGTCTGAATCTTAAATGTCAGTACATCAGGTTTTTATTTGTTGTTTTATTTTTGGGTTTGTGCCTCTTGTGTGTACTGTTTTATCTCCAGAAAATACTGACCTTCTAGTGCCATCATCACGTACTTTAAACCATCCCAAATAGTAGTTAAGGCACTGATTAGGATCATCTGATATTTAAAGTCTTGCAAAATGAATAGATTGCAGTTGAACTTTCAATTATATATTTAATTTTATAATGCAACCAACTATATAACGTAAACCTGTGTTGAGTATTTTTTACTTGGTTTCTTGAGTCAAAGATCAGGAAGAGATGTATTACTATTTGTGTGTTACATGTGTTCTTAATTTAAACAGCATCTTTTATATTGTTTCTTTAAGGAAATAGTAAAATATTATGCTGAACATAGAAATACTGAGGACAAATGGAAGAAACCACCACTGCTGGAGAGACTGAAGGTATGGGATAACAAATATTTTTAGCACTCTAGCAGTGGGAGAGCACAGACACAGAGGATAAGAGTGATTGGTGTATCCTGCTGGAGAAGTTACTCTACATAGAAAGAAACAATGTGAGGAACAATGAAAAGAAAGGAAGAGGGAAGTATAGAAAAAGTGAGAAAACAGATAAGAGAGAAGAAAAACCAGGTGAGGTCTGAGAGGGGTATATCTGAATTTTAAGTCAAAGACTGAACCTACAATTTCAGAATAGCTATTGGAAAAATCATTGGGTATATTGGACAGTAGGGTAGGCAGGAGCAAAGATGTGTCGCAAGCCAGAATTTAAATTTTTTTTAAGACTTATTGCTGATATTTTTTTTGTTGGTTCTTGTGATAGGAACTGGCCAAAGCAGAAGGTCTGTGGAACCTTTTTCTCCCAGATGTCAGTGGTCTCAGCCAGCTTGACTATGCCTTAATAGCTGAGGAGACAGGGAGATGCCTTATTGCTCCTGAGGTTTTCAACTGTCACGCCCCAGGTTAGCAACCCTGTCCCAAAACTATGGCACTGAGAGCATTAAAAAGTTGGGCATCTCACACCTTACAGGCTGTGTGTCTTGAGCAGTAAGCATGACTGCTGATTTCTTACAGACACTGGAAACATGGAGGTCCTCCACATGTATGGCACTGAAGAGCAAAAGAAAGAGTGGCTGGAGCCTCTCCTAGAAGGGAAGATTAGTTCATGCTTCTGCATGACAGGTAAATTTTTATCCAGAAGAAAGTTAGAGCCAATTGGTTGAAACTTCACATGGTGTGTGCACGGAAACGTAGGAAACTGCAAGTTGTGTGTTGCACTGGACATTTCTGTACTAATTCAGTATCAGTGAATGTATTTGAATATGAAATCATCTATGAGGTGTGAATGCAAACTGGAGCAGCCTTGTTGCCTTCCCTGATAGTTGCCAATTTTCATGGTTACAAGAATTAGTATTTCCTTTCTATATATATATTTTAGTTTAATTTTTGTACTAGTAAAATGCAATTCATAGTAACAAACAGGTTTAAGATAGAGCTTACCCTTTGTGGTGTGCTGTTGAGTTCTCTAGACATGCACAGTTGGGTCCAAGTGTGATTATTATGATTAAAGTAGTGTGGTTTTGCAGTGTCATAGATTTTTTAAGATACAACCCAGAAATAACTTGCTTTATGTCCGTAGCTCAACATTGTATTTAGTTTTGCTCCTGAAAACTTGTGGCATTCAGCATCTCTGGAAAGTCTGGCTCTTGCTCTAGGAAGGTAGCTTTTGGAACACATGATGTCAAAATCTTCCTGTGTCAGGAATTCAGCCTTGCAGACACTTACTTTGCAAATTCTGCTTTACTGTTTCCCAAGAGGAAATAGGTACTTCTGTTTTAAAGTAGATGGCCTATAAAAAGAGGTAATGGTGAAAGGAGAGAGGAAGAATATTTCCTGTTCCAAAACATCATTGATAATATTTTGCTGGCAACTTCATGTAAGAGGAGAGAACAGGCTGAGGAGAAATATGACTATTAGCTCTAAGCTCAATGGAAGGATAAAGGATTTAAAAACACAAGGAAAGGAAGAAGATTGATTTGCAAAGGCTGGTCCAAGCCCAAGAGCAAGTACATTTAAACTGCCTATGAATAAGAGATTGCTGGAAAACAGGAAGTCTTTTGACCGCCAGCAGTGAGGTTCTTCAGAGAGTTTTTCTACTGGCAGCAAAACAGTGTACTTTTAATAGAGTATATCTAGAGCTGTATATTTGTGGAGGTTGTATTGCCTTTATATTAAATCTGGTGGTTTGTTTTTTTCCTTTAACACAGAACCTGATGTGGCTTCAAGTGATGCCACCAATATGCAATGCACCATTGAGCGAGATGGGAACAGCTACGTGATCAATGGCAGGAAGTGGTGGAGCAGTGGTGAGTGTGGAAACCTAAAAAAGAATGACTAAGGCTAGAAATTTTTACAAGAGCTATTAAAACAGAGGTATTTGTGCTCCGTTTCTGAGGTGAAAATTTGTTTTCTCTTGAGTAAATGCAGTAGAATGTAAAACAACAGAATTGAGATTTTGTTCTGTGTACCAAAGTCAAGATTCAAATCCAGTTTGGCAATTTGGGCCCTTTTTGGAATTGAATTTTGTTCACAGAGTAAATGCTGCTATTTTCTTTACACATTACCTCTTTCTATCAGTTAACTTACGTATTTATGGCTTTGTTTTCATGGAGCTGTCTATGGCAGCTTGTGTGAGAGGTTTGAGAGTACTGTGTAGCTACAGTAAAATGTGGCTGCTTTTAAAGCAGCCTGTGATGCTGTTGGACTGACTGTTACAGGAGATTTTCTTATGTTATAATTCCCAGTAAAATCACTGCATTGTACTCTAAGTGGCAGCTGTCCCTAATATGGTAGTACTGTTACTTTTTTGCCAAAATGTGTGACAGCAACTTGAAAGTTATCATTCCCTGAGAGTTTTGAATCCAAGTACATAAACAGAGTTGTTAAACTTGAATGTTTCATTTACATACATGATTGTGACAGCTACCTGCTGATACATGCTTGTGCAATACCTGGAGGCACCAGAAGATCGATCTCTCTCTCTGTTCTACTCCTGTGAGACTGGCAGCAAAAAGAGGCACAGAATCTTGTCTCCTGACCCAAGAGCGTTGCTTAACTGCTGGCTACTTAGCCTTTGCTCTGGGTCAGTGTCTCCCAGCTATGCACTGCAGTCCCTGAGGAAGTAATGAGAAAGTTTTAGAGGGTCACAGACACAAAATACTATTCATAAAATTAGTTATGTGAATTATAAAAAGGAGAGTAAACACAAGACAGTGTGATTTGGTTTGTCTTATTTCTAATAAGTGCAATTAGGGCAATCAGATTTGCATAAAAGGCACTGCAATTCCAAGTTTGAGAAATGTGTTCATTCAGCTCTGTATTAGTCAGTCTCTCTGCTGGGCTGGGAAGGTGATTTTTGTTTTTGTTTGTTTTGGTTTTGGTTGGGTTTTTTTAACTTTTGGGGCATTAAAACCTTGGATGTGTGGGGATTCCAGAAGCCTGACACCCTGGTCAGAATGTCACTCTGTATTTGTGAAGATTAGTCATAAATCACACATGCAAGGAGTCAGTTACTTCATGAAAGAAGTGTGGCTTCTTATTATGCTCTGCCATGTGTACAGTAAATCCATTATGGCTTAAATATGTCAGATTTATGGTGTATGTGTAGAAAACCGGTCGAGCACTTCTGAGCTATCTGGTCACACCCTAGCATTTCTCAAAACACCGAGCAGACATTCTGTAAGCTTTTGTCATCCAAACAGGGAGAAGAGGCTCGTGTCTTGTTTATGCTACTGTTGTTTCTTGTCTGTCATTTTAGAGCTTTTTGTTCCTGTCCATGATTGTGTAACTAGGAACACTATCTAAAAATGAGAGATTTTTGTTGGCTTTTCTAATGTATAGATGAGACATTTTGTCAGCGCCCATAGGGTGTTTGAAGACAAGGACAGTATGCTGTAACACCACTTCTTCATTTTGAAAGCTAAGCTAGTACGTCAGTATGTTTGAAATGCTTCCAGTGACTCATGGAAAACTGCTGTTTTCCTGGAATCCCTGCCAACACTGTGGCAGGGGATGGCTTTGGTAACTCTCTGTGTGAAAACTGTAAATCCATGAGCTCCATATGGAATGGGAGCCTCTCTCTTTTGTCAAGCAAGCCTCTCCCATTTGCTAGTTGGTAATTGCCTATGGTGAGAGATGTCAGTACCTACTAAAACAAAACAAAAATAAATACAAGAAAAAACAAAAGCCAGTGTACTTTTTCTATTCTTTGATTTTATTCTATTTTCACATGTTTTAGGAGATACAGTTATTGCAATGCTTGATTAATTTTAAAAATTCTGAATAGAAAATCTAAGTCTTGTATCTGAAGATTAACTGAACTTTTTATTACATTTACAAAAATCTAGAATGTGCCACCCATAGAGCACTGGTCTTGTTGAAGTTTAGGGTGAGCAGAAAAGAAGAGATGAAAGGTCATTTTTTCTGTAGTTATAAAAAAGGAGTTGCTGGGGTATTTTTGTGGAGGATATTGTTGCTGCTATACATTTGTAGAAACACATGGACAATGGCTTTTCCCCACTCTTTCTCCCTTTCAATTTTCAGCCATAAGCTTATACTTCATTTCAATCTGCAAGGATATCTATGGAATGATAGTTGAGTTGAGAAATGGAGCTGAACTGTTAGGCAAATGTTCTAAAGTTTTACAAAATAGTTGAAGAAACACAAGGTTATTAACTTCTGGTACAAAGGTTCCTGTTGTTTAATTGCTGATGTTTTTCCCTCCATTTTAATTACATGCTTAGATGTGTACAGGTTGTTCATTACACAGTTACTTAATTGCCTAGTACTGTGACACTTTAAATTTTAAGTCTTGGGGATGTTTTTAGGTGTTTGGGTTTTATTGTGGTGGGGTTTTTTTTTTGTTTGAGTTCTTTGTTGTTTAGTAAATATCTCAGGCTGTTTGTAGGGGTTTCAGTATTTGGTTCTTGCTTGATTCTGATAAACACATTCCACTTTGAAGTGCTCTGTAGTGTCTTGGCAGGTTCAGAAATTCATCTGAAAGTTGACTTACAGAGAAACAGCTGCAGAAACAATACCCCCTGGAATTAGCAAACAATTCCCTTGGTTACGTAAGATGATGGAAGAGATGGAGGCTTATATAGTGAAACTGACTGTTTCTTCAGTAGGGTCTTCATAATTCATAGAAATTTCTTCAGGTCTTCCATTCTGCTTCTGCTGTTGTCTTCTCCAGTACCCATAATTTTTTGCGATTTTCATGACGTGCATTTTGAAAGAGGCGCCCAGAAAGGCGTAGAGGAGAGGGTTGAGGCAGGTGTGGAACAAAGCGATGCTCTTGGTGACCTGGAGTGCCACATCCATGGTTTTACTGGCGCCACAGTCCGTAACCAACATGTAGATGATGTCTATGGTGCGCCACAGCTTCATGATGTTGTAGGGTAGCTGGGTGACAATGAAAGTAGCCACTACTGCCAGCAGAACCGTGAAAGATCTGGACTTCTTAACATTTGGTGACCTAAAGATTGCACGAGCAGTAGCAGAATAGCAGATCAGCATTACTAGGAAGGGAAGCAGAAATTCCAGGATGATTTCCAGGATTTGAATGGTTGATTTTAAGAATGTTTCCATGTTCATAGGAAATATGGGAAGGCATTCATTCCTCTCATTGTGTTTCTTGACCTGATTAAATATCAGCTCAGGGATACTGAGGAAAATGGCAGCCAGCCAGACACAGATGCAGGTAACACTGCAGTGTTTGGCAACTCTTCTAGAGCCCTGGGATTCAGAAGTGGCTCTGTATCTATCCACGCTGATACAGGCCAGGAACAGCATGCTGGAGCTGAAATTCATGGTGTACAGAGAAGAAGTGAGCTTGCACATCGGGTTTCCAAGTTCCCATCCCTGCACTGCATTTGCAGCCCAAAAAGGGAGGGTGAAGAGCAGGAGCAGATCAGCAATGGCGAGGTGCATGATGTACACGTCTGTCTTGGTCTTGGGTTTCTTGCAGTAGGTGTAAATTGCAACCACTAATGAGTTTCCAGCCACTCCAACCGTGAAAGCCACTGCATAGAACACTGGGAGGAATAATTTTCTGAAATTTCTCACATCGCTTTTTTCGCAGAGAAGCTCATAGGTGTTGTAATCTATAGGAGGATTGAGATGATCCTCCTCATCTTCAGTCCAGTAATCTGTTGAGTTATTCATGTCTAAGACCGTGGCAAAGCTACAAGACACAGAAAGGTGGGGAGAAGGGAACACCAAAGAAATAATATTGGATTTAAGTTCTAAAGTTTCTGTTGAAACCTAAAACCCTTCTTCAGGTCTGCTTATACATCTCAAATTTAATGAACTTGGATATTCAGAAGGCATTTGTGAATAATCAAAGTGAAGCTAGGCAGTAACAGAGGCAAAACACACTGTCTCAAGTTCTCATGTGCAATAAGGTAACTGACAACATCTGTGTGGGCAATACATGTAAAATGGATTCAACTGAAAAGCTTTCCTTACCCTTAGCATTTGAGATTGTAAAATGCTTGGAGTACATCTCACTAATTTCCACATTTGAGTCGAGGACTCATCGTTGCTTTAACTGCTCCAACTGTGTTATGTTTGACAATATTCCATTGCACATAACTGTGTCTGTACCTTTATAGGGTTGGAATTACACCTTCCCCTCTCCATCCTCTGCAAAGCCAAGGAATACCAGCTGGAGGCTATAAATGCTGTTACAATCAGCTGTATAAGGAATACGAGGAGATTACAGCTGAGGCAAGCAGCTGCCTGCTGTTATAAATTCTAGCAAATTTTGGATATGAGTATAGTACAAGGAGAGTGTTTTTGTTTGTTTCTCAGGCACACTGTACATGCCCACTGCAAGAAGCACAGCAGGGGGGTCAGTTGCTGAACAGCAGCAGAACAAGCTTAATTTAGTCTGCATCCCACACAGTGAGCCATGCCCATGTGGAATTTCTTACAGAAGCAGATTGCTGTGGGTACACTGCATCTTCCAGCTGGAGGCTTCTCAGGATGTTATGGCAGAAAGGAATTTTATCATGTATAAACTGCCCACAAGTACCCAAACAGCTCAGAGACTCTGCTGGTTTTTCAAGTACAATCTCATGACAGATTTACTCTGTAAACACTGAGGCTGGCTTCTCACTGCCAGCTTAGGGTTGAAGGTTGTATTCGTATCTTCAGATTGTCTCTTAAGCAAGTTCATGTCCTGCATTGTTTTCTTCTTTTCCTGTAACTGTGTTCATTGACTAATGTGCTGAAATTGTCTGTTGTACAATACAGTCCTGCAGTACCCTGTTTTCTTGAAATAAATGGGGTTAAGGTTTCTTTGCAGCACTAGCAAAAATCAGCTGAGAATGAAAAACACATCCCCCTTTTGTTATCATACGCAGTGTTCAGAATCTGCTGAAAGCAGATTGTTATCTGATGTTCTGCTCCAGAGCTACAATTTGGCTTTTTCAAGCCTGAAAGAAAAATGCAAATACCATTTCTGTTTCTTAGACAATTGTTTAAATGAAGGGTTGTCAAATGTCTCCTAAAGTTTTTTAAATATATTTGTCTACTAGGAAAATATAAGTTACTAATTGATCTCATAATAAGGGATGCAGACCAATTAAATAGAGAGAAATTAGTATTTTTTTCATTTGATTTTTTTTTTTTCAGTGATTCTCCCAGTCAGATTTTTAAAGTGTATTAGTTTGAAATTAACTATCTGGTTTGGCTCCATCTTTAATGACTTTGTTGTATTATTCTGTTAACGTTTCATAACATTCCCCATCAAACTTTAAAAAATGATTACTCCTATTTTAAGTCTTGCAATTTGTTCTTTATTGTTGCTTTAATGAGATGTGCAGAATGGAGAAGTACAGTCACTCTACTTAATACTTTGGCAAAGGGATGTCTGTTCTATGCCTAACAAGCTGTGTTAGCAGGATTCTCCAGCAACAGTAATCTTTTGCAGCTTTATATTACTTTGAGGAGAGATTTAGTTATCAGCAGGAAAAGAACCTTTTTTATTATTTTTTTTAATAAAAGGGAAAGTGCAGCAAGAAGAGTTTAGTCCACTTACTGAGATTTGAGAAAAATTAGAAGTTAAATTAAAGAATTTGATTGTGGCCTTAAAACACTTAATACAGAACCCATCAAGGAACATTTAATCAAATTGGGTCACTGGCAAATTTACTTGAAAGCAAACCAGTAAACATTTCAGGGCAAACTTTAAAAGTCTGTGGATGACAAAGCAGTTTGGCTGTGACTCTGTGCTCCACTGCTTGATAAGCTTTTGCCTGCCCTGAGTTCGTGACAGGAACAAAGTTATCTAAAATGCAACAGTTGACATTTCTCCCTTAAAAGCAGTTATGTTTTGGCTCCCATACCTGTTCACATTTGTCTTTCCTGGTCACGCTGTTTCTCAGGCACACGTGCAAGCGCCCATTGCAAACAGCCAAGCAGTCCCGAGGGAGTCAGGCACTGAGGAGTGGTGAAAGTCTTAGTTTAGTCACCATCCCACACAGTGAGCCATTGCCCATGTGGAATTTCTTACAGAAGCAGATTGCTGCTGGTACGCTGCATCTTCCAGCTGGAGCTTCTCAGGATGTTGTGGCAGAAAGGAATTTTATCATATACAAACTGCCCAAAAGTACCCAAACAGTTCAAAAGCTGCTGGTTTTTCAAATAGTGCTTTCTAGGAGGTATACTAAGGAATGTATTAAATCTGTAACTTCATGTTTTCCTTGCAGAATTATTTCAGCCTTCCAGTCATATAAATTCAGTTTGTTTAAACTTGATGTGGGATTGTATGAGTGATGGTGAATTAAGTTAATATCCGTAGTTTAAACAGACAGATTTTTTTTCCTCTGATAAATTGAGCAGTATTCTGTCCTGCTACTGAACAAATCTGATTTTGATATTGGAAAGGAGACGTGCTTTAGTGAAATGATATCTCTCTGTAAAGCCTAAGATAACTAAGAGTAACTAATAACTAGTAACTAAGAGTAAATGTATGCAAAGAAGATATCATGCAATATACAGAGCAGTAAGGATTAAAACAAAACTAACCTTTGTCAGCAGATGAGTAGCAGGTACTGCAACTGAGATGTGCCTCAGTGAAGTGATCGGAATTGCTCTGACACATTGCATTTTGTCTTCAAACACCACACCCTTATGTGGAAGTCTGTTGCACTTTCATTTTGACTTGACAGTTTAAAAAAAAATTAAAAATTGTGCTTTCCTGGAGACTCTTCTTGTGTTGGACATGTACACTTCCTACATTCCTTCCTGTTCCAACCAGATTGTGACTTCTCTTTGGAAGGTCAGGACACTCTTACTGCTTCTCTTTGTTGTTTGTGGTTTTATTCCTGGAAGCCCAAATGTTTTATTCATGATCAAGAGGCTTTTATCAAACAACACATTAGAAAGGTGAAAAGGATAGAAAGGCAGTCCATCTGGGACTTAGTTACTGCCTCAGACACTGCAGGGAGTCACTCCATTCTTTCCTCAGGGCACTACTGTGCTTTTGATGGCTGACTGTATAAGGTTTTAAGGGATCCTTACATCTTCTCCTTATGTAACTTTTTAGGGCATACAGTAGAAGGATGAGTTGCTTTTGGTGAGGTGGGGAAAGTTGTTCTTTCAGTGAAACCAGAAAGATGGTAAGGAAAATATGTGAAGGCAAGTGGCAAATTGTCAACCATAGTACAAGCAGATAGTCCTGCATCCTGAAAGAGAGTTCTCAGGGGCTTGAATGTTGCCAGTCAATTTCATAATCAAATTAGTGACCTTTTTGAATTATCTTGGATCAGATAGCAATCTAATGAGCTTCAGTAAATGCAATATTGAAGCCAAACAACAGAGAGAGATATTGAGCAGACTAGAGTCAGATTTTGGGAGTTTTTGGCACTCTGGTGCACCTGCCATGACTGGATTAACCTTCTGTCTGTGCTTCAATTTTTTTGAAATATGTGAAAGGAAAGATTGTTAAAAGTGGGCAGCTAAGATTGTAATGGGCACATGTTTTCCACATGCCATATTTTATTTCAGAATGACAAGGTAAAATGGGCTGGGAGAGGAATTGCAGTTTAGAGGAAAAGTGCCACAATTTTAGTGCATATTTCTGCAATGCTTTCATCTTGAGTTATCAGAGTACTTCAGTGGTGCTCTTCACTGTGGCAGATAAGATGTTTGGGCTCCTTCCCAGCCATCTCCTCACAGGTCATGTCATGGCTTTGAGGCCTGAGCCATGTCTCTTCAAAACAAATGAAGCTTTCGGTTCTGGATAGGCTTTGTCTCAATAGGGTCTCCAACAAGACAGAATAAGCAGGCTAGAGCTGAGAATGCTCCCAGGGAATTGTGCATTGCCTGCAGAAGTGCCCAAGAGGTTCTGTGGGCAGGCTGTAGAAAGGCAGTTCATGTGAATCCTGCCTTGTATATCAGTTCCTTATCTCCTTGTAACTTTCCAGGGGTGCAGGGAGGACAGACCCTTCCAGCAGAGTAAAGAAATAATATTTTCATGTATGTATTTCAATTTTTGTTATTTTTGACCCCATTATTTAGTAAGAGTGAATACAAAATGGATCTTACTTAAGTAAAAACACTTGTGTCTGTGTGAAAGTGGCATGGAGGCAAGAAAAAAAAACATTCCTAAGCTGTGCAGATTCTCTTACTGGCACCATTGGATCCTGTGAGCTCTAGCTGGGAATGACCAGCAGCCACATTCAGTGGCAGGACTGCAAAGCCCTTGCAGCTGCACAGTCCCAGCATTGCCTGTTTGCTTGCAGCTACAGTGTGGTCTTTGCCCTCCATGAACCAGCTGCCTGCAGTGTTATCTGGAGAAGATGAGATAAAACTGTGAAATACAATATGCTGGTGGATAGAGATTACTGTGGGCTCTTGGTGGAATGTGCCTCTGTTTGTCCTTTTTCTCCATTAGGAGACTCCCACATTCCAACAATCAGAACCACGCTGCCATCCACCCTACTAAGACCACTTTTTTCTCGTAGGAGAGTCCAGAACGTTTGTTTATCAGTGCCTGTCTAGGAAGCTGTCAGGTCTGTAAGCCACCACAGACCCCTGACCTTTAGCAGAGAGAAGTAACCTGCTGGGCTGAGGGATGCAGCAGCCAGTGTAGCAAAAATCATAGGTATTCAGCATTCAGGCAGTAGTTTATCTGGCCTTAGTCATCTTAGACAGGAAATTGAAGACTAACAACTGAAAAATAAATAGATTGCAAGAATTAAAGTGATGCTGGCTTCTGAAAGCAGACTTTATGGCAGCTTCCCCAAGTACAGGTGGTACTCAAAGGTTGCCACATTTAGTAGCCTCACCACCAGAAAGAACCTGTATAAGTTGATTATGTGAAGACCAGTAAACTTAAGCATGTTATACCCCTGATAGCAAAGATTAGGCTTCTAATGGGATTGTGATCAACACTCTAAGCACATTTTAAAATATTGTCTCTGTGTACGTGAGTGAGTATCATGAAGAGTTCAAAAGTATAAGAAGTTAGGTAAACTGAAGATGTTTGCCAGTATAGCAGCATTGTTGTCTGAAAGTTTTGGACAGGTTGTGCAGTCATACATTGAAAATTTCATTGAAAGCTCCTCAGTATGGAAATATGTTTAAAACTGACCTTCTAAAATGTCTAGTGTTTCTTCAATTGTGAGTTTTCTTGCAAAACTACTTCTAACTCCTACCAAAATAATGGGCTTCTCTGACTCTTCCCCTTCATCCTCCAGCAATGTCTTTGAATTCTGTAAGTGATGTGAAAATGTCATTTACAAATGAGATGTTTATTCCATCCAGGCTGTTTGCATTCCATCCAAAGCACTGGAGTTTTTCAGAGTCTTACATTAGACCAGAACTTTTTTTCTGTCTTTTATGGGTCAAAGTGATATAAAATTTATTTTCGTTTTTCAGGACTTCAGACTCTCAGGAATGAAGGGCCAGGAATCTGCCATCCTTTGCTGTGCTTAGATATTAGATAAGAACAAGCACATATGAGATGGAGGTATTAATTTGCCTTCCAGAAATGCATGTAAATGATTTAGAACGTCTAACGAGATGTCCAGCTTTCAGTGAACTCTGAGTTCAACATGAAAGCTTCTTCTGAGTTTTTTGTTTCTGTTTTTTAATACATGGTTAAATTTGCCCTTTGTTTTGAAGCAGGGATGTGACTTGAGGATTATTTACAAAACAGTTTTTCAGGAGATTCCAGAAGGTCAAAGTATCTTCTGTTTTAAACCTCACTTGAAAATAGGTCTGGTTTAGAAAATAGCACTTGTGCAATTCTTTACCTTCTGTGGAAAAGGAGAAGAGTCACATACCCCTTATGCAGAGGTGACATTTCCCTGTGCAGGGTAGTACCCTGCAAAGCATATGTTGGGTCATTTGGGGTTGATCACCTGCTTGTTGCAGTTGCCCAAATGGGCCAATTATTTGGGATCCATGGGGTTTTTTTGGTTTTTTTTGTTTTTTTTTTTTTACCAAGTTGATTTATGCCCCTGCCCAAAGCTTTTCACTGGAATTTTTAGCTTGTTAGCATTGTACAGGTCATGGGCCACTCTGTAAGCCTTCTCTGGAAACAATGGCTGAATACCATATTGCAAAAGAGGAAGGTAAACAACTGGAAGTCTGGCCCTCCAAACAGGCAGTGTTTATCACAATTAAAAAATCTCTTTCCTACTTCCTGGCCATCACAGTGGCTGTTTCTGGGAGGAAGTGGCTCAGCTCAAAGCCAGGTGGTTGTATTGTCCAGACCAGAGTCTCCCAAGCCTTGTGAGAACAGCTGCCAGTGAAGTTATAAAATTGTATTTGCTTCTAACCTCAGAACAAAACCAAGCTGCTACAGATCTAGCCTTGAATTGAATCTCTACAAAGCTTGTCATCTGCACTGAGATAGCAGTAAAAAATTACTGATTTCTACACCAATTGGGTATTTTCCCTAGCTTTATTGTTTGTAGGAGGCTTTGAAAAGAATGAGAGCATGCTTTGGTACTAATAAAGAAAAAGACAGGGAGGATGAAGAGTCCTAGAAATGTTATTTTAATCAATGGTAGAATCTTCTTCAGGACTAGTACATTAAAGTGCTGTCTTTATGCTACAAAGGCTTGATAAATATGTCCATATAAAAACCATCTCAAATAATATTAGCTTGAAATGCTAGCAGGCTATTTTCAGGTAACAGTTTTCACTCAGATCTTTCTTCAAAGTGCAATCTAAAATCATTTGTGTAAAGGGGGAGAAATCCTGCATTCCAGAGAAGTTATGCTGAAGTAGTAGCAAAGTTATCATGGTAACCCTTTGATAGCCTTATCTGCATAATTTGGTTATAATGTGGTTGGTGTTTCATTCCTACACAGACCCTCCAGTCTTTATAGGTTGAAGAAGTTTTTTTAAAAGCTTTACTTTTGAAATGGTGGCATCTCACCTTGATAGATGTGCTATTGTATCACACTTACTTGCTCAGCTGTAATGAAGACAGAAGTAATCAGATTCCATTTCAAGTACCTTCTTGTTCCGTTTTCCTGGGAATAGGTGATAGGAGCTGGAGGGTTTGGATGTTTGGCTCTTCACGTTCCCTTTCCCACAAGTCAACTCCCTTTTACATGTCAAGTACTAATGTGTATTTTGTTTCAGTTTGATATTTAGAATATAAACACAGGAGTAGATTGCATCTCCTGCATCACAAAAGGAAGGGAGTAGGGTTTCTTGTTACGAAACTTCATTTGATTTGACATTGAGATTTTATACTAAAAACAATTTTTGTGTTTGTCACTTTTTTAAGGTGCTGGGAACCCGAATTGCAAAGTTGCAATTGTAATGGGCAAGACCAAAAACTCATCAGCATCCAGGTAAGAATTCCTAGGAGACACAGAATTCCCTAAAATTTGTTCCCTGGAGGAGTCGCTGCTTGCAAAAATTTTGTTAAGTGAAATGCCATTAATTGCTTTGACCAGTTGGATGTGCTCCTAAATTAGAGGGACGTTTTAAAACTCAGCATCTGTCTGTTGGAGCCTGCATTCTTGTTTTGCTGTCAGATGCTGTTGACTGAGTCCTTCCAACCTTTTACACTGTTGCTGTCTTTCATTGGCATGCTTCCCACCTCTCTCCATTGCACCAGCTCTAGTATTCGTGCAGCTGTGTGATGAACTGGATCAGGGAATTTTGGGGGCTTTTCACTAGTTTTATCTTGGTCACAAAAATTTTAGTCTGCATCAGCTATTTAGTCTGCATCAGCAACCAACAACTCTGGCTTACAATTTATTTTGCAAGCGTAGTATATAAAACAATTAAAACTGGGAAGAATTAAATAATAAATAGTAATGCTTAAATAACAAAACCAAAACTTTTCAGAGCTTCCCTGAACAGAATCGGTTCAAGTGCCATATCAGAGACCTGCAGTTACTGATTAAGTTTTCCACAAAGTTATCTGTAGATACAGAAAGTTAAGGCTGAAACATGGGGTGTTCATAAGGTGAAGCTGTATAAGCAGACAGTATTGCACATCTTAAATCAGACCTACTCATTCCATTCCTATATGTGTAAATATAATCCTTACCTCTTTGTCTTTGACATAAACACGTTCAACACTTGTTACCAAACTAGAATTGCGAACTTCTGCAAAAACTTACAAAGTAATGAATAAAATACTCCATGTCTGGTGCTATTAACATCACACAGCTTGTAATGTAAAAGTATTGTGACATTTATATCTAAGATGGATTTTAGCCCAAATCCTGTGGATAGTCTGAAGTTTTTTAGGTTTGGCTAGGTTCCAAGAAGCAATCGGTAACTTGCACACAGCTCCCAGGAAGGTTTGCCTGGAAGTTGTACAGACATTGGCGTCTGTTGAGCTCTTAGAAGCTGAAGAGAAGTTAATGGAGGGGATTTTGTGACACGCCACTTGCTAGAACTGGAGACTGAATTCAGAGACCTGGGGCATCACCTCCAGTTCTGTGTGACTAACAACTGACCTTAAATATTTGGAAGGAATGTAAACATGGGGATGGATTTCTCTTTACCTAAATTGTAGGCAAGCCAAGATGGTGATTCTGATAAACTGGTTTTGAGAACAAAACAGAAGGGTAGAGGGGGAGGAACGGACTGGGTGATACAGAACTGTGTGCACAGAAGTGACAGCAGCAGGAGTTTCTCAGTGCCTTAGGTGCCACTAATACATTTTCACTTGTTGACTGGTGAGTCAAGAAGTGTTGAAGCCACACTGTGTGGGCAGGATGGTGCAGGTGATACAGGTAAATCTCAGCACTGGCTTTGTGCAAGTCCTGAATTGAAGATGGAAAACAAAAAAAGCGTAAGGGGCAGACAGAAGGGAGGCTCGGATTTAACTGTGCTTTTTGTCTTGATCAGGTACAGGCAGCACAGTATGATTATTGTTCCCATGGACACCCCAGGGCTGAAGCTGATAAGACCTCTCTCAGTGTTTGGCTACATGGGTAGGTGATCATATTTATCATCTATATGTGTGTATTAATTTATTAGCAGGCTCAGAAGCCGCACTTATACTAATAAATATTGTGTATGAAATAAATCAGTAAAATGGATATATAGAAGAAGGGTTAGAAACTGGAGGCCTGGATTTTTATACTCCTTTGTTTTACCCTGCTGTTGTGTTTTCTGTCTCTGTAGATGAGATCCATGGAGGACATTTTGAGATACACTTCAATGACGTGCGAGTACCTGTCTCCAATATAATACTGGGTGAGTTTCAGCACTGATTTCTTTTTAATACATACAGCAATGAACCAAGTTTTATGAGACAGTGGTTTATGTCATGAATCACCATAAGTTATTTTAAACAGCTCAGGTCAGTTGAGGGAGCCCACTCTTCCTTTCGCAGCCTACCTGCTGCTTGAATGTACCTTATTTAAAGCAGAAGGAAGCAGGGCAGTTCTGGCTGTCATGCAAGTATCATTGCCCTGAAGTACAGCAAAGCAAAGTATGTAAATGGTGTTCTTCCTCCCAAACCAGCTCTTGTAGACTTTACAAACTTTTAGAAAGAATGTTCTCCTGCACTCCAAGGCTGGTAGTTTGCAGAACTGAAAAAGAAGTAACAAGCAGGCCAGCACTGTGACCCCCTGCAGGGAGAATTGTGCTCTACTTATTGAACTTAGTATAGATCCTGATTTATTCTATTTCCCCACTGCTTCTTTTATTTTGCTATGGGGCCACTTCTACTTGGAGCCTTGGACCCTTTCAAGAGGGAATCACAGAGTCTGCAGTGCCTGTTTTTCCTTCCAACCAGGTGAGGGCAGGGGGTTTGAGATAGCCCAAGGCCGGCTGGGGCCGGGCCGGATCCATCACTGCATGCGGTCCCTGGGTGCGGCCGAGGCTGCTCTGGAGATCCTGTGCCAGCGCGCGGCTCAGCGAGAGACTTTCGGCAAGAAACTCTATCAGCATGTAAGCACCTTCCCTCTCTGGCTCAGTTCACACACTCCACACCTTGACCTTTGTTTTGCTCACACACAGCCTTGTGAGTCTGATAATGGACGTGGCAACAGCTGTGCCCTAACCTTGAATGCCTATTCATAAAGCTTTGGGTGGCAAAGGGAAAATAAACAAACCATATTGCAAGGCTCCTGTTTTTTACCATAACGTACGGCATCTTTTTTTATTTTCCCCTTTGCAATGTGCAGTGAATTGGATATCCTTTGCTGGATTTGAATATGGATTTTGTTACTGTGTGTTGTTCTCAGCTTTTTCTGATCAATCTGGATAGGTATTTTTTCAGGCATGCAGATTATGTTTCTGTAGTTACAATTCCCTATTTTTGTGTATCCATTCTGTCACCTGGCTGTCTCCATTCACATTCACTGGAGACACTCAGGGGTCTAAATTTCACTGTAAATTTTACTTCTTTGATCAAATATTTGTAGTTGCTTATGAAAGTACAGACTACATCAACGGCAGAGTGGAGATCCTTGCTCTTATCTTGTTCAGGATTGAAATACTGTTTCATGAGCAAGAGCTTGCTAACATAATAAAAATATGGCAGTCTGTTTTATATAGGAACCATCAGACTTTGGTAGTTGGCCTGTCAAATTTCAAGTGTTCCTTAATCTTACCCAACAGCTACTATGGCTTTATTGGAAAAAACAAGTAAAAGCAATGGAAAAAGGAAATTGAATTAGCAAGTTATTTGTGCAGATCCAGAGGGAGTAACTTCACATATCAATTTTCCAGTCACTCAATTGCCCAACTTCCCTTCACCATAACGTAGAATGACTAAGAGGTGCATGAGGCACACTCTGGTTCTCAGAAGCTTGTTGAAGTAACAGTGATGTTTGATGAAGCCACCTGAGCTGGAGGCAGCTGCAGAGCCCTTGCAGGTTCTTCACAGTGAGGATGGCTAATGACTAGGTGAGGCTGGCAGCTTCCTTGAGTACCAGGGTGCCTGTCCCCACCCAGGCCATCATTTAGGACCCCAGGAGCTGTTGACTGAAGAGAACTGAACACCTCAGATCACCTTTGCTGGCACCAGCCAAGCTGAGCTTCCAGACTGCACTGAAGCAAGCTCTGCACATTTGCTTGTGTGTCCTATAAAATCCACAGCCCTACAAGCGTGTCCCTGAGGCTGGCCCAGACTCCAAACAGCTTTTGCACTGACAAGCATCACACATTTGTTTCTCCTGTGGTATGTTGGCTGCAGGGGGGAATTAGCCAAGAGCAGCAAAGGGCTGCCAAGATAATAACTTCATTTTGGATCCAGAGTTATTACTTTATCATCTGTCAGAGGCAACAGGCACCACCCTGCAGCTGTTTGCCTTTATGTGTCACACACCTCCCCCCACCAGTTTAAGCAAAACAAAGAATTCCTCTCCCCTTTCACCCCCCGTTTTTTTATACTGAGGCTTATTATATGGAGAGAAGGCTGTGAGGGATGGTAAGAGGTAAAGGAAAGCAGGCATGGAAGAGCTTTAGGAAAACGGCCAGTATGCAGTGAGGTCTGATCAGGTGCCAGAATCCACAGGTTTTCCCTTTTTCTTGTTTCCTGGCAGGAGAAGAATTACTCTATCTTTAGTATTTTTGTTAGTCAAGTGTTTTCTTTATTATGCTTCATATTATGGCTGTAGGTTGAGTGAATGTGCACATGCTGAGGAAGAGGAGCAGCTCCATGTGTTAACTGATGTCCTGATCTTGGTTTTGTGTTCTGCAGGAAGTTGTTGCCCACTGGATTGCAGAATGCCGCCTTAGCATAGAACAGGCGCGCCTGCTCACACTTCAAACAGCCCACAAGATTGATATGTTGGGCAACAGAAGATCAAGGAAAGAGGTAAATTTTATTTTTTGGTAACTAGGATTTGGTGGATGCAATGCCTGTATATTCAGCTAGTTAAAAAAGACAAGGTAAAGCATTTTGTTAAACATTTTTATTTTTAGGGTAGAATATAACTCGATGTTGAAAACAGACTTAAGATATGTTTTTAATTGTCAAAAGCTTAGGAGTGATCTCACTCAGAAACAGAGATGAATCTGTTCAAACATTGCTTGCTTGTCTCAATGCAGTAAGATAGTTTTGGGTGACTGGAAACAGTTTCATCATACCCAGGGAACGAGAACATCAGAGCTCTTCCTCAGCAGAGGAAAGAATGTACTGAGAGATACCAAACTATTACTGATAATGTGAGTTCTTCTAACTACAGGTAGCCATGACCAAAGTGGTTGTTCCAAGAGCTGTGCTTAAAGTGATTGACTGTGCAGTTCAAGTGTGTGGTGGAGCTGGAGTTTCTCAGGATTTTCCTTTGGCCTTCATGTGAGTAAAGGAAGATTTCTTGTAGGTTCTAAGCATTTATTTTACAATAATTTTTAACATCAGTACATGCTGTTTCACCTCAGCATGAAATAATACTGCATGTCCCTTTAAGCTATAAAATTTAAAACAATTGTTTTTATAGTGCAATTAGCCTTACAAGAAATAAAAGCTGGCACTGGACCTAAAATAGTTCTTATCAGCAGTAAAGAGGATGTGCTTCTAAAACTTAATGTTATCCCTTACGGCCTTGGGAAGAAGCAAAACTTCCCAGCCCACCCATCTCAATCTTGCCAGGAAGATTCTGCTGTAGTATCTCCCATGTGATAGCACTTTTCAAAGCAAGGAGTGTCAAAAGGACAGCAAAAACAGTGCTGAGAGTTCCTGTGTGAGCCTGTGTGGCTGCTGTGGCAGGTGAGGAACCCACCCCTAACTCAGCTCTTCCCCCACAGGTTCGCATACATACGCACCTTGCGCCTGGCAGATGGGCCTGATGAAGTTCATCTCTCAACAATTGCAAGGTGGGAACTCCTTGATCAGTCAAAGAAGCTCACTGCAAAAATCTAATGTCAGCATAAAGCCTTCTTTAATGGAGGGAAGATTTAGAAGTTTCAGTGTAATGGTATCCAAGGTAAAACTGAATGAATACAAAAACTTGATTCTAACTGGAAGCAATTCCTTCACTATTTTCACTTATTACACTTAATAATTATGGGCTTGCTTTTACGAATTTGCAGAACACCACATAAATAACTTATCTGGGTTCTTTATAACACTAAATAAAATCTGTTTTCTAACAGGCCTAAAGTGCTTTCTTTGTTCTGAATCAAGTCCTTTATCCTTTTATTATAGGCAAAGCAGTTTTGAGTCAGAAGTCCCACACAATTTAATTTATTGCAAGCTAGGCTAAACTTTTAATTTTGTTAAATGACAAACACTGGAGATAGTACCTTGCTTTTTCTTTTCCAAAGCTCAGCTGCAGTCCAACCCTCTCTGTGCCCCAGTTTCAGCTCTCAGCTGCCTTACTTGTCACTGAGAGTACACTCTGTCCTGCCCACAGCTCCTCTAAAGTGAGGCTCAGGACAGCACAGCAGGCTGGGGTCATGTGCAGCAGTTTGTCTGCTACTGCTTGCTTATTACTCCGCAATGCTTCTCCAAATGGATCTCCCCCCCTTTTCCCTAACAGATGACCCTTTTGTCTTTCCTTCTTCCTGTCTCCTTTTGTGCACCCTCACAACACTCCTCTTGGTTCCAGCTGCTCCTTTCTGAAATATGCCTAAGCTCAGGTGGCACCTTCCTCCCTAAGAAGTTGATGTTTTGGCTGGCAGCAGCAGTGTCAGGGTGCAGTTCATGGCCTTTGCCGCTACCAACACAGGCTCTGGCATTTATGTCCAATACACCTGTATGAAGTTCTTGAAGATCAGAGTTGCTTAGTTCTGCTCCTGTACCAATCTCCTTTGACCTGAGCTACTTCAAGAGAACTTGTTCATGAGGAACAGAACCAGGCACATCACAGCATATTGCACCACTGATAGCTCTGCTTCCTGGAATTAGGATAATCACTTTTCAGCTTACACAGGGCCGGTAACTTAAGGGCAATGAAGTTAAGGACACAAGGATTTACAGTCAGCACGAACAAACAAGCCCCCCCTTCAAAGCTCCTTCCTGTTGGAGCCTGGGGAGAACACACTCTGCTTGGCTCAGTCTTCAGGATGAGGCTGTGCCAGTTCTGTCCTTGAGCCCAGAACCGAGTGCTCACTTGAAGGGTGTCCAGCTACAGCTGCAGTGGTCACTCAGGGGGTGCAGTGGCAGAGTACCTAGAACTGGAAGCATTCCATGAAGTTCCTTACCTCATTATACTTAAAACCAAGATAACCTCTTTTGAGGAAGCAGTGTTTCTTGTTTACATTTCCATCCACCTTAGTTTCCTATTGCTTCCTGCCAAGAATGTTTCCTAGGAAGCTGAGTGTCAGCAGGGATCATACTTAGCCACATTCCGTTTAGGGTCTCTGACTGCCCTCATTTCTCACACTTTCAAAGAACAGCTAGACAAGAACACCTTTATCTCATTAACAAGGCTCTTAATTCCCTTTATTTTAAAATTCTATGTACATATGAATGATCTGTATAATGTACACTCAATATAGAAAGTTTTTATATACTGGATAATGTATAGAACATTTCACAATTACACTAATTTCTTACATAACATGTCAACTTTTTAAGGTTTTTTTGCTGAAGCTTCATCAATTTGGTCAAGCCAGTTATACATACAAATGTCTAATGCTGTTTGATCTGAGGAAGAAGATAATGTTAATGATTAAGGACATGAGTGAACTGGTGCAGAGACAAACCCTTTCAGGTCATGTTCAATGGAAGTGATCACATCAGATTGAGAAATGAAGGGATGCCCTTTTAGTGGGGCTGGTGAGGTCCAATTTATTTTAGCCCAATTCCTCTAGACTGTAGCTCAACTCCAGTCATGCTAATCCATAAAATATAAAAACTAGGAAAGTTTGATTCACAGTCTTGTAAACAAATATAAAGGAACAAAATGTGCTTATGTACAACAAGAAAAAAATTCTTGTGTACCCATTTCAGCTGATCCAGAGAGTGCTTTCTTGTGTTACAGTGTAGTAGTTAGAATCACTGACTTTTCCTAGAAAAAAAAAGTCATAGAAAAAAGGAATAACACTGTCATAAACACCTGGCAAGGCAGTAAGTTCACTTCAATGTATTGGAGGAAAGTGCTGTTCCTCGTCACTGGCCAGTCTGCCTTTGTCTCTTCCACAAGGATTTCCAGTCCTTAGCTGACATCTCCCACTTCGTTGTCTACTGGGGGTGGTACGTTGGGCATTACGGATGACGTCATCCCTGCAGTGAGGTAACCAGCAACTCCAGGGCCTTTCAGGAGGAAAACAAATACTGGTGATTAGTTTTCCTTCTACTGGGTGACTGAACAGCTTGATCCACTCTGGTAACACTCAGATACATCATCTAAGTCAACCAAACACCTTACAGAAGAATATTTGAGAGTTTTTCTTCAGATTCTTTAAAATCTAGGAACACTAGAAACTAAGACTTCTTAGTCTACCAAGTGGAATAGCTTGTGGGGGCCATTTTTGGGCTTGCTCAGTTTTTTAAAAAATTCTGATATGCCAAATAAGTTAAAAAGAGCCCCAGCCATCTGCATTACCCATCTCACCTTCCATCACGGAAGCAGCAGTAAAGCAGGGATGGCCCTCCTTTGCTAAAAACAGGACCCGCCATGGAATCAAAAGTGATTTCAGGCATGTGTTCCACTACAGGGCTCCTTGTGTATCTTTTCAGTGTTGTAAAAGTTTTTTCCAGCTGCTTAGTTCCAGGAAGCACAATGGGCTGCCCCATGAAGAAGCAGAACTGCCTAAAGCTTGTCTAGCCAGCATTTTGTGCCTTCAATTGAAATAAAGTGACAGCATTCTTGGGATACACAAATGCTATACTGGAGATGCGGGGCTCACACCTTTACTAAGTTTCCATTTGGATTTCTATAGGGGCAATCACTTTTGCACTGCAGGCAAAGCACCTCTCCCTCAAAGCCTGGAATTAAAAGTTTAGTCATATAGAAACTTTCAACAAATGCAATAAAAACTTATGTGATAAAAATTACTGTTGAAACACCTCATGCTGCAACCTTAGTGACTAGAACACTGATCACTCACAACACGTTCCTGCACCAATACAGCCATTGACTTGGTCTTAGCATGTTGAATATTGGTAGTGTAGGCTGGAGGTCTAAGTTCTGCTGGGTCCTGTACTCTTCCCCTTTAAGCCATCCTCACTGAGTTCTCCCAAATTTATTATTCCTTCCTTCCCCACCCTCCTTTCTCACACTTCAGCCCAGAGCCAGAACATCAGAGTGTGGTTTGTCTCCCTGCAAACAGTCCCACACTACTACTGCGAGGCAGAGAGCAAAGTAAGCAGTGCCTCTGGCAATAAAAAGCTCTCTGACTGTAGGAGGGGACCTCTCTTTGCCAGCCCATCAGTGGAGCCTGCCAAGTGTCATCCACTGTTACCCATCCTAGTGCAAAAATTCCCCATGGTTATCTTGTGCCTCAAGCTTTTCCTTTATGGAGGATTCCTAACATAGTTCCAAAGTTGAATTCCTGTGTAGTACCAGCAAGTACCAGCCAGTGCAGTTGTCAGTGTAGTGCTCCTGTGTGCTCGAGGAAGGCAAGTGTGTTGGTGTTGGGCAGTTTGAGACCACGCATTTGTACAGCTCTAGGACATGCATCTGTTACTCGGAATGCAGCGAGCGCAGCGTGTGTTCTGCGAGGTGGTATCTACCTGCTTTAGAGAGCTACACAGAAGTTAGCAAGCTGCCTGACACAGCAGATCTAAAGCCCACTTCTCAGGTGAAGGGGACTGCTGCCAGTTAGAAGGGAAGGAGAAGAGACACCTGAGGGAAGAGAAATAAGCAAGGGAAGTTTCAAGGGAAGTGCAAATAGCAAAGCAATTTGAAGCAAGACATAAGGCAGAATACAAGTTAAGAGAGGTTAAAAATAAAGCTTGGTTTCCATCTACACTTTGCATTTGTACAGCACCTTCATTCTACATTGGCAAGCACTTAAACATTAGGCAATTAAAAGCAGCATGGGCCTTAAGGCAATTGGAAAACTGTAGTGTCCCCAGTCTCAAGCCTGACCACATCTGGTATAGTTTCAATTCTTGGCCAATAATCAGTCAGCATTTTCTTCCTATTTCTAAATTTATAGTATTTATGAAATACCAAGGAAATTCAGTACAAACTGAATCAGTTCAATTGTTCTCTGTCAAACTGGCATTGGACAGTACAAAACCAGAAAACTGTTCAGAGCTAAAGCACAGAGTCCTGTTTGAAAAAAATGCATCAAGTGTTGCAACACCTAGTCTTAAAATAAAAGCAACTACTTCGAGAACATGTAGTTCCTGACTTGAAAGGCTCTTGTTTCATTTTCTCAAAATACACGTATCTTGCAAGAAAACCTTTGGCCATCTGATTTATATGTCATTAGTTCAGTTATGCTCAAATGCTTTACCAAGATTCCTATATTGGGTTAGATGAGAAAGTTCCATGTGGCATGTGGCTGTGTCCACGCTGGCTTGTCACAAAGGACTTTAAAACCTCACCTGTGAGGCAAAACTTTTAAGACCAAGTGTTTGTTCAGCTGATGGCTACTGAGGAGTCAGAAGTTTACATCATGTGTTTGCTGCAATGTCATTATTTGCTACATCTGAAAGTATTTTATGTGATAGTCACGTTTTGGACTGTGATACTGTGTCTGTCAAATGTTGCTCAAGTGAAGGAAGAACAGGACTTGATTTGCAGTGACATAAGTGATCTGGGATTATATCTGCACCATGCAAGGAAGCTCCCATCAGCTGCTAACCTTAGTGCGCACAGCACACACCCCTAAAACACTCTTCTTAACTACCAGTGGGACTGGGATGCCTCTGGAATACCATTTCAATCTTGGTGGCACCAGCAGGGGACCCACCCAAGGTGCACCACTGCTGCAGTGAAGTATATGCTGCAAGCTCCACATGCAGGCATGAGGCCACCTCGGCAGGCCACTGATTCTGGCTGGAACATGGCCTCATACTCCAACCTATTAGCATTCCAACCTTTCCAACAGTACAACTACCTGTGTGGCACTAAAGTTGTGTTAATCCACAGAGCCAACAAATACAGTCTGAGTGATTCCAAATACAGTTTATGCATCCCTCCAACTGTGGACAAACTTGTGTTCTAGAACTGAAGTAGACTGATCCTGAGAAAGCATGGAAAGCTTCTGTCATTCATCAGTTTCAACTATATCTCTGCTTTATCACTACAGAGTACTTGCAAGTCTTGCCAGTGTCTAGATTCTGTTGCTACATATGTACAGCAAAGACTATGCGGAGAAATACATTCTCAACCAGCAAGCAGTTTACCTTTTAGTAAGTGTTTTAAAAACTTACTGTATTTTTACAGCACTGAATGTTCAGACCATGTGAGGGCACTAGATCCTGGGGATAAACAGTAACTCCAGAGTCCAGAGTGACAATTAAGTAATAACAGTTCAGAACAATTCAGGACATGAACAGCAAAGAGTTGCTAACCTGTGAGGTATCCTGATGTTTGCGTATCAGAAATGAACAAGTCATGTTTCTGATCTTTGAAGGCACTCCACACAGAAGAACGGGACAGAATTTCATTTACCTACAGTATTTGAAGAGATAACACAGTGAGGAAGTGCCATTTGTCACGTTGTAGGCAAACAAACCCATTTTCTATTGCCAAACAATTCTGAAGGGATTACACCAAAAAACATGGCAGTAGTTCAGGCTGCAATATGGAATTTGTGCACATTTTCAAGGAGACTTGCTTTTCTGTGTGAACTGTGCAGCTGAACACAATGCTCAAAAGAAGTTATTTAGTAACTTGACTTTATCCTTTGTTCCCCAGAAAGGTGGTAAGGAAAAGCAACTCTAGAAGCAGCCCTTAACACTCACTGACAGCTGAGGGAGAACAGCACTTTTCCTGTACTAAAGCAAGACAGGGACTACTTGGAAGAAAGACTTATTCCAAGTTTCCTCCCTTTGAGAGAGCTTTCAACAAAAGGGTAAGAGAAAGGCATTGAGAACTAGTGCAGTTACTGGGACAAATTTACTTAGATATACATCCAAAAAGCTGCTGCAGTTATGTATTTATGCAGAAAACAGAAATTTACATCTATAACACAACTTCTGAAGAGTTGTCAGTTAAAGCTAACCAGCTCATAGAACATTTCTGCAAATCTTGGGATTTATCTTTTTTATTAGTGCTCTTCACATGCGTTGAACCAATGACTTCTCCACAAGGAAGAGATGAAGAAATTCCAAACGATAATAATTTTGCAGTTGCAGAATGTTAACATTTTAGGTGGAATGATGCACATGACAGCCAGAAGATTAAACAAGGGATGTTTGGAATTTGACCTACCAAGTGTCAAAGCCCAGATAAGGACCTGTGAGTACTAACCTGTTCCCCGTACTGCAGGCTACGAGACATGGATTTCAGAGCCTTAACAATCTGAGCTTTTGTTGCAGATGGGCTTTCCAGGCTCTCAAGACCAACACCTTCAAGCAGCTTTAGAAGGTAAGGGACCAAATCTGCTTTTAAAGCCTGCAAACATACCCAAATGAGTTAACACAGACCAGGAAGTTCCATACAGATTTTTTTGTCACTAGCATTAGTGTGAACCAAAAGTGCCACGAGCTATTACTACAAATGATGAGTCCATTTTTCCTGTGCTGGAATATAAACAAGAGAAAGCAAAGATACTGTCCAGCAATTCTGTTCTATCTAGGTGTAAACTCAGTTGAGTTAGTTGGCATTCCACTACACTTTCTCAGTGGACACAACATTACCTTGTGCATTAAACTTCAATGCTCAGGTAACATCCTTGAACAGGTCTGCATTTTAGATAAAAAACTTCTTCAACAAGAAAAGCACATCAGTCGAGTGTCCAGGAGGCTTCCCAGATGCCATTTAAGTTGAGCAGCTTAAATATACCACACTTGTACAGTCTGAGAATGTACTACTTACTTGGGCTACTAAGTCAGTTTGTTCCTTCTGAAACATTCGATTCAGTGTTTCACAGGCTATCCCAACTACATCTGATCTCTTTTTCATTCCATTCATGAGAGGGCCAATGGTCTCCAGTGATGCCATTGCTCTAACACAAAGCTGTAGGGAGATAAACATCCTGAGGACTTTATTTTATGCCAAGATTAATGGCTATTGCAGATATGGCCAGCAAACACCATAAATTTCTCAGTGTTTAATCTAGCAATTTTCCATTAATTAACCATAGGTCCCTGCTCACTTGCTACACTGTATTTATAGTTAGAATAATGCCCTTTTATGAACACTACTAACAGTACAAATAACTCCAGCTATGCTTTTCTCCCCTCAAGCACTTAGATATTTAGTACCTCATTGTCTGACAGTATGTGCATGACACGAATGGCACTTTTAGGAATGGCATTGTTCTTGTGATTCATAGCCTGGATTATCTTGTGAAGATGACCAAGAGAAGGAACTTGATCAGCTAGCTGAGGCTGAGCACTGAACAGGCACACAGTTGCTGTGGTAATGGTTTCTAAAGTTTCCCCCTGCAGAAAATTGAAAATCAACAGAAAATATAACTTAGTAAAGCCTTATGTATCACCATAATAATATTTTTCACTTGCTTTGCATTATAGATTTTTTTCCCTAGTGCTTTTATATCACTTTGCTCTCAAACCGTTAAAACTACAAGTTAAGAAGATGATTACCAGCTCCAATAGTGGCAAACATTCACTAGCTCCACAAAGACAGATCACACAGGAATTCCTAAGTACTATTTCCAGCATCTTGAGAATCCAGGATCTGGCTAAGTTGCTTGGTGGAAGAATTGACAGCATGGATGTTTGACTGACCACCTGAATTCCTAAAGGATTCTGCAGTCTGTGCAGAAGCACTGGTCATGCCTTGTGTATTCTGCATGCCTCTACAAACTGCTATCACATCTTTGTAATAAAGATGCCTGTTTTGTTAAACATGCTAGTTAGTTTCCACCCTGCAAGTCTAACACAGAATCTGTCTGAACACTGTTCAAAAATTAATTTTCAAATTGTAACACATTTTCTGTACTCATTACACTAACTGTTAGGTGGCAGCCTTCTGCAGGTCACACAATTTATACCAGAGTGGGAAGCTAGTGTTACAGAAGGACAAGAGAAGTCTCAAGAGCAGAAAATTTTTAGGTGGAGTTGAACAAGTGCCATTTTTTTTTGATTGGTCAGTCATGGAATAATTAAAAGACACTTCATTTGTTAAGCCTTATCTCTAGCACAAAGTAAATCTCTAAGACTTAACTGAAGCTAATTCTATGGCTTCTGGGACTTTAAAAACCTTGACTCAGGTTCAGAAGTTGCCTAAATATATCAACATGCTTTTACAGAGAGTCAGAAAGAAGACAGAAAACCCCATTTATGACGGGAAGAAAGTGTAAGAGTCTAAGTTAATCAAACACTGAAAGACTGAAAACTTAAGAATGCTAAACAAATTCAAAGAAAAAAAAAATCATCTTACATGGGGGTTATTTTTCTCCAGTAGCTCAGTAAACTCTTCCAACAGTGCAATGAGAAATTCTCTTGGTTTCCGTAAAACCCAGGCCGGCTGGGCAATAAAAATCCTGAGGAAGACTCCCCCCACTGAAAGTTCACCTTCTGCCTCACCATACACCACAGCAAAGTCTTCAGGCAGCTGTTGAATTGTAAAGTAGAAGTTATTGACAAGGGCATTTGGGAGATCTAAAACTGTTTCTCTAAGTGGTCAGGTTCACTAACTGTATTCTCTTAAACAGAGCTGTGCAAGACCAATAAACCTTCATCTTGAAAGAACATGAGGTAAGAAGTAACAGTAGATAGAACAGTGCAGTGCAGGCAGTACCTCTACAGTGAACTCTCCTTTCAAAGAACACAAGTAACTGAACCTACAACTGCAACAGTGACAAACCCTAATTCAAGAGAAGCACCAGCAACAAGGCTGATGATACAACAGCCCTTTCCTTCCTTTGCACACTTCAGGGAAATGTTTCTCACCACCAGTCTAGGGAAGTTTTCAGTTTTCATCTGGATCAAAAAAGACATCATGATGTGTTTAGAAACTACTTTAATGTTGAACTAGAGGACTGTTGGGAGGAAGTCATGTCTAGCCTTTCACAGACACTGGGAATCACTTCATACTCAAACATCTCATTGATGGGCCTGATGCAAGGAAATGGCTAAGGACTCAAACATTTTTGAGACCCAGTGACTTATAAAGTTATTCACATTTACCAAGAGCAAGTTTACTATGGCTATGTAGTGACTGGACTTTTTTCAGCAAACCAGTATTCTCCTTTGTTGCTGACTTTCAATGAGTTTTAGAATGACCTCAACTATCAAGAACAGTCACAGTATGCTGACAGTGTTTTTACCAGTAAGTGTCTAATGTCAAGGTGCAAGCAGTAACAAAAGCATCAATTCAACATTAAACCAGTTATGTTTTCAGTTAGGAACAGTTATGTTCACAGCAGAGCAGTGAATTCTTGTTAGTACCAGAAACAGTATACTTTTACCTTCCAGTTACTGTCAGGGTTGTCCCTCTGAAGTTTAAAGTGCCTTTAAAAAGAAAGTAAGTTTTAATGAGCAGAGAAAGAAGCAGCTGTCTTCTCTCAGTCTCCCTCCATCATTATCAAGCAGCTCCAGTTTCTAAGCCCCATTTTACCCCCATTGTATCCCTCCAAATCCTACAGCAGCGAGCAAATACCTGGACTGTGCACAAACTGCACCTGCATTCACTGATTTACACATACAGTACACAGTGAACAAGTTTCTTTCACTGAAGTGTGACTTGCAAGAATTCTACTTTTTACAGGCAGAGCTCTGTCTCACAGTTCTTCTACAGCAACTCTTGTTTGCTGCCACTAAGTTATCTCAGTTAAAGATAATTGAGTCAGAAGGTTTCCACATACTCAAGCATCATTTCTCGAACTGTGGTTGATACTCTCTCCCTGGAGCTGTCATTCCAAATTAATTCTGGATTTTCATGGGTTCCCTCAAAGAGATGAACAGCAGCTTCAGGGTTGTCTCTCATGGCATCCATGAAGACTCCAGGTAAAAATTTCATTAGTGTGATTCTAACCTAGAAGAGATGAACATAAGTGACATTTAGTATATTATATGACAAACTAACTGACAGGACAAACTGATAGAAATGGAAAACTCCACAGCGTCCAACTGACTTTAATGCTAGAATTGTCAAGTGCTAGACCATAACACCACAAAATAAAACAGTTCCATCATATCAAATAGCAATAACCAATGACACTGAAATCTAGGTCTCTACTGTTAAAGTCATTCCAAATGGAAACCAAACTGCTTATATAAGTTACTGTACATACAACAGCTTCTAGAAGTCTGCTTACAGATTAAAAGTTAAATTATTTTGAAAAAGCCTGACTGCTCCTTACATGAGCATTTCAGATACAGAAGAGGATTTTTTCTTCATCTTTAGGGAGATGCCATCAATATCAAGAAAGAGTTCCAACATGAGCTGTTAAGATTCTTACCTTTGGACCCACCAGCTTATCTGCAGTCATTTTGGCAAAAAGCTCTGCCGTTTGGGCTCGGACCTGTGGATGAGTTGAGTTGCAAAACATATCTAGTAAGTAGATTAACGCACCTGTAACAAAGAGATAGGGAGCATTCAACTTTTTTTCCTGTTCACAAGTAGTAGAAATTCTCCAATTCCACACTGATTATTTTAAAGGGAAGAGTGGCCACTCTATGCATTTTAAGTCCATTGTTGCAGAAACATTTGCTTTCAGTGTAGTACTGTACCTTTTGCCATGGCCTCTTTAATTATTTTTGTGCTAGATGTCAAAGCATACAAAGTTTCAAGGACAAGCTGCCGACCTGTCAAAATAAAGAGCATTAAGAACTTTGTGTCACAGAATATGAATAAACAAAGATAAATGTAACCAAGCTTAACAGAAAACTGTATCAAAACTGCAATAAAGCTTTGGACAATTACAAGCTTAGGGATTTCTAGCTACACCACGTTAGTTAAGGAATGTCAAATCAATCACACATTCTAATACAGCATAACTTGTTAATTAGATGCTAATTAGCTAAATTCCCAGGAATAATTTGTCAATGGAACACTACACAATACAGAAGCAATCAGAGTACCTGAAATTCATATGATTCAGGTCACACATTTGAGACAAAAAACTGGTCACACACAACATTTTTATAAACCATCCTTGTTAGCTGTGGATATGACAGTCACTAATGTTTAAATCAGCAGACAGAAGTGACTTAGCAGCGTATCATAGGGCCTGTGTGATGACAGATACGGTATAAATTTTGCATTTGTTTAAAAAACTATCTATTTCTATTCTTGCTTCCTGTCATCTTCTTTAAAAAAAAAAAAAGATGATTCCTCTTTGGTAGCTCTGACTTTCTTATCTAGAAGGGGAATAACTGATAGCTGAAGAATGTTATTAGGACCAGGCATAGAAACACCATGTTTCACTAAGGATGTATTGCAGTACTGTCTTTACTGCTCTCATTAATAGCTGAGCAACTGGAATGGAGCACAGCCGACAGCTAGGAAGCCTGAGGAAAGCTTTGTTCCAATATATATATGTTCTTACCGTAGTTTCTCTTCATAACCCAGCACTCCATCCTATAAAGCTAAGACCATTTTAACCTAAAACTCTGTGCTTATTTCAGCCAGTTGCATTCTTGTAAGTTTCTGAGTTAGAAACCCTTTGCCTTGCAAGATGGAGAGTCCCATGGTACCTACTTGAAGGTAAGGAATGCAGGAGTGCCAATAAGTTAGCAAGAACCATTGCCTCAGCAATGTTGTTAACACATTCTTGATTACTTGTTACTATGTTGACTACCTGCAAAAGATCAGAAACAGCACTTGATCACATTTCAACCATTCAGACGCTTCTCAGAAAACCCAGTGTATGAAGTCAGCCAACTCACCCGTCAACAGAGCTGATACTTACAACATTTATTCCTGTCACCAAATTGTTTTGTCTCTTCAGGCAAGAAGAATGCAAAGACACAGGCATGAAATATCACATGTTCCTCCAAGGAGGAACTGACACCTTGGAATCCCAATCTTAGTATTTTTTAGATGCTACTCTAATAGCTACACAGTCAGGTTTGTTTATGGTGATTATGTAAAGCATCCAGACAGGGAGGTTGGGAGTTTGTGGGGGTTGGTTTGTTTTTTGGTTGGTTGGGGTTTTTACCTCCAGAGCCAACTGCTGCACCAGGCCAGCTCCATGAACACGCAGAAGGGAGAATATCAACTTAAAGTGCCCTATGCATTCACACTCAGAACCTGCAAGAGACCAAATAAGTTACTCTCCATGTTAGCCAAGGCATTCACTGAAAGCCAATTCCCACGGCCATATTTTACTACACAGACAGGTGTTAAAGACTACACAGCTGTATGTAGTCTGCCACAGTAGTTGCAACAGCTCATACAGGACAGCACCTGCTACAGAGCTAGAAAATTATGAACTCCTCTCTATTAATCTAGCTTCCACAGAATTTCAGGTCAACAGTATTTCAAAAACAGTGGGTAAACTCCTCTCTCTAAAGAAAGTAACTGATATAGTTCTTGGACTACCTAGTTACTTGCATTCTTACAAAAAAACTAAACAAATTCCATAATTTCATTATTGACCATCAAAACCTACTGTCTTCAAATACACTTGTCCTTTTCAGAATGTTCCAGCTGAGAGCAGGGTTGCTATCTCCAGCAGAAGAGCTGCCTTCAGGTTTACAATTGCAAACACAGAACATCCTAACCAGATATTATTAGATAACAGTATCATGGTTTGCTTTTACAAGTAGCATATCATACAGTAGGAAAACATCCTAATCATTTATCTCACACTTTTCCAGTCTGATATCTGCTCATTAAACTTTGCTGCCCACTCTCAAGAGCATCTTCTCTTGCTTTACTACAGCCCTAATACAGGTGCCATTTGGGTGTTTACGAGCATACAGTACTCAGTTCAAGGAGGATTTTTTGATGCAAGGAAGTTTAAAAATCAGTTGAAGATTCTTTGAAGAATTACAGAATGTTTCTTTCAAGAGGTTTAAGTCTTCCTTGCAACAGCAGGATCAAATTACAGTTAAAACCTAATGATTCAGAGATGAAAACAGATAAGGCTTGAACTTTAACCAAGATTTTGCTACATCTACTGACAGTGTTCTCCAGGTAAGGAAAAAACCAGCAAGCTTATATGGCTTACCAACAATGTTAAAATCTGTAAGCAAACAAAAAAAAGCTTCCTTCTCACTGGAAGATAAAGACTACAGAGGTTCAGAGTTTTTAAGGTTGTCCACAGAAGAGTATACTGGGGAAATTCAGTTCTAAGCCTACCTGGGTTGTGTTTTATGACATTTCTCAGAGCCTCCAGGGCCATTTCAACTCTCCGTAAGCGATCTCCATGTTGATTGGACTCCACTTTCCCAGTCTGAGTTATCGCCATGAGTGTATGAAGGTACTGTGCTTGTGAGCCTACGTAATCCAAGAGGCTTGCAGCAAATGCTTTAGGAAGCTTTGAGGTAGAGATGACAGCATTTTTAGCTGTGTGATGCAACAGTACCCACAGCAGAAGAAAATGTATCCAAATAACTTCTATATTTCACATATTCCTTTCTTCCAGACAGGCAACACTTCTCTATGATCACTATAACATCTGGATCACATTAAGCCCTATTTCTAGTAAACATACACTGAAAAAACTGCCACTACTGCAATAGGTGTGTGTTTGCCCATATATATAGATTGATTGCAAAGCAAATAGGCAGAATCACCACCTCCTGGAATTACTGAATCAACCCAAGTGTCTGCATCACAAGCTTGTAGAGAGAAGTCATGAAAACATCTGAAGAGCACATCTTATGATAGATTTTTCCTTTTAGTTTATTCTGCTCCAGTAAAGAGATTTCTCATAACATGCTGATCTTGAAGGAAATTTCCAAAACATTTTGTATTTTCTCCATTCTGTTTGCACTGACAGATAGATAAACAGGAAGAAGTAGCATTCCAAACCCTAGTTTTAACATGAAGATTTTTAGCTACATCTCACCTCTAGTTGGAAGGTAGGGACCTCATTGTAGACTCTAACAAAAATCTCTCCCACAATAAGTTCCTTTGCATGGTCACTGAAGACAAAGTCAGATCCATAGGTCTTGTCACAATCACCCTTTAAGCAGAGATAAGCAGCACAAGCTCAGACAGAAAACAATCTTGTAGGAAGTGTAAAGCTATAATCCGATAATGAAATAGGCAATACTTGAACAGAAAACTTAATGCTTCAGCAAGTCAGAAGCTCAGACTGAAACATGACACAAAATGAACTAGCAAACTCTTAGAGCTTTTCTTTTAAAAACTATAGAATAAAGAAAGTAACTTTGGGGTAGAAAACAATGGATATTTGTATTAACCATAAAATTGCATCCCAAGAGGATACAGAAAAACACAAAACCGTTTTTTAAAAAAACGGTACTGGGATTTAAAGTAAAGAGTATCTTACTCTCTTAATCATGCTTTCTTGCTGAGATTCCAAAAACTCAAGTAATTCAGCTCGTGTCCCATTGTTCCAGATCAAGTAGGGGTTCTCTGTGTTACTGTTAAGCATCTTCAGAGTCTAAGAAAAGGAAATTACACGATGTAATACATTTACAACAGTTCTGGATTGTTATGCACAGTAATCAGCATGTTTCATGGTATCAGTCAATCCAATCTTATTAACAGCTAGACTAATTACAGAAGCAAGTTTAAAGTGTGAAATCTCCCATACTGGAGAAACATACAGGAAAAACAGTATGTGCAAGTTATGTGGTGAAGTGCAATCTAAATTTTAGTTTTTATTCTGCTCTGAGACACACTTCAGATTCTCCATCCGCTTTTGACAGTGAGCAGCAACTACCTGCAATATCTCTTTACAGACGACTTCCTTGGCACCACCTTTAAGGAGTTTAAATTTACCTTTGCTCTCCATCATCACTATATCCTTAAGCTTTGAACAATTAACTCCACTTTTTTGTTTCTGTATTTGTTTTGCAAATATTATTCTATAAAGCACTGTTGCTGTCCATTGTGTTTGAGGCTGAACCAGTTTCTTTTCCCTGCAGTTACCTCTACTGCAAGTAGAAATCACACTGCTGTTCTCAGTATCAAGTTGGTCTAAGAGTTCAGTGTTTTAGAAGTGACCAGCTACTCCTTTTATAAATCACTAGAGAAAGTTTTGGCCAACAGATGCTTACCTCAGTAGGACTAACCACAGCAAGTTTTCTTGCAATGTAGGGTGTCAACATTCCAGCCAAGCTTTTCCTGATTGTTGGGTTTTCAGGGGTAGCTTGTTCGTCAGAAAGATACCCTCCAAGGCGACTCAAGGCCAGGAGACTGAGCTTAGCAAGGCTATTTGCTACCTCCTGAAAAACATGGAGACAGTTTGAGAAAACTTAGAGGTTTCTTCTGATAGCAAAAATTTACTTTTATACTGTTTGCTATAGATTAAGAGTGTCTTGCATTAAGTCCATTAGAAACCATGGGTTTTGGCAGCTTCAACAGTTGAACACTTTAAAAAACCAAAAAAACCAAACTCTAAGAGCATTCATCACTATACAAAAATTCCCTTCTAAAATTCTGTTGATGTTACTCTTCATGCAATTCAATGATTCTAACATATACTTGAATACACTTGGTCTCTTAGTAAGAGATGGCAAACAACAGCTACCTGGTGGTTTGAATCTTCACTCTTCTGAATCCCGCTCTCCTCCAGCGTATAGTCATAGTTGAAGAGGTAACCCAGTAGGTACCACAGAACTCCAGCTTGGAACAAATGTGTTTGTAGCCAGTAATCTAAGGCAAAGGAGCTAACACACTCTACTCCTAAAGCGGCTACTCGTGGTATGGTCTGAGGGGAGAAAAAAGAAGTTTGCCTTAATACCTGTAACCAAAGAATGCCAACTGGTTTCTGTAGATTTAAAAGCCAAAACTTGCTAATTCTGCAGTACTATCTAAGCAGCCCACAGATGAAAACTGAAGTAGACATAATTTCTGCAGCTGAAGTATTTGGTAATCAACAACATGGCTAATTAGTCAGCATCTTTCAAAGAGAACTGTACTTGAATAGTTACTTCATATGATTAGAAAGCAGCATTGATGAACTGCTGGAAAAACAATTAAAAACAGAGATAGAGATTCCCAGGTGAGTTTTTTATGGCAATACATGTGTCCTGCAGGGACTAAAGAACACACAAGCATATACAGTCAATTACTAGAATCTGGTTTTAGTCTGTTTTCACACACCCCACATGAAAAGTTAAAGATAAGCTTTTCTTTCTTAATTCAGACAAAATTCAGCTTTTTTATAACATGAGGCAAGTTCAAAAGAGCTGAACGGCAAGAAAACTCCTTGAACACTGTTCCCAGAGTCTATGCCGACTCTAGAGTCTATCTGCTTATGCAAGGTCTAGTTGTAGCACTTTTATTTGCTGATTTAGTACAGTAAGCCAAGCTGCCTGATGTGTCAGTTAAAAGGCAAAAGTAGCTGAATCTTTAGAGTGGCTGCAATTCGAATCTACAGTTTAAATTGATTCAAACACAAGTATTGAAACAAGGCAGTTGAGTTTTGTATCTCATGATTTGCTGGGATCTTACAGAAGGGTTTGACCAGTCACTGCAACTATAAGGAAAGGCTGAGAGAATTGGGTTTGTTCAGCCTGGAAGAGAGAAGGCTTTAAGTTGACCTAATTGTGGCCCTCAAGTACCTGAAGGGAGCATGCACAGAAGGAGAGGGACTATTTACAACTGTATGAAGTGACAGGACAAGTGGAAAAGGCTTCAAACAGAGAGAGTAGGTTTAGATCAGGTATTAGGAAGTATTCTTCACTGTGAGGGTGGTGAGGCACTGAAACAGGTTGCCCAGGGAAACTGTGAATGCCCCATCACTGCTAGTCTTCAAGGCCAGGCTGGATGCGGGTCTAGGCAACCTGGTCTAGTGAAAGGTGTACCTGCCCTTGGCAGGGGGTTTGGAATTAGATGAACTTAAAGTCTCTTCCAAGACAAACCACTCTATGATTCTATGACTGTCTTACCTGCCCCAAAAGCAGAATATTCCCCTAAACATTTAACAGTTAAACACCCATTTGGACAAAGAAAAGGAGCACTCACCTTGCCGTAATACAGCAGTCTACAGAGGTCCTTAATTATGTTAGGCATTTCTGTAATCTTCTCTCTGCATTCCTCAAACTGAGCTGCTACACTGTAGCATTTACTAATGTATCCACATACCTACAAAACACAGTATTTTATTGGTTACAAGTGGAGGAAAAACGTAAGTTTACAATTGTATTTTTAACATATACAATACTAGATCAACATTTTTATTTTATATACACACATATTTGTGTTTATTATCATATTATACATATACATACACCATGTAGTCTTCTGAGAAGACAATACACTCAATTAAAGCTGCTGCTTTAAACTCACCTGTACAGACATATCATCTGGCTTGCTAGAACGAGTCAAGACTGCTACACAACGATTAAATGCTTCTTGCAATACCTGTGAGGATAGGATGATGCACAAGCTCAGTCACAACAAAAAGAGGTAAAAGACAGCAAAACCAAAACATTAGCTGGTAAAGTAATTTTTAATGGCTGAAGTGAAACATTTGACAAAAATCTGCTGCTTGCATAAATGGTTTGTAGTGCAAAATTCCTTATAAGTGCTAGTAATAATGTTTGATGCTTTAAGAGCTGCCAGTCTTCTCATATGTGAGCTAGTATCTCAGTCAGTGTGCACATGACACTGAGTTGTGTGGGAGTGTGGATCTGCTGGAGGGTAGGAAAGCTCTACAGAGGGATCTCGACAGGCTGGACAGCTGGACTCAATGATCTTCAACATCTTTTCCAACCTAGATGGTTCTAACAGTGTAATATGTGCAATGAAAAGGCCTTCTGCTCAAGTGACTTGTTCACGTTTATCTATTCTTTCACATAAAAAATACAGCAGTTCTGTAAAGGAGTAGAGAAACTTCACATGTAGCTTGCTTATCCACAGTTCAATAGACAAGCCTAGGTCCAGGAAAGGGTATACTCTGCAAGATGTTTCTCCTACTGTATCCAGAATATCTGAGATGTCAAGAATAACAGATTTCTCAAGACCAAAAGTGATTCTCTATTACATCTGATTTCCTAGGCATTGAGGATCTAAGATTTCTAGCTACAGAAAAGTTAGACTAAAAGCATGCATTTCAACATATTTCTTTACATTTACCTCAATTCCACTTTCTCTCCTCAGTTCTTCTGCATTTAATGCTGAACAACTGACAGTATGAAAAGCAAGTTCTGTAGCAGCAGGCAACAGTGGAGATTCTTTAGAAAACAGAAGGTCATCTGATGTTTCAATGGTAATGGTCTTTATCAGCATAGGATAGCCTGCATACTTGTAAGGTTTCAAATCTGAAAGAGAAAATTAAGTCCAAGTTTAGCATATACAGAGTCTAAGCAATTTAAGCCACCACAAAATTATTGGGGGAAGATATATCAGATATATAACGACTAGGAAAGGAACCCAACACCTGGGGAATCTGGAAGAAGACTGAGCAGTCCACACAATCCAACTCTACTTCACATAGAACTGCACATGCTACAAGCTAACAGAGCTTCCCAGGAAGAACTCATTCAAGATCAAAAAGGCTTGTCTCCACCTCAGTAAGCCCCCAAGCTCAGAGCCTTCCCAACGATGCCTGTCTCTCTCCAGAGAAACTCAAGTATAGCTTGGTCTGTGTCTTAAGGCATGACTGACTAACAGTAAGCCTGTAAGAATTTTGTCCAGTTTGACACAACAATTTTAAGTTTTAAATTGCATTTTTCATTCCTGTAGAGTTCAGCAGTGCTAAAGAATAATTTCATTTCTCATATGGAGCCAACTGCAAGCCAACAGGTTTAAGTCTATACTAATGCTGCCCCTAGCTCCACAGAAGTGACAGGACTATGATTGCACATGAGGTTCTTAGTTTACCATTATAATGTAACGCACAGAGAAACACTGGGGGTTCTGCAAGAACTGGACATGGCAGCAGCTACCAGCCTGGGACTGTAGCTGGAGCCAAGTGTTAGGGTGCTCTAGATATCCCTCTTTCCCAACTGAGCAATGAGATAAGTTGTGTTGCAGTACATTCACCCAAGGACTCTTAACACTGGTAAGAATTCCTGCAAGAATGGCTCATTGTCAATAGCCAGATGAGTGTAATCTCATGTACAACCAGCATCTGGATGACTAAGTACTAGAAAGGATTTTTCTGCATCGATGGAATTCTCCATACAGAGGAAGATTCAAACTGCTGCATTGAAGCAGAGCACTTCAAAGAGCTATTCATGCTGTTTTGAATTTTTACAGCAGATAAATTTATTTCACAGAAGAAAAAGTCCTATTTTGAAGCCCCATACCATAGGTACCTAATGTTGTGGCAAGTCAGAAACCAAATCAACAGACCATAGACTCAAGAAGATAGGAGATTAAAGCTAACTGAAATGACCACTAAAGAAACAAACATAAAACTCTGAGGCAGCATGCTTACCTTCTTTATGTCTGTTGAAGAGGATGCTTTGAGTTTTCAAGATCAAAATTATGTTTTCTGGATCTGGCCCATCTATCACCTTGGCAGACTTTGTGCATAAAAACTCATATGCTTTATTAACTTTTTCAAACATATCCTGCAAATAAGGAGAAACAGCCATAAGTGTTGTTAAGAACCCTCTAAATTACTAGACCATCAGTTTAAGTGCAAATAAAATAAAGCATTTCAGGTTATGAGCAACAGCACTAGCTTTGTTGCCTCACTGCACTTCAGGAAATAACTGCAAACACTGGTTCATGTATTAGTTTTCTATGACAAAAGCAGTAAGTACAGTTGGATTGTGAGAATGAGCAGAGGATGAAGTCAGTCTCTGAAAGAGAACAAATTGCTTGTTTAGGTCCTGTGTAACTCTCTAAACAAGACCATTTCTGAGATGCCAGTCTGATCTGACTACACCAGTTTATTTGTAAAAATCCTAAATCCTTGAGTGATATTAGTTAAATTATTAATCTGTAGCATTAATCTGTATTTTAGCATTCATCCAGGGCATAGCTTTTAAAAGGAAGAAAGACAATTTCAGTGTGCATTTCAAAATTCTTAATGTACGTAGTAGCCGAATATGTCCCCATTTTATTAAGACAATAAATTTGTGCTATACATACCCTGCCTTCTGGATTCTTGTCTGGGTGGTATTTTTGAGCCAGCCTGAAATAAGCTTTCCTGATCTTGCTTTCATCATTTCTACAATAAAACAAGTTCCATCAATTATATTTAATAACAAAAAAACAGAAACAACCACAGCAAAACCAGCCTGGGGTTCTGACAACAGTACTAACTGTAACTGCAACTTTTATTTTTGAGTGAAAACTACAAAGCTCTCCTATTTCCTTTTTAAAACCCTGCTTCATCATCTTATACTGAATGGGGGGGTAATCACGTGATCACAATAGGAAGAAATTTTAGAGACTGAAAGTACCTATATTAGGTACTCTTGTACCTAATGTACTAACCAGAAGGTGCTCAAAGTTTTTCAGTATTTCAAATGAAGGACCTAAATGAGCTAAAGTGTTAAAAGTTAGTATTTCATCATTTACAGTAAATGTACTGTTCTTGAAGATAAACACAAACTGCTGTTGGTTCACTTCTAGAGACCTGAAGTCAAACCAGTGGCAAGACAGGACACAAAAAATTTCTAAGGATAAAATCACCAAGGAAAAGGGCATTATGGGGAAGGGAGAAGGATGATTACACAAAAAAGCTCCTTAGAACATATTCAAGTTCTGCTTTATTCTTTGCTCACTATGGTTGAGTCTGAAGCTTGTCCTTTAAAAGAGCAAAGCTCGAAGCATTCTTTTCCCCATTTTCAGCTTATCTAAACACTTAAACAATTGTTTTCTCAAACACTGGAATTGCATTTCCAAGCTTTGTTTCTTTTTAGCAAAGCAATCCTCCACTGTGAAAGAAGAAGTGCTACACGTGACTGAGCTGGTACCACTAACTCATTCCAAGTACAGAGATTAGAAACTTCAGTTTGCTCAGTGCATGAAGTTTACATAAAAGTAGTTATACAACTTTAAATCCTGAAGACAACTTACTGGCCTTGTCCTCTGGGTAGGTTAAGAACTTCATAAGCATCATCTATTGACATGGTAGGTGGCTTCTTCTCCACCTCCTTCTTCCAAGCTTCTAGGGTATCTTTCAACAGTTTAACCTCAAGAATTACAATTTATTAGTGTTTAATTTATGCTGACACCAATATACATAATTTCTAAAAAAATGTTGCTTTATTAATGAATCCTTATTCAAGATAAAAGCACCTTGAGATTAAAATGACTATGTAAGAGTGAAATTAGAAGATGGCAAATCACTTAAATAAGATGCAGCTCACATCATGATACTATAAAAACTGCAAAGCTGCATGAATAAATACAGCTGCTTAGACAGATCCAGTCCGTAGACACGCATCAAAAAGAACCCTTCAGTTAAGGTGCTGACATGTTAGCTTAGTTTCTTCTGCAGCGTGGACAAATAAGAACCCCAAAATAATGATTTCCATTCCCTCTCCTTGCTCCTAAAATAAGATTCACTGAAACACTCTCTGAAGTTTCTTGGATGCTTGATTTTGCTATTTAAGTAGTCACCACAAGAAGGATACACTTATGGGGTTGCTATGTGGAAAAAACACTGTGCTGCTTCAAGATAAAGTAGGATTTAATGTATTTACTTGTGGACCAAAATTCATGATAAAAGAGTTACTCGCAACAAACCTAGCATTTGATTTTGTTAATACTTCAGGACTTTTTGTTAACTTTTAGGACTGAAAGATCAAGGACTAAAGGAATCCTAAAATACTTCTTACTTACTGGATCTTTAATTGGCCAGTCTGGAAATCTGAGTGTATCACAAAGATGCTTGAGGTAATAAATGTTACAGAACAGCTCATTTTCCAGTTGGGGATAGTTGATAACTGGGATGGGACAGTATTGGTAGAGGGCTCTTGTATTGCTCTGAAGACGAGGGGTGAAGTCAGCAAGATGAGCAGCAATCTTCTCTATCATTAGACGCCTAAAAGTTACAAAGTTTAGTTTAACACTTGCCCAGCAGTCCTCAATCCTCACTCACTGTACAGGCATGTTCAATGATTTCTTCTGAAAAGGTTTTCCTTAGAAGTTTCCCACATTTCAGTAGGGATTTAGATTAGGATTCTGTCCTTTTCTATTAGAGAGCTATTTAAACACCATGAAAATAAGTTTACCAAAAACAATTAAAAGTGATATTTTGCCTTTCTCAACATCTCTTTACTTTCTGGAAGACCCTAATAGGTACTGAAACATTAGAGGTATATCACAGAGGTAAGTGCTGGTAACAAAAAGTTATAAATGAGTAAGTATAAAGCACTTGACATACACAGTCAAGTCTCCATTCACAAAAGTAACTTACGCAAGATATTCACGGAAATATTCCCCTTCCCACTGCCAATTCTGCTCTCCCTTACCCTGGTTATTTTTGGTTGAAGCAGAGCGCAATGCAGGACATTACCCTTGCAGAAAGCAAACAAGAGGAAGCCATGGAATCCAGATATTTTCAGCTTTCTCTAAGAATGTCAAATACCTCTTCAACAAACTGTAGTTCAGATTTATTTGTCCCTCTGACAGAAAACAGTTACCTCATTTCATTGCTCCAAATTGCTTCCGGAGTGTCAAATTCTCCAAGGAATATCTCAGAAAATTTTTCTGGTTCATAGTTTTCTAAATAACACACCATTGCTTCAGGAAGAATATGTCCAAGTATACTTCTTTGAACTATATCTTGACTTTTTGTCTACAGAAGAGATCACATGGTCATCTCAAAGGTAATTGAATGCTGCCCTACCAACTAATTTGAGACCAAAAACTCTCCCCCTTTTCCCTTATAGTGCTAAAATTCTAGTTAAAACAACTACAGGTAGTCTGCAAAACTATTTGGAAACAAAGGTAGTTACTGTTGCAATCTACTCACTTCTTCAGACTTGAAAGCTTGTTTTGTATGTGTGTATTTCAAAAACCTAGAAGAGAAACAGCAGTTATTTTCTTTTTGTTTGATACTTAGGTACCTTTGAATAGTAAGCAGACCAATATAGTCCAGCTGGCAGGTATTACGCATTTATTTTGAGATAAAAGAGTAACTGCAACAGTTGCATGAATTTCTGTACTATGTTCATTAAATCCTTGGGAACTCCATCAAGCTAAGCACTCCCATGGTATAAATGTTGCCTTATGTTCATCATTTCAGTTTGAAAATCTTGTTGATGAAAGCTGGTTTTCTACACACACAAAAAAAGATGCTGATAGAGACACAGACAACCTCTGTGCTGTTAGATCATCACTGCAGGGATGAAACAAGATGATTTTAGACTAACTGCTGACAGTTCTATTACACCAGAGTCATCATGGAAGCATGCAATCATTTCCCAATGCATTTCACTGTACAAGAAACTTAACGGGAATTGTAGGACAGCTTTTTATGAACTATTGCATTTAGAAGAAAAGTACTGAAATGAACTGCAATAGCCACCTGCATGCGCAGTGCATTATTGGGAAGTACAGACTGATTTAACTGTTTTAGGCTTCAATATTGAAAGAGGCTATTAGATTTTTTAAACCCTTTCAATAGCTGCCTACTAGCAAAAGCAACATCAGCATATATGTAGCCTGTGTTACCGTAGCTTTTTAGTGCTTGTAATTGTTTACAATAAGGTATGCCCAGTTGTACTGTTAGAACTGTATCATCAGACATGTTCTCATTCCCTCTCTGGAAGGATCATAAGCAATTCACTTTTTAGTGACTGACTAGATCACATGGAGGCAATTCTTCTACAAGAAGATTTTCATGTTGGTTCTAGTAAGCCACACATCCCAGAGCATGTAGAGATGTAGAGCAGCAGTCCTAAACATGACTGGTCAAGAGGTACTTTTGGCTGTTCTTTTTCCTCACCTTGCAATAGGAAGTACATTGGAACCTGTATACATCATGATGAAGAAGAATACTCCACTCAGATAAAAACGAGGTAACTGAGGGTTGTCTTGCATGACATGAGAGAGCAATACAGCAACTTTCTCCACAAGGATAGGATCAAAAGTCAGTAGCAGCTGAAATCAAACACAAGCATTTATATTAGCTGCAAGTATGCAAGTTATCTAGCCAAAACTGAAGTTTTAACTAATTATTGGGACAACCCAGAAACTTACAGGAATTACAGTTAAAGAATACATCAGCTTAAAAAGAACAAGTATCAATCAAAGAATATTTATAGTTGAAAGGGACCTCTGGATATCATCTTGTCAAACCCTTCTGCTAAAAGTACGGTCTTCTAGACCTGGTTGATAAAGACCATGTCCAGGTGGCTTTTAGTATGTCCAAGGATGGAAATATTTCTTTATGAGATATTGACTGAAAAGCTTGACATTTGCAACAACACCCTATGAAATGAACAACTGCTTGGTCAGAGATCTGTGCAATGTTACAATTGTTCTTTGATGTGTTTGCTCCACCTAAAGTATTCACATGTGTAAGATGGCAGGGTAAGTCAAACTTTCACTCATTTAAGTACATTTTTGAAGAGTTATTTACCTGAGTGATATGAGGAAGGCAAGTACTATCTGTCAACAGCCTTTTCACTCTAGGCAGAGGTCTTATAATAGCATTATCTTGATCCCTAAAAAAATCAAGTAGTGCAGCAGTAAGCACATGTGTGCCTTTTCTCTTTCAAGAATGAACAATTTTATTAAGCATAAGTATTAGACTATTGAAGCCATATTCTTTGTCTTTTTTAGTTAACTTCAAAGTTTGTTGTTAGACTTGGTAAGTGTGGTTTAATGTCCTGCATTAAAGCAGTTTTGTTTAAGTTAAACAAGAGCCTGTCTATAGCATTAGAAATGCACAAAGCTTGTGCATTCATTCTTGCACAATACTAGTATTGTCTCATTTACAAACTCTCTATTTGCCCACAAAATTAATTACTAGCATGTAAAAGGCTCTTTAATAGAGTTCCTTAATGTACTACTTTCCAAGAAAAGCTTTAAGACAGAATTTATGAATTTATGTATCTGCCAGATAAAATTAACCCCTTCTGCTGAAAATCACTGTTTACCTGCTGGGAAAATATCCACACATGGTGATGAGCATGTTGAGGACAAGTGTGGCAAGGTCAGTCTCATTCAACACAGGCTGGCCGCTGGCAAGCAAGCACCACTTCAGCTGAGGGATGACCTGTAAGGGTCGCCAGCCATCCATACCCTGAGCCCAGCAACGAGTTTTTGAAGTCAGCTTTCCATTGTTCCATAGTTCCTGCATCTATTGCAAGATTAGAGATGAATTTAGTTTATTCAGCATTCAGAGCCACCTTTGCTTCTAAACGCCCACACTCATGACAAGCTTTTAACTGCTGTATGTCAGACTATTATAGTTGCATGAAATTTCAATGTGTTTATAACTCTATCATAGAATCACGAAGTAGGTGTCAGATTATGTTGCAACTGAGGCAAGAAGGGATAGGCAGTCTTACCAAAAAGTCTGTAGTTCTTGGCACTACACCAAGTCTCTTATCTAGCTTTAATCCTTATTTAAAGTTACTCGGAGAACATTCTTTAGCACTGTTTATGGTCCCTCTCACTGAAACACACCCAGTCATCAGGAAATAAATCATTTGTCAGGTTGTGAGTCTGAAGCTGACAGGTACCTCTTGAAAGCTGTAAGGACCACTCCTTTCTTTGTCAGCATTGCCAAAGTACCATTCTTTCTCGCTCTCTCTCTTTGCATCAGGTGCCGCCTCAATCACATTGCTCTAAAAGTTGAGGTTTACAAGAATAGCTTTAGCTTCACAGCACAAATATCACATTTCTACGGGAAATGTGAAAAGTACATTGATTTAAGAACCATCACTTTCACAGAATATATGAGTAGGCCCTGTACCTGCAAAGGGACTGTAGCTCTGCTTGTGTGAAGATGTGCCAGAGTAAGAAGATCTACAAGGATTCTGATACCATTTGAATCCATAAGGTCCTTCACATTTCTCTGTTAACAAATGAACTGAGTTACCAAAAGCATTTTGTAGATAAGCATTGCTGCAATTAAGCTCTGAACAGTTTTAGTCAAGTAAGAACAACCACAAAAAAAAAGTCTAATCATTTTCTAAAGTGACTAGAACGGTACAATCACCACCACAATACCTACATGTTTCCTTCAGCTTTCCCACCAGTAAACAACAGCTACCACATTACAGAAAGCTGTATCAAACCTTGTTCTAAAACTTCGATATTTGAATTTTTGTTCAAGTTAACCCTGAAACACTAGTTCAGACTATTTTATACAGTCAAGAGACTGATAAACTGTTGTTAAGTGTATGTGTCCACCTTACCTTATTGAGGATCAACTTGTTGAGGAACAGGATCAATCTGTCCCGCTCAAGCCTGTCAGTGCACTGTTGAAGCAGAAAAGAACAAGTTAGTATTTCACAGCAAATACTACAGGTTCCCTTCAAAAGTCACAGTTTCAGCTGCAAAGCCCCATATTGTTTTTTACATGCCCAGAAAAACTGCTGATTCAGTTTCATGCACGGCTAATAACGGTAGTTTTCTGCCACTGAGGAGCAAAGGCCTTGTTGCCCTCCAAGACTGCTGTTGCCCTCCAAGACTGCTGTTGCCCTCCAAGACTGCTGTTGCCCTGGATCAAACCCACTATTCCGCTAAGTCTACTGTTCTATTACGACCATGTTTGGATTCCCAGTGAACCAGTTAAAACAAGCACAAGAGAAAAAGAGAATGCTTTTAGCCAGCAGACAGAGAGGGTCTTTAATACTACATCCCTGGAGAGATTACCCAGGCTCAAGGCAAAATAAGAAGGGACTACACTGGTTCAATTTCACTTGCAACAGCCAAAACCCATGCTGATGGCAAGTAAAAAACTCCTCCTTCAGACTGCATGGAAATTTATTTTTGCAAGCTGAATCAGTTGTCAGACATAACTTAACAGATACTTAATAGGCAAAGCAACCACTACTACAAAACTAATCCATCACACGTGCTCATCTAAAACTATCATTAGGTCTGGGACTACAACTCAGTCAGTACTTTGAAATAATGTGATATGGAACAAGATTTTCCTCTTATAAACTTCTTCATTTTTGAAAAGCAAGCTGAAGCTGTATCTATTTCATTGGTTTCAAAGAGACTAGTTTGAAATACCTCTATGATCAGCACATTTTTTAGCTAAACTTTAATGAAACTGAAACAAAGGGAGATACTAAGAACAGCTGTTGACAGCATGGAAAAAAGTATTCACATTCTGTAATCCCGAAACTTGGGTTTCACAGTAACTTGAAGGATCTGAACATATGTTAGACTAACAGTATGTTAACCTACCCTTTCTAACATTCCAACAATGTACTTAGTATCAGAAAATGGTCCTATTTCTTCATGACACCTTCCATAAACAATGGCCAATGCTTGCAGACATAAGCATTTCATATTCACTTTTGGGGTAAGCAAGAAGCGATGGTAGAGTTCATTGAAGAATTCATATCTAAAAAAGAAATGAGATTTTAGTAAAGAAAACACACATGGACCTCAGGAATGAGATAAGGTTTTAATAATGTCTCACGATCTTTTGATTGCTCCACTCTCTTCAGTTTCATCTTCTTCCAGCAGCAATCTTAGATAATAATCCCCTATTTTTATTTCCTCAGAAAGGCACTCATATTTCACCTGTAATACACAACACATTACTTAACAATATATATTGTTTCTCCTTCAGTAAGTTTTTGCTTGCATAACAATACTGGGTTCAATTGCATCTAAAAACTCAACCAGGTTAGCAACCTCTCCTAAGTCGTAGGAAAACTGAAATCTGCAAGCTTTCTGTTAAAGAAACACACATCTATAAGACAAAAGCCACTGGCTATTGCTACCCTCCCCGAGTAAATGAAGCTTCTCATCTTACTGAAATCTCCATTTCCAGCCTTTAACTAACTTGTTTCTAATACCAGCTGGTTTTATTAACTAAATTTGGATAACACATGATGCATTCAGTGACTCAAAAGTTTTAATAAGTAGTTATTCCACTACAAAGTATTTCGCTTAATGTTACTGCAAGTATGAAACACAAGCATGACCTAATTACTAGTTATACTTGCTATTGTGCTGGATAATAAAAGCCTAGAGGCATGAGTTCACATAACAAGAAGCTGAAGTAAAATTGCACAATAAAAGGCATCATTAATTTCAGAGCAACTGCATTAAATTTAACAAATGCCTCAAAGTTCAGTGGTAATAAGCATTTGGCAAGCACTTCAATTAGAGGTACTTCTAACATACAACAAAAGCCACTCTACAGTGGTTTTTCTTATCTATAGTTTGCAGATTACCATCAAGAAGCCACAAAGCTAAGATTTGATCTCAGCATATCATACAAAGATATCCCACTAACTGGTATGCTTTTAGAGAAGTCTCAAGCCACCATCCCTTTTGGCAAAGTGACAGGTACCACAGTTGATAGAAAAGCCTTTGTCACCCCTATCTAGTTCAAACACTTACAGCATAGTCCAATAATACATTCATTACTATTTAAAAGCAAATCTGTGAGACAGCAGCTGTTCAACCCAGTATTAAAATATCCTGGGTTGTAGCTGCAAGAATGCTACTGATATTCCAGCAGCATAAAGCCACACAGGAGCGTAGAGTACATGGGGGAAGTCTGTATTACTAAGTTTCAAGTCTGTACTTCTGATTCTGTCCCAGTTTGCAGTGCTAAAAAGTTGAGATAGCAGACACTGACACCCAGAAGTCCCGTGCCTGACCCATACCTGAATGAAACTTTGAAATACAAATGCCAGTACAAGAAATACCAATCTAAACCCAGTCTTAGCTATTTATTGCATCAAGGTAAGAAGCAACCTGTAGTTGTGCGACAGGGATAAACTGCATACATAAAAATTGTTCTTTCATAAAGCATTAGCCTGATGTCTTGCAGTTCTTCCTGATTTGCAGAATAGTCAGCTGAGAAATTCTCCAAACCAAGTTTGTTCTCATTTAATGAACAGTTCTCAGCTCAAATGTCACTAGAAAGCCATACTCTAACAAGGATGGCAATGCGAATATCTAAGGAGTATCTTGCAGTTGAATTCAAGGGTGGCCTTGCTTTGCTTAAGTGTCACACAATAATTAAAACCACATTGTTGTGTGGAACCACAAAAGATAAGATACTAGAACAGTACAGGAAGTGTTTATTAGCACATTACTTGAAAACATCTTGCAAGATGTTTTGAGAAAGCCAATCAGGACCATACTGATTGCTTTGCAGAAGCATCCAGGTTGTTGTTTTTTTTACTTTAGGTATTGCTGTTCCTAGAATGGGATGACAGTGACCTTCACCTACAATTTACAATGCAGCATGTTTTAGCCCCATAACCTATTCATGATTTGCAACCCAGTATTTAACAAACACAGGATTACTGAAACATGAAGGAAACAAAAACAGCAAACTTGTTATCAGGAAGAAGTGACTTCTGAAACTACCCAAAACAATTCTTATAGAACACTCTCAAAAACAAGTACAACTTATTTGGACACCAGCGTAAGGACCAACTCTTGTCTTAATGCAAGAATACACCATGGGTTCTGATGAATGTTTCATCTCTACAGCATCATTTGCTAGATTAAAGAGGCTTCTGTTTTGCACAGTGACACTGGACAGTGATTTAAGCCTTAGCAGTTGATTCCATAACCCCAAAAAAATTCTAGCTTGTAGTCAGGGATCATCAACACAAGATTCACTTGCGGAATAAGAGGAAGAAGTGACATTTCAAGTAGACATATTTTACAGATGCAGCTTGTCCTATGGTAGGCCACTTACCTCAAACTCCTGGTGGTTCCATGAGATAACATTAGCACTACCAAGCTCTCTGTCGATATTAAATGCTCTCATCTCAGACTCAAGAGTATCTCTCAGTTCTTCCCGTGTTTTGAAGTTCCAAATCAAGTTTGATCTAGCATGATCCTGAACAAACCTAAGAAAGAAGTTACATAGTTTAAATCCCCCAAAACATTATCTGAAAAGCAGATAAGATTCAGCTGGCAAGCTAGGTGAGATTGTTAGCATTAATGGACCTTAATCAGAAGGCAGAGAGCAGCGGTCTCCCGTTTGTTACAGTAATTACAGTTGTTCACTTGTATACCATTCCCATAGCCATGGAGGCCAGCCTAGACTGTGTCATCCCTTTGGGCTGAGTTTGCCATCTGCATGTAGCTGATGACCAGGAGACATGCAAGCAATTCACTGTAAGCCAATAAGGGCTACAGGTAAACAATCCAAAGCAGCAGACACGCATATACCAGCTGTGTTTTAAACCAACAACAACAACATGAAAAAGTAGCTCATGCAGTAAAATAAAAGTTGATGTCTTAGGTGTCACAAAACAGTCAGTGCACATTCTTCAGCAGCAGTTACCAACACAGCCTTTGGAGCCAAAGACTGAGCATGGACTTTAATACGAAAGGCTTAGGAGCACACAAATCTTCCTTTTGTGAAACTGTATTTGACATTTAGAAACATCAAGCAGTTAAGTTTATGGAATTTCCCCAAGCTTGCTTACATAGTTTGTTAGCCAAGCCAAGCTTTATTAGCGTACTTAACACAAGGGCCCTAGCCAAAGTGATGCATCTTTTTCATATGGAAGCCCCTCCCTTGTAAACTTTGACAGCTGTAAGAACTCACAGGTAAGCAAGCTGCATTTAGGACCTGTGGCACTATTTGAAATCCAGTATCCATGTGCTTTCTCTTGCCCTGCTTTAAGCTATGTTTGCTCCAATTCAAGTTACAGCATCTTGAATAGCTTACAGGTTGACGTACCATCAAACTACAGTGCTTTCCAGTGCTACTTCACTTGACCTCCAATACTGTGCAGATTTGCACCTGCAGTTTATTTACTCTTCCAGAATTATTTACTCTTCCTTTTGGTTCAAGGGAAAAAATTATGTAGTTTGATAATATTTCAGAAGCTTTCTAAATTCCTCCCTTTCCTAAACACAAATAAAATCCTTAAGTATAGCTTAGGGGGGTGTTAGTAAGTAGCTGTTGCAAAACACTTGCACTGTTTCTAGGCAGGCAGAAACTGCAAGTCCCAGAAACTCAGAAGATATTAACAAAAATATCCAGCCAGATAAAAACTTGTATCTGAGACCATATTAACTTTAGTATTTTCACCTGTAATAGAAAAGATCCCAGTTTGCTTCTATTTTTATTCTTTGGCGCCGTTTCCTTAATATCACTGGTTTTTGAATAATGTTCTGCAAAAGAACCAAATTTCACAAGTTAGTAGAGGCAGATACCTCCCATTTTTCCCTTTTAAAATAAAAGTCTGGATTTTTTTTACACTCCTTCAAAAACTACACTAAGTTAATCTTCATTAATAATGAAGATTATTCTAGTGAGTAGCAGCAACAGACTTCCACAAGTGTTATTTGCACCAAGTTAAATCATGCCAGAGAAACTTTCAGCTGTTTGACAAATCATTTGTTTAGAAGCAAGTTATCACTGAGAAAAGCTTAATTGCCACCACCATAGACATTCATCAGCTCCAAAGCTGATGGAGGTGAAAATCCACATGAAGAATGTTTTCCTCTTAAAAGGAAAGAGCTAGATGAAGTCACAAAAATGAAACCAAGCCTGACTTGGTCACTGAAAGATTCCCTATTTTGATGCAGCATGAAATCAGTGCTATTATCTACAGAGGTATCACATGCAAGCAGAAGTCTGAGCAAGAGTCCACACAAGCGACAAGAGATATACAGACTCACCATATTATTTCTGTCCTGATTATGAAGAAAAATTGGAAGAAAAAGAAAAATACATTTAACACTCTAGAGTCACTGAAGTAATTTAAAGCGGTAACACCAAACTTGCTACTACCTATTCCAAGCTACAGTTGCACACATTTACTGTGAGTGACACAGCTCAGAACTGCACATAAAAAAACGACTCTTTAAACACAGTACCTAGACAAGTTGTTTAAAGTGCAATTTGACCTTCCCCTGTTTTTCATATTTCTTCATTTCTCCTGTTTTGAACCTAATTCACCATTATTTCAGAAATATTACTGTCAAACTAGTGCACCATGTTCTACATCAAACTTGAGCTATATTTTCCTAAATTAAAGTTTACTGCTACATCAGAACAAGTACAAAGACAGATATTTTCAATACCCCTTGCATGTACAACAGATTGTTTCACTTCCAGAATGCATAAAAACAAGCTTAGTCAATATACTAATGAAAGTTAAGGGAAACACCTTATAATTGAAAGTTTGTCATTTAGAACATGGCAATAAAACTAAAAGACAAAGGAGGCCAACAGTAAGAATCCAAGCAGTGCTTAAATTCTCCTCTTATAGTATCAGATCAAAGCAGTTATTTATGACTTCAGTCTCAATCATGACCTTAGGTACAGTCTTGCCCTTTAAGCACTGAGATACCTATATTCAAGTGAATACTATATTCAAATGAATCCTAAGGTGGTCCCTGTCCATGGCAGGGGGAATAGAACTAGATGATATTTAAGGTCCCTTCCAACCCAGGCTATTCTATGATTCTTCAAGCAGATTCCATAAATAAAATATTACTGGTGTAAAGTACATAATTTTGAATGCAAAGAATATTCCGTTTCTTTTAAATATACTTCAAAAACTGTTTTTTCCACATTTCAAGGAATTTTATCCTGTGTAATTATCTTACAAGAAATGCATATACGCTGCACTGCAGTTTGATGAAGGTTGGCTAAAGCTTAATACATGTGCTGAGGTAATTAATTTGCCTGCTTTATAATTCTCCCTGGAACCCATTTCTAACCCAAGAATAGTAAGAAGTAAAGAGTTTGATAAAAGGAAGGAGAACTATCACATCACAAAGCTTCTTTATGATTTGAGCACGTGTTCTGACACTCAACAGTGACTTAGTCAAGTTACTCTAACAGAGTTTCAAATACTTTTACCTCTTTCTGAGCTATGCCCATTCGATCTCTCCAGTGCATCAAGACTAGATCCACCTTCTCTTTGGCAAATTTTTCAACCTCCTTTGCAGCTTTTCCAGCCAGTCTCTGCCACTCTGGCACTTTATTAAACTTGCCATACTGATCCTGCAGAATAAAATCAATTACTTACAGCTGTGGATTATCTTTGCTGCAGGTCAATGCAGCAGTCAAGTGTCTGTATTAGAAAAGTCACTAAGACTGTAGATCTATATAGATGGAATAGGTAAGACAACTACAGTTACTTACAGTTGCAATTTTTAAGTTATCTCTAACATGCATTCTATCAGCATCTTTTTCAGGAACCGGATCAGCACTGTCAAGGTATGCCAGCAAACCTGGTGGCTAAAAACATTTAAAACCAGTGTAAGCACACATGTGGCTAATGAACAGAAACCATCACATTACGTCATAACATAATTTCTTTAAATCAGAGATTCCAAAACAGAATTTATATTCTACTCTAAAGTAAGTATGCAGAGCTACAACATTTTTTTTGCTGTGATTAGCAAAATGCCACCATCCTCAACCAAATTGCTCAACAGAGACATTATTGGCTTCAGTGCAGCAGAACTCCTGGCTATATCCCATTCTTAAAGCAGCACTTAATGCACCTAAAGACTGCAGGACGAAAAGAGTAGATCCCACGGCAATATTGAGAGGGATGAATAACACTAGAATCCATCCATATCCTCTGATACAGACTAAATGTTACATGTGATATTAGAGATCAGATAGTCTTTTTTGACTAAGCTTTCCGTAAGATAGTGACCAAGATCAGGACAGCTTGCTCTGCCAAAAATGAAGGAACTGCTATTTTGAAATTAAAAGCTGGTAATTTCCAAGATAGAGTAATTTCTTACAACACTACTCATTGAACTGACTTTGCTGAAGTAACTTAAGCAAGAAGCATTCAGGAGGCTGTAAGGATGACAGAACATACGAACAATCAGCATATGAACTAACAACATATAAGTTTAACCAAGTTACAAGCAAACAAATTCGGACAGGCAAGGCATGAAAGCACAGGCAGAACTCTTAATACCTTAATTTCTTATTGGCACAAGAAAGCATTAGAGACATGCTTACAATGTCTCCCACATTTTTGTCCTTTTAGTTAAGAAAAAGAAGTCAAGACACATTATTTTTAAGTTTTGTGTCATAAAGTATTTTAAAAAGTGCCAGGGAAGTAGCAGAAAATTTTTAGAGTACAAGATGCTGTTAACTAGATATCAATATCCTTTAATTAGCAGATGCCAGACTGCTAATCTCCCAGGCAAGACCTTCCCCCCAAAAGCAAAAGAGAATATGTTTACTATGTAGACTGTCCCAACTTTGATACTGCAAGCTTTCAAATTTTATTCTTTGGCTACTCCATGTTCCGTTTTTACTTACCAAAATACGTTTCAACAAATTCATAGCAGTTTTGTTCTCAGCTGTCCAGAGTCCAACCAAATGTCTACTTAACTGCCTGAAAAAGCCATTGAAATTAACAAACCGCAAGTGAGAACTTTAAACAGATTTTTAAACCACTAAACTGTGACCCTTACCATGCTGATGAAATGAAGATGAGCAAGAGCTTCGTGCTCTTGAGTGAGTAAGAGCACAAAGCATTACATTGTTCAAGGATATGCTCAGCATGCTTAAAGTGTTGCCTTTAAGAAGTTCCAGTGAAGTTAGTGGAACAGTAGCAGCACATGCTTTTTGATCTAGACCTCAAAGAACACTTGAGCAATAGAGCAGAAATATCTGATAACCAAGTGTAAGTTTATTCAGCCAATCTTAAGTTACAGCTAAACTTAGGAGGCTAGAAGCCATCAAGCCACTGCTACATGCTCTACTTGAAGTTCTTAGTATCAGTTATTGGCTAGAAAAGCCTTTCTGGGAGCCTGCCTTCTATGCCAACTGATGATTTCTGCCAACATTTGTCACTAGGATTCTACTGCACTTAACTGAAGCATTGCTACAAACACATTTTAAGTAGTAGCACCAAACAGAACTAGCATGACAGATGGTTTCATACCAGCTCTCTCCTGGATGACACACAGTGGCAATAAGCTCCACTTGTCCCTCCATTCCTTAGCAACTCTAAGCACTTCAGGAATTCACAGCTAAAGCTTCTATACTCTTGTATTTGGGTGGAAATAATTGAATCACCACTCATCCTCCACAGCATACACTCAGAGATCACAAGTTCTACTGACTGTTGATTCAGGGAATAATTTCTGTGAGGAAACTTCTCAGATAGAATGGGTGACCCTAGCTGCATGCGAGATGTGAGATGTTCACACCCATTTTTATACAGTTGTACAGTACAAGTTGAAACTTTTCACAAGTCCCAAACATTCTACTTGCCTTTTCTTTCCCTGAATTATAAGAAATAAAAATCAAAACTTGAGCCATTAATGAGTAACCAACCCAAGCCCACGTCAACAAAAAAATAATCAAGGGTTTATTAAGTGGCTGCAGTCTGAAGCTTGCTCTACTAAAACATACCAGCTGCTGAAGAAAATATTCTCCTGAAGAACTACAACTTCTCTGACCTCCCAGAGTTCACTAGGTCATTACTTAGATTTTTTAAAAATATGATATATCAAGTGAGATAGACATACCTATTTGTAAGCATCCTCTGATCTGTGCTTATTGTAAACATAGCAGTATGCAAGTGACGAGGTAAGGCACCTTCACTGAGGGCAAGATCTTGCATTTTGGTAGCAATCTCTTTGTCTCCTTCCTTTGGAAACAGGGCAAAATGATTACTAAAGAAAGAATCTTAGTTAAGCTGCTTTTATCTCAGTCTACAGCTCCAATGCCTTCTTGACCATCAATTATGCCAACTAGTATTCAAAAACCAGAAGCTAGAGTATGATAGGTTTTAAGTGAAAGTTCTCAACAGCAACTGCTCGATGCTGTAGTAAAGCCATGGACCAGGTAACGGTAGTTACATCTGTGAGGACAGTAACTGAAGAGGGCAGGATGCCTGTCTCCCATCATACATCAGAAAGTTGTAGCAGAATTTCCACACTGCAATTATAAATTAGGATTAAACAAAGAATGGCAGCCATACAAAATTGCTTGCTGCTTGACTTTTGCTGAGAGTAACCACTTAAGATTAATGGCTGCTGTTCAGTTAGGCAGTCACATGGGTAAGACTGCTACTCAGTCAAGATACCTTAGTTGCAATGACTAAGAAAAAGCTTTTGCAGTACTTTTACTCGTCTAAATGACAGGACTTTTAATAAGCAACATAGTAACTTTTAGCTAACATTATCAGGTACATCGCTGGAAACCTGAAGATTTGGAATACCTCTATTTCAAGTGTTCATTCACTTCCACTCCAAGAAAGTACTAGATGGATTTCAGATGCATAAGCCGCTGTGATACAACGAGGCACTAACTTAAGCCCTCAATTTCAGCCCAGGAGGTGTCAAGAGTGAGTTAGCAAGGTCACTCTGCAACAATCATGAGCAACCCTTGAGAAGTATGGACTTGGCCCATACATTATGTGGTATGGAAACTTAAAGCCAAAGCAAGAACAGAGGCTGACATCACTAGTCTGCTCTGGGACACTACTGCTTGCTAATCCCAGACCCATTCCATGTGGCAATGCATCCCAAGAAACACTGCCTCTCCTCCTTGAGATACCCTCTAATGTGCAGGAGAAGTCTGGTGGCTGTGAGGTATGTGGCTGAGCTACATACAACATTTACAGCCAAATCTTGACTGCAGTATGAAGACATGCAAGGCACTACCTAATGTCCCAACTCACATGCTTTCCAAAGCCCCAAGTGTAAGATAAAGCAAGTTGCTATATTAAACCACTCACAATTAAGCAGGTGTTCTGTTCCTCACCTTCAAACTTCCCCCCTCCCCACTCCCCTCTTTGCAAAGCTAATATAACAAACCTCTCTTTGTAAGCGATTGCACTTCCAAAATACACAATACATATTTTGCATGCTATCTCAGCCAACATTGATAAAAATCTCACCTCTATTATTGCCTTCATCACCAAACCTGCTCCTTTCACAATTGCCATGGAAGGGTGCTAGAACAGAATGTTAACAAAAAAATTATCCAAGTGCAAAAACTGAAGATTATCTAATCTGTGATTCAGTTTCCTTACCTAATGTACATGGCTGTTCTACCTCCAATTCAATTTTGTGAAAGCTAGCCTTAGGAGTTCCTACCCTACATCTTTCAACAAGCATCTCTCATGCAACTCCCAGACAGAATTCTTGGCACTGAACAGCAGCACCTATCAGAGATGCTAGAATAATGCTGAGGAAACTGGCTGACACAAGCTGACATTAAGCAAAAAGCAGGAGAAAATACTATTTTTACAGTAAGAAGGCATTGCAGTTTTAGCTAAAAAATGCTGCAATCTTTACATGTTTACTACTGAAGAGGATGTTACTCCTGTTTTCTAACTCTTAACTATCATTTACTGAGAAAGAAACAAAAAGGCCGAAGACTTTCCAATCAGGGGAAGATCTGTGCATCTGTTGGATCTATCTTAAAATCCATGTGGTATTTTACTGTGTTTCTGGAAACAGGTCTTAGGCAGTCTATTCTACAATGACTTGGCATATCATTCACCATAGAATAGTCACCTCAATGTGATATCTGAAGGCAAAATAACAGGCCACTAAAATATTCACCAAGATAGAAAATATTTAGGCACATTAACCAGCTGAAGACAAATCTGTCTTTCAGGAAAACAAGAAAAATTTCATGTTCACTGACTACCTGAAGCCTCTAATAATAGTGAAAAGTAAGTCTTACCTGAAAGAGCTTAAATAGTGTTCTTCCATTAGATGCCACCATTTCCAACAACATGTCAAACTGCTGCCCCTCAGTAGTTTCACTATATGGAGCACATAGGGCAAATGTCAGGAAGTCCAGAAGGGAACTAATTACTAGGGCACCTGTCCCATGATCCTGAAATTAGGAACACAGGTATGTAATTCAGATACAGCGGTCCGAGAGTATTCATGATGCTGAAGGTGCTCTACCCTGTCATAGCATTAAAATAGTCTGTAAACAAACAATACAAGTATGGCACTACCCTAGTAAATAATTGGTTTCTAAAGCAGATCAGAGACTCAAACTACTTTTATCTAGTTTAATCCCACAAATCTGAGTTTACGCTATTCTTTTACTTGAAAGAAACATCCAGTTTTCCTATTAAACATGCAAACATTTGTTCCAGGACATTCAAATTTTGCGGTATTGACAGCTATGTCCTAACCTGTCAAAATCCAAGCTTAATTCGAACAAACTTCAGTGCCAGACAGAGCTGTATTTTCAATTGCAGGTACAAATACATTCAAAGGTATATCTAAGTATGACAAGACCATTTTCATTGCAATTAGGAAAGGCATTTAAAGAAGCCTAAATCTGTTTCCAAAATTTGACTTACCACATGGGAATTGAATTTCTCTAGTAGATTTTCTAGAAACTTCTTTGAAGAAAGAAGGGAAGCTTTGTTCAGCTGCTCCTGCCTCAAGTCATAGTCATCATGCATGGGCTATAAAAAAAGAAGTATTCACTATGCAGCCACATTTCAACCCTCAGTTCTTAACAGCTGTAAACCAAAAGCCACTCTCTCTACCCACAAAAAGCATATTCTCCTTCAAGTTCAGCAAGAAATCACTGTATAACAAGTTATTCCATGTCTGAACACACTGCAAGTTGAATGCAGTCTCTATTTCCACATCCTTCAGTAGCCTGAAGTTCACATATTCCAAAGTGAAAGAACCTGAAATTGAATACTTACACACATAAGAGCACAAAGCATGTCAATAGAGGCATGGGTTACTCCATCATTGCTCCTTTTGAGGGCTTTCACAACCTTCACTCCTAATCGTTCTCGAAATCTTTTGAAAGGGAAGCAAAACCACTAAGATCAGAGAAGAAACTAAAATGATAAAATTAGGATCAAATCTAGTCAGCGGACAAGAGGAGTCTGCTCCCATTGCATTTAGCAAGCCAGTAACTTGGTATTTTCATAAATTTGAGATTCTTGGTAGGAGAATATTGACTTCACTGTTAACAACATGCCAAGCACATTCATCAAAATAAAGATGTATCTGTGTAGTGACAGGATACTATTTACAGAGAAACAGAAGTTTATAAAGGTCTCAGACTAAGTGCTTTTTTTAATCTTCTCATCATTCTCTATATTATAGTTGCTCTGTATTTCCTAGTCAGAAATACTTCAAAGAATTTTTCATTTCCAGAACAGACAGTTTTTCTGCTTCCTTATGTTATTTAAGACAAACTCCAGGCAGTCTGTACTTACTACAGAAGTATAACCTCCTAACATCATTTAATCTTGTGTTGAACTGAAGATAGAAATGACATCAGCATACTTTGAGAATGAAAAACTGCCTACTTCAAGGACAGATGAAGGTACATGTTAAAAATTTTTCCACTAGGAAAATCATTAAACCGTATTTGCCTCAAGGCAGAGAGTATTTAGCACAGGAAGAATCAGCTTTACTTGCAAATGATTACCTGGGAGTCTCAATCTGCATGAAAGCCTGGTGGCAGCCTCATACTACTGAAAACAATTGTATACGCAGTCTTACAGTCCTTTTCAGAAGGGAGTCCTAATTCAATTTCTCACTTTTAGACATAAATTACTAACAAAAGCTTGAGAGATATTTTCATCTACTACTTCCAAGTTTGAAGAGACTCTGCACTTACTTTGGAAGCTGAGTAAAGGCAAGGAAGCCTGCTTTTGAAGCCACTAGTCGTCTTACTGCTTGGAATTGGCTTTCAAGCTCTGCATTAGATGCTGCAATATCTCCCTCTTGGGAGAGCAATGCTGTTATGGCATTATTAATGAGCTTCTCTTTGTTTTCTGAGAACAGACCCTGGTTAAAAAATAACAATCATTAATTTCTTTATGCATTAGCAACATCTTAAAAGGATGGGTAAAGGCTCCATTCTTACATCTTGTGTAACTGCATGTAGGACTCCACTGTAGGAAACGTTAGCATTGAACCTGAACACAGCATCTGCAAAGTTACCATCTGAAAAAAGACATATCAAAAGTTAAGTGTACAGTACCTGACTCGATATCTGGATGCTTTAAAGAGCACTACAAACCCATGTAAGAAGCATTAGCTTACTTGGAGGAGCAGCCAAAAACTTCAGATGCAGGCTCTCTACTTCTTCATCTACAGGCATACTGAGTAATCCCCAACGCTGGCCTTTGTGTGTGGAGGTCATTTTCACACAGACATCTCTATTACCAGAGGCTCTCACTCCATCCAACAAGCTAGCCAGGAGAGAATCTCTGGGTTGGGACAACGACATACAAATACAATTTATATCAGAGAAGTGGTGCCAAAAAAACAAGTTTTAAGAAAAACGGGGGGGGGGGAAAATCACATCATGAAAGGCAACAATACTTGGAATCTCTTACTAACACTATTGCCAACACGTACACCTCTGGAAGAAAACACTAACTTTCAGTGTTCCTTTATTCACTGTAAGGAGAGAGCTGACTTATACCCAGTATAGCCAGCTGCAGCCTTTCACTAATGGGATCAGTTCTAGATTATCTGTTAATGAGTGACACATGTTGTCAGCCAATTCATCCCTGTGCTTTCTGCAAAACCTCACTTAGCAGGATTAGACTGCATTACAACTGCAAGGGCACTCAGGGACTGTTCTGTTGGTTATTTTAAATAGAATCAACTAAGACTGTCTCAAGCAGAGAGCTCAAAGGGTTCACAAGCCTTCACATTTCTGTATTAGACTGTGCTTTCTTCCCTTGTTTCAGATATACTACTTAACCAAGTACAGCATACAGAGAACTATATCGCTCAGGAGAAACAGGCTGCATCTAACTGTCCAACACCCTCTCATGTTAATCAGAAAACTTCTGGAGAGATTCACTTTAAGTTGGGATGAACGTAAATGGGAGAGATTTAGTTCACGTAACAAATCTTGATTTATAAGTGGCAGACTGCTAGAACAGCAAGTTGTCAAGTTAGCCCCTCCAAGGGTCAGAGTTTATAGAAGACAAGGAACTACAAGCACTACAGTAGCAACTTCTATTTGAATCTATAATGCACAGAAGTTCCAGTTACCTTTCTGTTGAAGAGTATTTCCGAATTTGTCCCTTGATGAATTCAATGGTGAAAAGCTGGGGGTTTTCACAGTCACACACTATTGCAAATACCTAAAAATAAGGGACAAGGATCACATTCATGAAGCAGTGTTATTTAGCTATTCTACAAATTAAGGCTTACGTATACTATCAATTCCCCCTTTAAGAGCCTTTATTTGAAGAAGTGGTAGTGAGAAAGAATGCCCCTTACCTCGCCTAAAGGTTTCAAAGTTGCAATGTTGTAGGTAGCTGGATCCCTCTCAACTAAGCAAGCTTCTGTAAGAGCTAGTATTCTTTTCACAGGTTCCTTGTAAAACAAGAGAGAGCATACTAGGAAAGAGAATACTTAGTACTTAATAGGAACCAAGTATGTTCAGTCTGACAGCCTTACCAAGTGCCTAGGTGTTATTTTTTGAACAACAAACTCTGCTAAAGATGTTATAGATTCATCATTGCTGTACTTTCCAAAGCGAAGATTCAAGTATTGCTCAAATTCTAGGGATTCTTTCCTTATCCGCAGAGATATGCCTATGAAGTTGCCAGCATGCTCTATTGCACTCTTGATAATTTCCTCCCTCTGCTCAGAGGCAAACAGGTGCTGCAAATTTTGTCAAGAGAAAAAAATTAAGAGGGGAAAAATACAGCACAGCTGAAGAAAATGACGGTTCTATAAATAATCCTCCTCTATATAACTAACAGTAGGGAACAGTCACAGCAACCGGACCAGCCTTTGCTAAGTGCATGGTATAGACAGGTATTTATTACCCAAGAGATCAACTATTAACTTCACATTTGCCTTTAAAAAAAAAAGTTCTATAGCAGCTATTCCTAAAGGGTACCCTGCAACACATTAGTGTGCCATTAAAGTTATGGTTTCCACAACCTGCCCATCCACCCTTGGCAATAGACCCTGACAGCCTGGCAGGAGTGAGGACCCAGAGAAAGCAATTGGGGCTACTACTGGTGATCGTCACAGTTAGGGCAGCTCTAGAGGATCAATTATATATTACTAGTTTTCTGCCAGAGAAAAGCATGCTGCAGTACAAAAGACATGGAAACGCTCATCTAGTCCTATTTTGTCAGTAGAGATGAGGAAGCTGTATCTAGGAATTAATTTATGGTTAATAATGTAAAGATCCTTTTCAGCTGCTTGAAGTACAGTACACAGAAGCCCTGCCATAACTTTAGAACCAATATTACACTGCAATATTTTCCAAGCAAAACTGCCAAGTAATCACATCACAGGTCTCAAGAGGCAATAGCATCACTGATCAATCTATTTCTGAATTGAATCCCTCCATCAGTTGGGTAGATTAGTAAAACACTACCTGTCAGTTCTGTAAATTTGAGAAACAACAGGAAATTCCACATCCACATTACATTCATATTCACTACCTGAATAAACTAGATATTTTATCCTTTCTAGTTCTTAAACATGCAATACACACACACAACTCCCCCCCCACCAAAAACCACAACCAAACCCATATATAACTCTCAAATGCTTTAACTAATTTCCTTTCCTTTCAGGATCTGCCTATAAGCCTTGAGGTTCCACAGCTGGGTCCCAAAGATGCACATACTTATATGCTCCAACTATGTTGAAACTTCATTATTAAATATGCTGCTATAAACATCCTAAGAACCACACCAAGATATTTTGATTTAATACTCACCAGTCTACTAAATCCTCCATAGAGGATGCAGAAGCCTCCCTGATAGCCAGTAATATCAACAAAGCCTTCAATATTTCTGTAGTCATAGGAGCACAGGACCTTATTTGTTGCAGGATCAATTTGGTCAATACCTCCAGGAGTCACTTCCAGAATCACAGGTTTTCTCGTATCACTCCAGTGATGCTTATAGCAGTTATACCTCTGAAGAGAGCTACTTTTAGACATCTATGCACACTCCTTTACTACACAGCAGTAGTTCTCTACTTAGCTAGTAAATTTTAAAAAACCATATAATTTCCCTTAATGCTCTTATCCATATTAAGAATACTATGAAGCAAAGCAACTAGCTGTAGCTGTCAAGTGACAAGGAGGTCACAGCTTAAACAATGCACATTGAAGCAGGAACAGAATCCCAAAAGAGCCACTCCCAAAGGAAATAAGTTCTCTTGTTGCAGAAGGTGGTCTATTCATAGACTTTTGAACACTGTGGTCAGATGAGGAAATAGCATTTACACCAAATGCTGTTATTCAGCTAATTAAATCAAGTTAAGTTTGTCACTGTAGTGAAAATTTTTCATCTCGTGCAGTCACATTCCATTACAAATACAAACTTACTTAAACCAGCAAAAGAGATCTGTTCTAAACCATGATAAGACAAAGGGGATCCCCATATTCCAGCAATGTTACTGTGCTCATGACTCAATATTTATTCTGTGCAGTATTTCAAATTACTTCAAGTAACTTTAAGCACTTGAAGTGCTATCTTCTATGACAAAAAGACAAATATAAAGTCCAGCTCTGTAGACTGCACTGCTTATTACTGTATTACCACAATTCAGTAAATGCCAATCTTGTCTGTAATCTGACCTATAGAAATCCTTCTAGGGAGCATCAAACATTCAGGATGTTATGCAGAAAATATTTAATTAGAAAGTAAAGCAAACATTGACTAATGAATCAACGATTTTCTCCTCTCCAGATAAGAACTCCGCACAGCACAGCCCCATATTTCAACAGTAACATTCATAGTCCATGCACAAGTATAAGGCTCAGGCCAATCAAAGAGAGCTCAAATATTCGACTGGTAAAGAGGTTCCCATTGCTTTTGAACAAACTCCATTTCCTCTTCTCAAAGACTTCAGACTGAAATTCACAAAAGCTATTTTAGATAGCACATATAGCACAAGCATAAAATACATGAACAAAGTAGAAATTTGAGTCTTTAGATCATTTCCTTAAACCGCACGTGATGCACATAAGCCAGACACTCACCCGTCCTGTGATTTTTCCTTCTGAGAAGTCTGTCCTGAATCTCTGTTTTTAAAAAAGTTAACAGTGAATGAATGCAAATATGAGAACCTATCTATCCAGAAAGTCTACAATGAAGCTGACTCTATTTTATAGGACTCATATTAAGCTTCCTCAGAAGGCTCACCACTCCACTGCATTTAATATATTCAATATTTGTAGCTTTACTCACTCTTTACAAATCATGCATACTTGCTCCAACTGACACTAGATAAACATCATTAACATAACAGCTCAAAAAACTTGCTTTTCTACTTTTTATGCAGGGAAAGAAAGCATAATAAGCTACCAGAGATGGCAATGGTAACCAAGTACTTATTGCTTGCTGGAAGGAAATGAAAATAAAAATCTTACCAGTGCCTCTGTAAGAAGTTCTGTTCTGTGCTCTGTGGAAAACTTAAGTGTCTCGGATTTTTTTCCACTCCCTTTGCGAAAAGTGAGGTTAAATTCTGTTCCTTGTCCTTTTCCAACAGGAGAAATACTACAGATATCTCCATAAGGCCACTAGACAATTGAAAGTAATTAGGTTATACTGTTTTTAATTTTAAAGCTACACCTTCCCCTCTCTAAACCCCTTAGAACTTATAATAACCCTGTAACAAGTTGACAGCTAGCATGCTACCTGACAGCAGGAGCTTGAGCTTCCTATTTGATACTGTGCAAAGTAACTAAGTGTCCTGACTCCCTTCAGGGACACAGCACAGTGATTAAACTTATCCAGGCTCCTTCAGAACAGCACAGCCAAAGGCAAACTACTACTTGTTGGCCAATAAAAAGAAATTGCCTAAAAGTACAAAATCCTAGTGGGTATTTGTAAAGTTAGCAAAGGCAACACAGACCTTCTGTTATGTGTGCTTTTGTACACAGCTGCCACACCTTATGGCGTTTCTGAGATCTTGTAGGACTAGGTGGTTTTTTAAGCCCAAATGCCACTATTCACTCTGGATAATGAACATAAGCCAAAAATCAAATTCAAAAATGACAGTTACCTGATTTGTAACTTCCAGCGTGTTGGGGTTGTATGTGGTGATGGCATGGGTTCCAACCGAAAAGACTCGCTTATATCTAGAATACAAAAGAGCGTTAAGTTTCTCCAGAAGTCACAGGAAAAACCGTGCTGAGCTGCAAAAACAATGTTAAGATGATATATACAGGTTTTTGTTAGAAAATGGATACGGAATTTTCTTTGTTGTTAGCTTGCAGTTTACCCTTATCATACGTTAAGCTCTTCTGTTCTATATATCCATAAAGGGGACATACAAGTTAAATACTACTAAACAGATTTACTTATGCATACCTTTTCCTAAGTTAGTGGCTAGGTCAGGATCAAAGACTGGCTTTGGAACTTCACTGAACGGTACTACCAGACCAGAATAAATTCTAAGAAGGCTACACAGGTAGGGAAAAAAACCCCAACCATTCCTGCCATTGTCTAAAGCATCTGTCTGAAGCTGTCTCAGCCAACAGTTTTAACACAAAATCCAATTTACACAACTGTTCACAATACTGTGCCAAGTCAAAGTACTACTATGGCCAAGCCTAATTTTCTTCATCTTGAGGAAAACCAAAGCCACCAAATTCAAGAAAGATTCAGATCACCACAGCTACAGACACTGTACATCGGTATCACAGATATGCTGTCACAAGGCTTAAGGAATAGCAAGGTAGTGCTTCAGATGTATCAGATACAAGCAGCAGTGAGCTGAAGCTACAGAATTTAGATGCATCAAGTGCAAAATCAAAGCCTTACCATGGCTTCATTTCCTAGATAATCTTCAGAATATACTCTGAACAAATAAAGACTCTTTACATATTTCTGAATCTGAAAGTTTTGAAACATAACTAAGCAGAGTTTGAAACAGTAGATCATTAATAATAACTTATTGCTTGCACAAACCATGTTCTAGGGTGCTTCCATCTGGAAGCCATCCGGCCCAAAAAGTAAAGCTAAACCTGAACCAGAGCCAATACTAGTAAGTATTCTGACTAAAGCAACAGCATCTGAACATAGATGCCCTTCCTGAACTTGAACCAAATAAAAATACTTCGGCTAGCTGTCCATATTAAAACCGACTCAGTGTAGGAATTTCAGTTCTGGGTAAACTGCGTGTTTGCTTGGAAAAGATATTATCAACCAAATGCTTAATGAATCTGAATCTGTGCCATATTAGACTGCATCAAGAACCAGCAGGTCACTTCTTCCATCCTTCTCTGCATTCTTGTGTTGAAGTCCTTTCTCCTCTCTCACTTGACAGGTCTGCAACACAAGCCATCATTTAGTCATAAAGTCAAACTTTGCATGGACTTCAAATATATTTAGAGCAGCTCCTATATATCCCTTATAACAGGAAGGTCAAGAATATCTATCTTGTCATCTAGTCAGGCAATCTCACAAACTTAATACCCTTCCATTTTCCATTATTATTCAAATAAACCAGTGTGAGTTGATGCCTTTACTGGCCCAGAGTTTACTTAGGAATTAAAACAAGTGCTTATTTTCTTCAAAGCTTAGGAACTGATTTTCAACTGTATTGAACTGATCTGCCACCTTAAGGATGTTTAACATATTTGCAAAACCTATTTGTTTTTCCACATAGTTCAAATTTCCTTATTTAAGATGCAGGTCAAGGAAGTAATGAATAATGAAGCAGAGTGTTTGAAGCTACTCTAGCTGCTAATAATTCCACTATATTCAGCTTGTCAAAGAATGCTCCAGTTCTTAGTTCATAAAAAGAAACCAACTGTTCCCTCTCCTCTTGTTGCACAATTTAGGTAGGTATTCTGTTTTTCATACACCCTATAAATAAGGTTCATTTAAGTTCTCTAGAACAGCATATCACATGTAATAAAGCTCTTTATTACCTGCTCAAGGTTTTGTTTAGTTACTTAGCCTACTATGAGCTGCACAGTGCTTTGTGGCAGAGTAAGGATTTGCAACCATTACACATAACTGAAGATCAGCTTCCAAATATCATAGCCCCTTCCTCTTCTCCCCTTATCCTCAAGCCTACATTTCAAGATTCAGGAAGCATTTATTATCCAGCATTCTTAAGATGTGATGGGACAAGGAACACAAGACAGAGCAGCAGTTTTGATGAGTTGCCATTTCTTTTGTTTCCTCTCCCTAGGTAAATTCAGAAGACCTAAGTCTTGTTTCATAAACAGCGGAGATTCAGAAGTCAGCCCTTACATGTGGCCTACTCTTGTTCAGAACTTCACCTATAAATATGTAAGAAACTTATTCATACCTCCAGGACTTAAACAGTTTACTATTAATTATCTCTCAAACTACTCTGCAGTGCTGTCTAATCCCAGGCTGTTTTGAGAAGAGTTGAAGCAAATGTCCTCTTACCCATAAAAGGGCTATTGCCTGTTCACTAGTTATTTCAAAGCACTGGAGACAACTTTTTAATTGGAATGGACCTGGCAGATAAATTTCATACCACCACACCCAATGAAAAAACAACCTTCATTAATTTTACAGATCTACAGGTTAACACTGGAGCATCATCATTTGCACTACTGCAAAATACTCTATGGACACACAGAGCCCAAATTCAAAGTGACAAATTCTCTGAGTAGTCAAAATGATTCAGGCTCATTTCGCACCACACATTAAGTTACAGGTTTTTTAAATGTTATACATAGATTATAGTGAGAATGTATAACTATGAACTGAGTGGACTAAAGAATTCAAACAGAAAAATTACTAAAAGCCATATAAGCTTCTGCTGCAACAAAAAAGAGGCAGCTACTTACTAAATAGTTCTTTCCCCCTCACTATAAAAGAATTAACACACCACTGAATTTTTAAATTAAATCTGTTCTAGATTTTAGACTAGCTCTGTAAGACTTCTGTAAGTGTACCAACCAGAACGTTACCATCAAGGTTCAAGATCATAACTTCAAGAGCTTGCCTCAGGTTCTTTAATGAGAGGAGTTAGGCAAAAGAAGAAATCTGAAGTTTATGTATCTGATTTTCACCAGCTGGCTCAAATCACATGCACACTAAACTTGCACATATGCCACAGAAAATACTGAGGAAGAGGCCAGACATTTTCTGTTGGGGAACAGAAAGATTAGGAGGGACAAACTGTTCTAATATTCTACTGCAATGTAGTATCTTATTGTTACTAAGGGAAGTAGTTTATTCATCCACACTGACATAATTCCAAATGCATGGATCGTAACTCAGGTAAGACTCAATTTTCACAAGTACCGGATACAATGCTACTGAGGTAAAACTAAACATTAAACAATTTCTTTCAAGTCAATCAAAACTCTGACTCGGTAGAGGAAAGATTTTGCACTCAGAGAGCTGCTCAGTCTAGTCTGGACTCTGAACTACCCAGAGCTTTAATTTTTGCTGACAAAAAAGCAGGGAGCTCTTTGATTAGACATTGAAGCAACCTCATGGTTCTTCAAAGCACAGCTGTGAAAGATCCATGACTGCTGCTCCTTGCAAGCCCATTCTCCTTTCCTTCTCAGTATTCTCAGTCTTTGATAGGATGAACGTATGACACAGACAGGAAAAAAAAAAAGTTTCCATTTACTGGTCAAACAACAGATTTGGACAATACCTCTTCATAAAACCATTAGAACCAAGCAGTTCTCATGTTCCCAAGGTGCAGACAACCTATTCTTTGTTATGCTGATGTTTAGATAGCAAGGCAAAACCCCATTTTACAGAGATACTTTGCATGTGAAAAGGAACGGTTATGATAACTTAGTAGATAATTTTATTAGACATTCCCAAGCCTCTGCAGACAGAAGCATCAGGAAAAATTCATTTTTAGAGCCAAGACACCCATCAGGATCAGGTTTATTTCTATTAGCAGAATTCTTCAAATTATCTAGCTTAGTAGTTTAACAGATAAACTGTTATACAACTTTTTAAGTGTATTGTAGACTAGTGAACCTCATCTACTAAAGTACATAAAACACTACTCCTCCATAAACCTGTTCTGAGAAGAAACATTTCCACTTCAGTAGTTTATATAGTAAGGTCAGGTAGTCCATTTCAGAGCTACACTGCAGTGGAAGCAGTGTACAGCATAAGCAGAGGAAGGCTAAACCCCAATGATTAAAATCCAAACTGACTCTAGTGAAGACGCATTTAGTTCAGACACTGAGCCAACAGGAGCCTTTATTTCAGTTTTCATTCATCAGTTGGATGAAGTTAAAACTATGCAGTTAAATCCAATAACAGAGGAAAAAACGTCACACAAAACTTTAAAAACAAAAAACTCAAATCAACAAACTTCAAACTACTTACTTTCCCCTCCATGAATGTTTTGTGGTGTAGAAACAAGCAAGATCTCTGTTTTCTCTAATTATATTCATTCTGCGCCAAGACCTGAAAACAAAGGAGACATCCTGTTAGCACTCAGTATTCTTATTTAAAACCAAAGTTCACTAATCATCAATATGCTTCAAGACAAAAATACTTTGTTTTAAAACTTATGTTTATCAAACAATACATGGACCAAGTTGCACAAGAATTATTAGTTTCTTCACTGCATTTATTACACTAACTACTCCTTAACAGTAGCAGGCTCCAGTAAATTATGCCCCATTCGCCATATTACAATCACTCTACTTTCACTGCATCTTTGCACATTCAAATTCAAGTATATTTTATGTCATCTCCAAAATGCTTTAATCCCAAAAATCATATGATATAAAATTATTTGAGTAGCCTCTACCTGTAACTCCAGCTAAACCAAAGTCCTACTGCAATTCTGAAATAAACAGTAAGGAGATACCTGGAGACAAAGAACAGTTTGTTTTCCAATCTGAAACAGAACTTGAGGTTGAGAAACTTACTTACTACCTAAGCATTGTGATTAAGGAGCTAAGTACCATTCCTGCGCTGTAAAAGCTTAAGCAATCTCACCACTAACATGTTGACATGCTTATTTGACAGAGGAATATCAATTCCCTAAACACACACACAGAGGAATTCAGTGAAACTTGCCCACAATTGCTTGAGTAGATCATAGCTTTAGGAGCTGCTAAGTTCTAAGGAATGCTTCTAAACACTACTATTTTCAATGCCTGAAACAAATGCCTGTTGAGTAGTTAGGAAATTAATCTCCCTTTTACCTCACTATGCTGTTATTGCATATAAAAGGAACTTAAGCAGACATTCCCCAATTAAGTACAAGAGTGAAGTTGTCACTCTTTATTTAGTGCTAGAGCATTAGATTTATTTTCAAATGTATTAAATCAGGCTTCCTTGTTACTACTCTCAGGTTCACACCAATAACACAGTGGTATCCCCGAAATATCACACACTAATGCTGGTCTGCAAGAACACAGGTTGCCTGAAGCAACTCTCAAGCAACCCAATCTCAGTAAATATCCCACTGAAAGTTAGATAACAACCCCTTATCTTTTTACATTCAGCTAACTCTGCTTGACTACAAAGGAAGAGCTCTTATTTTGAGATGGGTGACCTGTAACATTTGCTCATCACAAATGTCTACCCTCTATAACCACAGGCTATTTTCTTTCTGAGCAAAGGCTGTAGCAGCTATGGAGTCTTAAGCATGAAGAATGGAAAACCTGCTCAAAATGAACTCTAGAATTCCTTCCCTCAGGTGAAGAACTAGCACAATCATCACTACCTACTGAAGGAAACTTGAGGTACTGCCTCTGGGAAGAGAGAAGAGCAGTATTTACGTATTTCAATAATTCAGTCTTTGAGTCAAATCTTCAGAGTTAATACTCCAACCACTTGTGGCAAGTTAAATTCTCTAAAGCCAGCTTTTGGAAGCAAAGTTTTATGAGGGGCAGGATATTCAACAGCATTATTGCGACTGACTGTTGACATCATCTACCTGGACCTGCGCATTTGACACTGTCCCCTGCCTGACATCATTGCCCCTAAGCTGAAGGAACACATATTTGACAGATGGACCACCCAGTGGATAGGGAAGTGTTCGGAGGGTTGCACTCAAGAAGTTAATGGCTCAATGTTAAAGTGGAGATAGTGACAAGCGGCATTCCTCAGGGGTCAAGATTGAGACTGGCACTGTGTTAACACCTTTGCCAGGGATATGGACAGTGGACTCTGCAAGTTTCTTGATGACACCAAGCAGTGTGGGGCAAACAACAGGCAGGAGGGAAGGGATGACATCTAAAGGGACTCTGACAGGTGCGAGAGGTAGGTCCATGCCAACCTCACAAAGTTCAACAAGGCCACATGCAAGACTCTGCACCAGGGTTGGGCCATCCCAAGCACAAATACAAGCTTGGTGGAGAATGGCTTGAAAGCAGTCCTGAGGAGGATTTGGGGGAGTTGGTTGATGAGAAATTTGACACAATCCAGCAATGTGCGCTCACAGCCCAGAAGCACATTCTGGGCTGCATCAAATGAAAACTGGCCAGCAGGCCAAGGGAGGTGATTCTTCCACTCTACTCCGCTCTCGTGAGACCCCACCTGCAATACTGTGTCCAGCTCTGGAGCTCCCAACATAAGGACCTGGTCCACGCCTTTTGGAGTGAGTCTAGAGGAGAGCCACAAAGATGGCCAAGGAGGGAGCTGGAGCACCTCTCCTACGGAGACAGGCTGAGACCTGGGGTTGTGCAGCCTGGAGAAAAGGCAGCTCCAGGAAGAACTTAGAGCAGCCTTCCAGTACCTAATGGGACCGACAAGAAAGCCTGAGAGGGGCTTTGGGCATGTAGTGACAGGACAGAGTGACAGCTTTAAACTGACAGAGGAGAGGGTTAGGTTAGATGTTAGGATTAAATTCTTTATTGTGAGGATTTGAGGCACTTGGAGCGGGTTGCCCAGAGAAGTTCTCGACACCCATTAAACCAGCCCTAGAAGTGCTCAAGGCCAGGTTGGACAGGGTTTTGACCAGCTTGGTCAAGTGAAAAATGCTCCTGCCCATGGCAGCAAGGTTGGAAGTAATGATTTTTAAGGTCCTTTCCAACCCAAAGCATTCTATGATTACTCCTGAAGTTCTCCATTTTGCTTGGTTTAAGAACTATTATTATTACCATGGGTAAGAATCAGAACAGTATGCTCAATCCAAACTACACAGATTTTACTGTACAGTAGCACACTTTATATCTGGTAATTTTGTTTTAAAGTTATCTTTCAGAACTACATGCCATATACTCAATCTTTATGCCTCTCTTTCAATGCCATTTTCTTGACATTGACAGAAGTATTAGTAAAAATAAAATAAGAGGCTTATAACAAGACTAGCTTCACTAAGTACAGGATTAAAAGATCTATTTATCTTTAATTCCAGTTTCACCAATACTAGACTCCTCTACCAAGCTCTATTAGGTCTCCCAGACCTGAACACCACTTGCTCTAGAGTATTTAAAGCAAGCTGTTCTCAAGGTTTCAAATATCTACTCCTAATAATACAGAACTAAGAAATGTTCATTTCTGAGCTACCAGCAGCTTTTAGTAATTTTAACACCAGTATCTAACTAGAATCAGTATATTGATGCATGAAGTATTTATTGTACCTGAAGTGCAAGTGACAAATTTGCCAGACTGCTTTCTTGTTTAGATGAAAACCACTAAAATCATTTAGCTTTGATGCTTTACTCACTGTGCTTTTGGACAGTGATTGCAACCATCCTACCCACTGAAGAGACTACCATAGGGGCAGTATATGCCCAAATCTAGCAACAATTAATTCTTGTACGCATTTTCCATCAGTTTAACAGAGAGAAAAGGCTAACAATAGCCTAGTGTTCTGAGCCGCTGTGGTAAAACCCAGCAATTACTTTCCAGTTGTCTCGGATTCCACAGTAAGAACAAGAAAAAAAATGGCTCATACCAAAGACAAAGATATTTCAAAAGAAAGCAAGAAGTTCTCTTCCTTCACTCATTCCAGCAGAACCAGTGTGACATCCCTCTTGTACTATCTACAGTATGATACACTGTCATTTTAGCACCTAAAACAGTACAACCATTGACTCGGCAGAACACATCAGGCTTTACCATTAATCAAGTTTAGCCATATTGCCAGTGTAAGCTATAAAGGCCTGCTTAGTTATATATTAATTTCCTAAAAGAAGACAACATTCTTGTTACCCTTACCTCTTCTTCCTGCATTCAATATACCTTTAAAAAGTTGACTGACTTAACACAAAAATTGAGTGAAATTTGTTATCTCACTCATAAGAGCATCCAGGACAATAAGGCACTAACTTGAGCAATGATATTAGTGTTCTGGGGCATCTAGGAGTAGAGAAGTCAACAACTTCAAAGGTTATTTTGAATATTTCACAGCTCAGCTATTGCATACCCCATACTCATGGTTTTCAAAGGTTTGATAGTAGGGAAACACCCAGTTGTTTTATTTCCACTGGAGCAGAGGCAAAACCTACTTTGAAAGTAGCAGTTTGTAAACATGGTTTCTTGGTTGAGAGTGGGCATGATGAAAGCAGACTGTAGTCAAATAATCCAAGGATTCTGTAGGCAAAGTATTGTCTACAACTTGCAACTTCTTTTGGGAGTCTAACTAAAGCACTCTCCAAAATATCCTCTGGATATTTTAATCAGCTTTTTCAGAGGACTGAAGTTCAACAATACTCTCCTATTTGGTTCCTGTAGTACTGTAAATAGCAGTGGAACAGCTTTAGGGGAAGAGCTGAAACCACATTTTTGCATGCTTCATGTACCAGAAATNTCCACTCTACTCCGCTCTCGTGAGACCCCACCTGCAATACTGTGTCCAGCTCTGGAGCTCCCAACATAAGGACCTGGTCCACGCCTTTTGGAGTGAGTCTAGAGGAGAGCCACAAAGATGGCCAAGGAGGGAGCTGGAGCACCTCTCCTACGGAGACAGGCTGAGACCTGGGGTTGTGCAGCCTGGAGAAAAGGCAGCTCCAGGAAGAACTTAGAGCAGCCTTCCAGTACCTAATGGGACCGACAAGAAAGCCTGAGAGGGGCTTTGGGCATGTAGTGACAGGACAGAGTGACAGCTTTAAACTGACAGAGGAGAGGGTTAGGTTAGATGTTAGGATTAAATTCTTTATTGTGAGGATTTGAGGCACTTGGAGCGGGTTGCCCAGAGAAGTTCTCGACACCCATTAAACCAGCCCTAGAAGTGCTCAAGGCCAGGTTGGACAGGGTTTTGACCAGCTTGGTCAAGTGAAAAATGCTCCTGCCCATGGCAGCAAGGTTGGAAGTAATGATTTTTAAGGTCCTTTCCAACCCAAAGCATTCTATGATTACTCCTGAAGTTCTCCATTTTGCTTGGTTTAAGAACTATTATTATTACCATGGGTAAGAATCAGAACAGTATGCTCAATCCAAACTACACAGATTTTACTGTACAGTAGCACACTTTATATCTGGTAATTTTGTTTTAAAGTTATCTTTCAGAACTACATGCCATATACTCAATCTTTATGCCTCTCTTTCAATGCCATTTTCTTGACATTGACAGAAGTATTAGTAAAAATAAAATAAGAGGCTTATAACAAGACTAGCTTCACTAAGTACAGGATTAAAAGATCTATTTATCTTTAATTCCAGTTTCACCAATACTAGACTCCTCTACCAAGCTCTATTAGGTCTCCCAGACCTGAACACCACTTGCTCTAGAGTATTTAAAGCAAGCTGTTCTCAAGGTTTCAAATATCTACTCCTAATAATACAGAACTAAGAAATGTTCATTTCTGAGCTACCAGCAGCTTTTAGTAATTTTAACACCAGTATCTAACTAGAATCAGTATATTGATGCATGAAGTATTTATTGTACCTGAAGTGCAAGTGACAAATTTGCCAGACTGCTTTCTTGTTTAGATGAAAACCACTAAAATCATTTAGCTTTGATGCTTTACTCACTGTGCTTTTGGACAGTGATTGCAACCATCCTACCCACTGAAGAGACTACCATAGGGGCAGTATATGCCCAAATCTAGCAACAATTAATTCTTGTACGCATTTTCCATCAGTTTAACAGAGAGAAAAGGCTAACAATAGCCTAGTGTTCTGAGCCGCTGTGGTAAAACCCAGCAATTACTTTCCAGTTGTCTCGGATTCCACAGTAAGAACAAGAAAAAAAATGGCTCATACCAAAGACAAAGATATTTCAAAAGAAAGCAAGAAGTTCTCTTCCTTCACTCATTCCAGCAGAACCAGTGTGACATCCCTCTTGTACTATCTACAGTATGATACACTGTCATTTTAGCACCTAAAACAGTACAACCATTGACTCGGCAGAACACATCAGGCTTTACCATTAATCAAGTTTAGCCATATTGCCAGTGTAAGCTATAAAGGCCTGCTTAGTTATATATTAATTTCCTAAAAGAAGACAACATTCTTGTTACCCTTACCTCTTCTTCCTGCATTCAATATACCTTTAAAAAGTTGACTGACTTAACACAAAAATTGAGTGAAATTTGTTATCTCACTCATAAGAGCATCCAGGACAATAAGGCACTAACTTGAGCAATGATATTAGTGTTCTGGGGCATCTAGGAGTAGAGAAGTCAACAACTTCAAAGGTTATTTTGAATATTTCACAGCTCAGCTATTGCATACCCCATACTCATGGTTTTCAAAGGTTTGATAGTAGGGAAACACCCAGTTGTTTTATTTCCACTGGAGCAGAGGCAAAACCTACTTTGAAAGTAGCAGTTTGTAAACATGGTTTCTTGGTTGAGAGTGGGCATGATGAAAGCAGACTGTAGTCAAATAATCCAAGGATTCTGTAGGCAAAGTATTGTCTACAACTTGCAACTTCTTTTGGGAGTCTAACTAAAGCACTCTCCAAAATATCCTCTGGATATTTTAATCAGCTTTTTCAGAGGACTGAAGTTCAACAATACTCTCCTATTTGGTTCCTGTAGTACTGTAAATAGCAGTGGAACAGCTTTAGGGGAAGAGCTGAAACCACATTTTTGCATGCTTCATGTACCAGAAATAGCAATCCCTTTAAACTAAAGGGCCCGAACTGCTTCCAGGACTCCCCCTGCCTCAGTTTAAGCAACACACAATCACAGAATAGTTTGAGTCAAAAGAGACCTTTATACAACTAGGTATATTACACAAGCTATATTCAACTTGCACTCACCACTTTCCCAGGATTTCACATTCTTTAGACAAAAACCACCATCTGGGAAAACAATCTATTTCAGGAATCCGAGACAAGTCAGTCTCAAACCAGCACTTGTGGAGTTAGAAGAAAAACTGTGACCTTGCAGACATCAAAGCAATACGCACAGCTGTAATTACACATAAGTTTCCTTCAATTTATTAAATAAAGTCAAAAGTTTGGACATGGGTTCAAAGTTTAGTGCAGAATTCAGATTGAGTTTTTCCCTGATTATATTATCTTTCTACTATTACAAAGCCTTGATATCTTTCTTAAATGAAGGTTTAACAAGGTAGGATTCAGAGCCCCACACAGGACTATTACTCTGTTCTGCTGCAGGGAGGAGTAAAAGAAACACCGATAAGAAACTGAGATTTCTTGGGCAAAAGAAGAAGAGAAACGCAGATACAAAACTGTGATTTTGTTTTAAAGACTTATTCCAGCATGGCTGAATACAAGTCAGAGTTCCTGGAAAGTGTTTACTACACAGGGACAGATACTCATAGCAAGCTCAAGACTGAGTTTTCTGAAAGAGAGAAGACATAGTATGAGCAGAAAAATAGCGACCAACCGGAAAGAAATGATAGCAAAGCACTAAAAATACCCCTAAGGTTCTGTTATTCTGTGGTTCTACATACCTGCCTGCTTGCTTAAAGTTCTGGAGCCTGATTTCCAGTCATCTACACCTCTGTAGCTTTAAAGCCATTACTTAAATAAGGGAGCTTTCCTGCATTGAAATGTGTGAGCTATGTTTCAGTTTCCTCTCTCATTGCTGTAGTCACTAACTGGCAGAGTTTTGCCTTCAGACAGATTCTTTCCAACAAGCATTAATTTTTCCTCTTCCTTGAAAAGTACTTTTCTCCTAAAGTACTATAGCCTAATTAGCTGTGGAAACAGATTTCATCTGTAGCATAGGAACTCCCAGGACCTTTTGTAAGAGGGGAAGGAGACAAAATCCAACAGATCCTTAAAAGAAGCTACATGCAACCTGCCTCAGTGATAGCAGCAACCCCACATTCAGTGGCCTAGGACAGAAACAGGCTGAGAATTTCAGCCTTACTACTCCCACCATAAATGACAGTGACACCATTGGACTCCATCCTCCAGGAGACCCATTCCCTCACTGAGGATCAGCACTGAGGATAAGAAAAAGTGTGGAAGATTCTGGTCTTCTTTTAAATTTATATTAGCATTCTGCTTTACCAGTGAACCAATCTGATTCACCAGCTAGACAGGTGAGTATCAGAACAAAGCTATATACGCACTAAGGGAAGGAAGGAGAAAAGAAAAAAAAAATTTAAAAAAAACCCCAAAAAACGTTCCTTTTAGTCACAGTTTAGCAGTCCTGACATACTTCTCCAGAATAACGTTCTGTTTTATTAGTGAGGCAAGAGAGTTGTTAATGTTTTTTGACATAAGAATAGATTTTTGGAAGCAAATCAGGAAGCTAAGCAGTTGAAGGTTAACACTTCAAGATATGGTTGAATGCCAGCAGAAGAATTATTAAGTCAGTAAGTTTCATTTACTGAGCTTCAAACAAGTCAAAAGCAAAGTCACCTCCACAGTATGAAAAACAGATCTGGCTTTAAAGACCAAGCCTCAGCATATCACTTAAAAATCTGGAAATACAAAGTGATTCAGTCCCTCAGGACAAATACGTGTTTGGAAACTATGAAAAATGCCACATGACACCCAGAAGAGCAAGCAATACATACAAAATAAATCTTTTAAAAAATGTGCTCCAACAAGGCTAAAATACAAGGTTAAAGTTCCTGGAACACAGGGACAGAAATTAAACTCTGACTCCAAACACTCAGATATTTGCTGCAAGTGAAAAAAACTGACAGTAATAATAGAAAGGCACCAGTTACTTCTAGTTAAGTGGTCTGGCACCTGGCTGCCTATAGTAAGCAGGAATTAGACCAAGCTGCATATCTATTTATTAAAGCAGGCTAGAGCCAAGCATAATTTTCACATCTCTAATAACAGTTCTGTTATTTTGATTTTATCCATCAGACTGTAGAGCATCTTCCTAACTCAATCCTAAAATGAAACTCAAGTCACTAGTAGTCCCTTCAACAGCCTCCTCCTTTTCAACATATCTCCCTACATGCAATTAGCCTATGCAGACAAATCTAATAATCAACAAAAAAAACCCAAAAAACTTCAGCTTCAGAGAACTTAAATTTTAGAACAATGAATATTTTCTGAAATGCAGTATTCTCTAACCAGCGCTAAGTTACATGAAACAAGGCAGTTATCTACTCAATTTCATCTACTCCAACCATCACAGATCTTATTTGTGAAAGAACACAGGAGAAAAAGGGAAAACACATTTCAGATTACATTAACTTCAAAAGCAGCCAAACAGCACAAATGAAGTGCATTCACAGGAAGTCTCTGAATAAATTTCTAGGCCTATGTTTCCCCCGAAGCAGAAGGCTCAAACACTCCCTTAACTTGAGAGCACCAAGCCGGAAAGAGAAAAAAGACCTCTCCCTCCCAAACTGAAGTGCTAAGACACTTAGCATGGCCCAAAACTCAGCCCTCAGCAGAGGCACAGCTATATAGGCACAACCTTCTCACCATTCGACAGGAAAATCTATCCCAAAGACGGCTGGCAGCTCACCGCAGACAGAAAACCATCCAATATGACTACTTGTTTTGACTTTCAGAAAACAAAAAGCAAGCTAAAAGCATGCATGGAACAAATTCAAATGCTCTTGGAAAAATAAAAGCATTAAGAGTAGATTTTCTGAAAGATGCATCTAGATCTGCTCATGCTCTTCAGGCATACTGTCAGCACTCAAAACAGAAATAAAATCCCATCTCTGTGAGAGCGTATCTCTGCCACATCTCTCCCACCCTTCATAAATTATTCCCCAAAGCATCTCCTGACAGTATATTTGGATCTGAGGGCAGAAGGGGGAAAATTACGTGTCTTTTATTAATGGACACGTCAGTACTCTTCTAAGAAAGAGGACAAATTCTACCCGGAGGCTACAGAAGCCGCATCAGGTGCGGGGCATGCCGAGCGAAGCACCGGGCGGGCTGAGGCTGGAAAACAACCCCAGCCCTCTCCTCTGCTCGGATACAGGAAGCGAAGGGCTGCGAGCGGCTGGTGACAGGTACCACGCTGGGGACGAGGGGCGCCAGCTCACAGCCCCAGGCCCCTCACGGCTGGGGCAGGAGAGGGGCGGTGCCGGCGACAGTATCAGCCCCCGGGCGGCAGAGCGAGCGCTGCCGCTGCCCCAGCCCCGACCCCGCTTCCCGCACAGCCCCGCGGGCCGGGCGCGCCCCCTGCCCGCCCTCCCGGCCCCGAGCTGCGCCCGGGACCGCGGAAGGAGGCGGGGGCTCCGCCGCCCCCTCACCTCCGCCGCCGCTAGGATTTACCTGGCCGGGGAGCCCGCGCTGCCCGCACCTGCCCCCACTAGCAACGCGCCTTCCCGGCGATAAGGGCGAAGGGGCACTGAGCGGAGCTCTCACCCCTCACCCTCCGGCCGGGCGGGCGGGCGAGCGGCAGCCGCTACACCGCTCCCACTGCCTCAGAGCCTGGCGCTGGAGGCCGCCATCTTAGCTCAGGCAGCGAGACCGCCCCCTCGGCGCAGCCGCCGTGCGGCCCGGGGCCGTCACGGGACGCGGTCACCTGATTTGCTCCGCGCTGCCTCCCCCTTCCCGCCGCCTTTCTTCCTTCCTTCCTTCTTTCTTCCCGTCCCACCCTCGCCCCTTGCCCTGTCGTGCTGTGCCCTGCCTTGTTCTGCCGGGAACAGGCATGGCTGGTTGCGCACTCGCCGCGGCGCCGGGGGGCAAAGTCCCCACCGCGCTCCCCTTGCGCATCGCCTGAGGGCTGTCGGTGACCGGTGGGCTCCCCCCCGAGCGTCTCCAGGCCGTGAAAGGCGCGTTGAACAGTTAAAAATCCAGAGCACGCTGTTTAATTGTGTACATTACTTACGTGACTGTAAAAGCAATGTTAAAGTGCCACATTAAATCTGCGGAGGCTGAATCACTGATTATGTGGTTGGCTAACCACCCTCCAGATTTGTTACAGGACTCGAGCTGTCCGTCAACTTCCCCATATTCTGCACTAGATGTAAGGGTTCCCAGAAGTGTTGTGAACTACGGCAGCATATGGTAACACGAGCTCCTTAAAATGCCTACTGATTGGCATAAATATTTTGAATATTTTTAATATGGCTTGCATTAGAATACTATGGCCTTTCCCTTCAAACAGTGTCATGAAGTCTGCAGATGAAGAGAGCAATGAGGAAAAAACTAAGTGGAACTATCTTGGCGGAAAAAAAAATCAAAACCACAGATGTTAAATTTTTTTAGTATCCTTTAATATCCTTTTCATCATCATATGGACTCTAAGAAACAGCATGAAGCTGAGTCAGGGGAGGTTTAGGATGGCTATAAGGAGAAGGATTTTAACCTAGATGGTGGTCAGGCACTGGAACAGGCTCCCCACGGAAGTGGCCAAGCACCAGCCCCGATAGAGCTCAAGAAGCTTTTTCTTGGGCACATGGTGTGACTCTTGGGGTGTCCTGTGCAGGGCTGGGTGTTGGAGTCAGTGACCCTCGTGGTTCCTTTCCAACTCGGGATATTCTGTGATTCTGTGATAAACTATCTGTCTTATATTTTGCTTAAGATATTTAAATACTAGTCAGTCATTCTCTGATAAATCTAGTCCTCTGAATCTGGGGCACTGTGATCCAATAGCACTGATGGGGAAATAACATTACTCTTGGGAAGCTGATAAATTGCTTTTGGTTACAGAACTTCAAGGGAGGGGAAAAAAAATTCAATGTTTTATTAACATACTAGGAATTGTAGGAATCTAATTTAAGAGGGAGGGTACGTGATTCAGAAGAGTTTCTTTGAGTGCATGGAAGAGTTTTTGTATGGGTTTGGAGTGATTTCTGGTTTTGTTATTAGTTGGCTCAGAGGGTTTTTGGTTCGGGGAGTATTGATTTTGTCTGAGCGCTTATTTTGCATTGTTAATATAGGTAAGTAAAATACATCAAGTAAAGCAACAACTTATTAGCTGTTTATTACTCAGGAACAGAGAATGACACTTGCATAATTAAATTGATGTAACAAAGTAGTAATGAATGTTTTCATGGATGGATTTTAATCAGATAGCACAGATTGTATTTCAGTATATTTATTCAGCTCAAGCTAGTATTTCAGTAACTGTGTTTTCCTCTATTTTTGGACATGGTTTTGCATAAGTAGTGGTATTAACTTTGGATCTAATGTAAACAACTGATAAAAGGAAAGGAGGCCACAGATTTAGATAATTTGAGAGACAATGAAATAATGCTTTTGAAATTACTCAGAGAAAAGTGAACAAGAAAGGTGTGTTTAGCAGTTCTGACAGGAAGTCCATACAACATGGTACAATATCTTTCAGAAATTAAAGTAGACCAGGATTTCATTACTGTCTAACTGTAAAGTATGCATGAAGTTACCTTGTGTGCAGGAAAATGTATTCTAATTTGTTCAGTCATTTTTTCTTTTTCATTTCTGGATATTTTTAGAGATAGGATGTTATTTTTCTGTTTAACTAAAGGTTTGTGGAAATGCTGGAATACAAAAATTGTATTTTTAACACCTCAAATTTAAAAGTTTGCTGTTTTAATTTAAAAGGAAAGTGAACAAAATCCTCGCTCCATTAATGTCAATGGCAGTTTTGTTATTATCTGTGTCTGACATAGTGTTTTGCCCTTAGTTTTCCCAGTCACTTACAGATATCAGAGCCATTCTCATTATCAGAAAAACAATAGCAAAACACAAGTTTGATGCCTTCTTGAAAGATAAAATGTTAAATTGCTTCAATCCACTTTGGAGAAGCAAACCCAAGTTCAGTTCTTCCAGATCTTTCACCTGAAGTGCTGCAGATGTCAATCTGACATTGTCCATTTAAATACCTCCATTTGCAAAAGAGTTCAGGTCATCTCCAGTCTAGAGAGCAAGGTCTCTCCTTACCATCCAATTATTGAAATCTGGAAGGAATGAAGAGTTCTAGTCCATCACTAAATAATTAATGGTCCACTGGCTATTTCTGTGATCAGCACCTATTCTGAAAGACTGTGGTTTAGGATGGCTGAATTCTTCAAGCAAGCTACAGTACAGGTACTGTAGAGCCAATGCTAAGATTCTCTGCAGCAACAGTAAATACTATGATTGTAAATGTAATCTAAAGTAGCAGAGATCCTATTACTTTTAATGCAGATATATTGTGGTTAATAGCAGTAAAAAAGAACAAGTTTCTACCTAGCCTGCAAGCAGCAAACAATGGACAAATTAACTTCACTTCCTAGTCTCTAATGGTAGGCCGGAATTTTGGGTCATCTGTTTGGACAAATGAGAGGTTTTTCCACCATTCCTTGTCTTAGAAGAAAATGAGTTCCTGCTGGAACTGGGAATAGTTACTTTACTCTCTTACTTAACTTTCAGTGTTGGAGAGTGCAGGACCATCCACTCTAAAGTCAACTACTGTTTTTCTGCTAAGAAGTAATGGGGATTTATCCAGTCTTCTTAAAGAGTGGATCTAAGAGGTACACCACAGCTTAAGGTGAATTTAGGATAACTAACACAAAATATGCTTAATAATTGTAATTTTTAGATGACCAAATAACAATAACAGTAAGCCTTTGATGACTAATTATAGTACTGGACTGAGAAGGGATAGTGGAAAGATTTTGAAAGGGGAGAAGTAAATGTAAAAGTCCCACAAAAATCTAATTAAGTAACATGCCTTTGGAAAACTCTGTCCTGGATCTTGTCTCTTTTACTGCGAGATTGTTGTAAATGGCAAAATGCAGGTTACACAGAGGACCTTCTGGAAATCAGACTCACATTCCTGCATCAGTCTCTGTTCTATTCTTTGTTATCCCAAAGATGCATTAAGACTATGCTGACAATCTGCCAGCTGTTCAAAGTTCACATCAAATTTTTATGTATCTTGACACATTTTGTCCAAAAATAAATGCAGATAATAATGATAATTTATATTCTCTGTGACATTAACTAACAGGTAACTTTTGGATACTCCCTATTAATAATTCTGTATTTCCTGATAGACTCTTTAAATGATGACTTGTTTGTTATCCTAGCTAATAGCTTGATAATAACTGTAGCCTAAGCTAATTAACTTTGTGATAAATTTTGGTAAATTATTAATAAATATCTTCAATACAGTGATGCATGCCAATCTGTATTCATATTCCTAGCATTCCTCCAATAACTCTTCTTCTATTTGGATAATCCTTTCATTTTGGTGTTGGCTTATGTGCAGTAAATACTCACAATATTAACTTTTGATCTCTTAATCCATCTATACCCTTCTATAACCTGGTCTTTTTGGTGTGTCTTTTGAAGATAATCTACAAATTGTCTTGTAACTCTTTTACCTTTCAATAGATAAGTTCCATTATTATTTGCGATCCAGTCTCAGTAGTTTATGTGGGTCCATCTTGTGTAAGAAAAGTGAATATAACAGATTTGCTTAAAATATCAGATGTCATTCATAGTAGAAAGAATCTTTCCATGGAACTAAATAGCAATGCACAATGATGTAACAGTTCCTAATGAAATTACACTGCTTACATTTAAAAAAATGTGTGGTTTTATTTTTTCAAAAGAAAACATAAAGGAGAAATGCATTGTTTATTGTGTGTAAAATGAAATAGCAACCAACTCACACAGGAAGTTTTAACTACCTTCTCTTTTGACTGCATTTAGTCAGATTGTTGAAAAAAAATCTGTACACATAGGTTCAGTGGAAACCTTGATAAAATGACAATGAAAATTCCCATATACTTAGTTAATCTTGGGAATGCTTCATCTTAGCATTGCAAGCCTGCTTAAGGTGAACTGTTCTTTGAAATATCTGACTCCTGGGGACCATTTTGTGATACAAGGTACCGCAGATATCCAGGTAATATTTCTTTACACTGTTGACACAGCCCATGTGGAGAAGCGCCCTGAAACACAAAGAGGCTGACGCGGCTCGCCTTTTCCACCCGAGCTCGGCTCGCCCAGCTAGCTCTCCAGGCGAGACCGGCGCCGAGAGTGGGCCGCCTCCCGGATGGCAGAGAACCAGGAGTGCGGCTGGGGCTGAGAGCCCTCTTGGCTGACAGCGCGTCCGGGGAAGAATAAAGGATCAGGGGGAGTCCTTTTGTGGGTCCAGGATAGGTTTATTGGAGGGACGGGGGGAACAGGAGATAACCGAAGGTGAGGGGAGGATACCACAAAAGGCACAGAGAAAGGACTTGCAGCAACTTAAATACGGGCCCTCCCCCAGGGGAGGGGACATTACAGCAACCAATCGCAACAGCTTAGGGGCGGAACACAAGGCGGGACTGAATACATAATTAACCAATGGGGAAACATAGGCGGGGAATACACAGAGACATCAAATGAGTAACCGAGGAGGGGATAACTGACACAGAACACACTGGAAGTTTGGGAGGGGCCAGCGGGGATTGACAATTGTAGGGGAGTGGATAAGGGTGATGGATGGGGAACATTCTAGAGGAATGGGAGGGCATTGGGGCTGACTGATAGGGTAAGGGCGGGGATTAGGGCAACCACTACTATAATCAATAAGGGGTTTTAACATAAGAACAAACCATTTAACAAATGGAAAACAGAGGCAAAATAACACGATGCAACAAGAGGCATTGCAGAAGGAGCAGATTGTGAGAAAGGCAAAGGCCTATGCAAATAAGAAATTGGAGTTCTGGGAGAGCAGAACTGGCCAGTGTGGTAGGAGTGGGTTTTGTACATGGAACTCATAGGATGGATAAATACCTTCAACAACTGAGAGAGAAGGAGAGTAATCCGTCAACTTCTGCAGGCTAGACCTGAGAATTAGGAAGATAGGAAGAGCTGTGAGGCTATGATTTTTGAAAATTTTACTGTGAACAGAAGAAGTGCTTAAGTAGGGGGGACTTTTTCTCAAGAAAATTGATAGAGGCAACTCACAGAAGAGGGAAAGCAAAAGGAGAAGAAATAATTAGATCTGGCCTAGCAAAACACTCTTAATGATACAAATAGCTGAGAACAAAGTCTGGGGATGTCTAGGAAGGAGACAGGGATTGATCTGAGGAATAGAATAGGATGATAGGAAGATTCCAATGTAGAAGCAAGGAGTGGGAGAAAAGGCTTAGCAGAGCAACAGGCTGCAAAAGACAGGGCAAAAAAGGCAGAACCCACAATAGTGGGTTCTGTTAAACTGGAAACCACAGTTTTTCCAGGATAACTCAGTCTGGGAAACCTAATGCCCATTGGTATTTGACATCCTCTCTAGTGGATCTCAACTTAATTCTGTTGTTAATTATTCTTAATACTAATCAGAGATCTGTGTTGCAGATTTGGATCTTGTATATGATATTATCCCACATCATAACTATTCAGATTTTTAAAATAAACCTAGAGAATTATGCATTTATATACATGACTAACAATGCAGTATTGACATTGCAAACCTGAAAGTCTTTTGGAGTTAAAAAAGTTCCTGAAGATTAGGATTGCCTTTGAAAATAATTGCATGCTTGTGTATAATTTTTATCCATGGGAACTTTGCCTTATTCACTCCACGAGATGAAAGGACTCATTGAATCCACATGGATGCTGTGCTGTGTTCTGTTCACATTGCTCAGTTTGCTGGTCCAAGATTTATGTAGTGTACACTATACCAGCTCTATTCTTCAAGCTTCAGAATATTCAAGCTTACTAATTTCCATATTGGCATTTCTGTGACATTGTTCAGTACACTGAGCGCTCCAGGAACATGAATTAATTTATTTTCACAACATCCTTCTGCTTCTAATATTTGACTAGTTGAAAGTACATTAATGTTTCTTTTTCTGTATATTCCTGTGTATAATATTTCTCAAGTATCCTAATACAGCCTTTAAAGATCATGTGTTTTTTAGCAAAAGCACACTTCTATTTAAAGAAATCAAAATTGCTTTTTGATCTCTCCCTGTCTCTTTTTATAGACACGAGAACAAAAACAGATGACAGTGTATCTTGCTGGCTTATTCAATGTATTATTGATCTCTGTGACAGTGTGGCATGTCAGCTTTTACATGTCTTATGTATTTTAGTAAATACTCCTATCTTATAGAATTCACGTACTTAAGACATTGCATTGTCAACTTCATTGTCAGTTTATTTATTGAAAGTTGATTTTTGTGGAAAGTTAAATTTAAATGCTAGTTCAGGAGTAGGAATGCTATTAATTTGAGAAACTGAATATTGATAGAGTGGCTGAAATTTATATTGAACTATTAGGGTAACAAAACACAAAAATTAAAAAAAAGTTAAAGATGTTATTTTGAGCACTGGAGTATTTCAGGAGCACAGTGAATTAGTGGGACAGTAGGAAAATTCAATCATTGGAATTTTTTGGTAGAACTACTCAGAATCGTGGGGAGATTCCTGCATTGCAGGTATTTAAATTTGGTCGTCCAAACCAAAAGAGCCTTTGAAAACAGGTTCCTATTGCTTACACAATACAGTTTTCATCAGCAAGAGTTGTGAAGGCGTCACTTATATGTTCTTGACTCCTCACTGCAGCCTATAGAGCAACAGGGGAAGAGTAAGTACTAATTCTCTGATGCCCTACCCTTGGGTCAAATCCCAGAAGTAGAAATAAGTAAGATTATAATGCCCAATGGAAATAATTGTGGACAAAGCAACAAACAGGAATTATTAACCTTGCCCACAGTATCTCAGATGATCCTTAAAGTCTTACTATTTTTAGAGAGCAAGAATATTCTTGTGCATATCCAGTTTCATCAAAATTTGTTCATGAAGCTCAGAGAAGAATAGAGGAAATTATGATCTCATAGCTTGCAAGCCAAGCCATTGAAATTATAGCCCTGTGAGAAAGAGTGTAAATCAGAAAGAATATTTCATTTTTCCTTTTTTGTTTTTTTAAAGCTTCCAGTAGTCCAGTAGTATGCTTTTTTACCATTTAGAATGACTGCTAGCTTAGAAATGCAGACTGACCATTTATGAATGATACAGCTGCAAGGTGTTGTCACAAAAACAAAAGAACATTTTATTGCCTAATAACATTCCTCAATTCTAATTCATCTCTGAACAGATCACTACCAATAGCAGCAGGAGCAATGAAAAGGCTTCTGCCTGGAAGATCTAAGTTGCAAAATATGTGAAAGCTGTGTTGCTTTTATAACAATTTAATCTAAAGTATTTTTTGTATATCTGTTAGAGACTCCCACCCCACTAATAGTTTAATGCCCTATATGCATGATCCACAACTAGAACTTACTTTCGTGGTGGATTTTACAAAAATGTGTTTTGGTTTTACAAACGTTTTAAAGTACAACAGAATGCAATTATCTGCTGGAACACAAGAAATCTCACATTAATTCAAGAGCTGTTTTGTTGAGCTGTGTTCAATTTCTCAAAGCATTCAGAAGTTTCATTTTGAGATTACACCACGCACCCCTAGCTCCAGCACTATAGCACAGAAAATGGGATGCCAAACACCTGCTGCTTTCCACATTTTGTATGCTACTGCTCACTATCTAATCCTGCTCTCCAAAGAAACTGTTTACAACTATTTCAAAAGTTAGTGTAGCGTTGTGTGTATGTGGTTTGTAATATACATATACCTTACTAGGGTACTTAAGCTGCTCTCTCCCCACCCCTATGTCCCTTTTTTGCTATGAAAACCTGGAAATTAACTATAGTCAGAATGCCTAAAAATCATCAGTGATGAAATTTCAGGGTATATTCCTATGTGTAGCTTTCCATCTTGGTGTAACTTCCCACAGCAAAGAATGGTACACAAAGTCACCCTGTCCGTGCGTGGCAGAGCTGGCATGTCACACGCTAATGGCACAAGGTGCGTCTGATTTAATTGACATTTGAACCTGAAGCTCCTGGTGGAGCCAGGAAAAGCCTTGATCCTGGAATCTGTGCCTCCTCCTCGATGCAGAGAGAGCTCAGATCTGAGAGGTTGTGCAATTACCCTGGAGTCCTTGACTCTGAATCTCCAAACAACATTGTGGAGCTTGTGAAGAAAAATAAAGTGATTGAATCCGTAGAGGTGTGTGGTATTCCCTATAGGCATATTCTCACCTTTATTGTTCACAGGCAAAAGGTCTCATCATTTATGTGAGAAATGTTTTAAGCTCTCTGTGCAACATCAGCAATTGCTAATGCTGGTCTGAAGGAGGGTGGAGAGTATTCCTAGGCAACACACCCTCTCCTTGGAAGAAGGCTCAGAAGAGATGGGCATAGGTGCTTATAAAGCTCATGTTATGAGCTATTTAGAGTGATAGTCAGATTACATACACATTAACAACAGAAGGAGGGTGTAGCATATACTGCAGCAATGCTGAACTGCATTGCGAACCGTGGACATAGAGAAGCTGATACTTTGCCTTTCCCCATTATTGAATGACAGCTACAGTGTAGGATTGCCGGACACAGTGAGTCATAAAAAGAACATCAGTCAGCACGATTTTTCAGGCTCTTTCCCATTTCCTGTAATAAGCAGAAGCAGTACTTTGTAAATTTCTGTTTTCTTTTGAGTTGGTAGGTATTTTTTCTTAGATTGTTACAGTTTCACCTTCATTTCCCTCATGCTGTTGCTGGTTTCGTTTTTCTCATTATGACCAAATCATTGAGTCCCTTACCAATTTCTCAGTCTTGCAGGGATACTGGTATTTCAGATTCTGGTGATGAAAAAGTATTTCACTCTTAATATCCAGATCACTGGGTCATTTGGCTGAATTAATGGAAACAGAAGTAGATGAATGTGAGAAAGCACAAGCAGCAAGGCAGAAATGCATGCAGTAAGTTAACACCCCTTCTAGCATCCATGCCAGGCAGTATATTATCCATATTATCTTCCCACTCTTTTTGCTTTGCTTTGACACAGATCGTGACCATCAAGTGGTATATAAGGCATATGCTGTTGTTTTTAAGCCTAAGCATATGGACAGTTATGTAATCTTATTTAATGCTAGTTTGTTTTTGGCCAAATTCCCCTGAACTTCTGCTATCCTATTTTTAGTGTATGGCAGAGAGGCATGTAATAAAAGAAGCTCGAATAGATCCTTATTTATGCCTCTTAATTTGTGGAAAATACAAATTATTACTGTACTATACTAATAAACCACTTATGGATTATATGCATTAAGCAACTATTTTATAAATTACCTAACAGTGAGGTGAAATTAGCTAGAGTGTTTATTCAATTAGTTGGTCAGCAAATAAGTGCTATCCAGTTGAGAGGAGGGTAGGCTAAGTTTAAAAATGCTTGAACTGTCCCTTAATAGGGGTGATGTTATAATAGTCATTAAGTGGACCATGTTTCCTATTATAAAATGACAGAATACTTTTTTTTTCTGCTTCTGGTCCAAATTGCATTTTGAAAGGAGAAATATCTTCCACTATAGGAAAATCAAGAATAAAATTCATGAATATATAAGCCAATTTCATAATTGCTCAAGCTTTTTACTGATAGTTTTCACCCACAATCTGCAAAACAAGTGGTTTTTTAGCAAAAAAGGCACTGAGCTTTTTTTTTTTTTTTTTAGCTACTGATCGCGTTCAAACTGAATCTTTTTATGAAGAGGTAATAATTTGCATAACACCAGATATGCTGATTAATTATTTCCGTGTGAATCTTATCATCTGAAGCAACCTGACCCTTACAAGAAAACTTTTCTCTGCACAAATAAGATTGAAGTCAAGTAAGGTATGGAATACTCTATACAGAAATAGGCTAAAACTGAATTGTTAGTTTATTGTACTTGAATAAATGAACGTTTTGGTAGTCATTAAGAGAAAATGAAGCATTTAATTTATTTGCTCTTTTAAATTAAATTAAATTAAATTAAATTTTAATTTATTTGTTCTTTTCTTATGTAAAAGTGACTAGCAGTTATGTCTTTGAATAAAATTTGGGTTTCTCTCTGACTTGACCAGTGCTTAGAGAGCTGGTGCACCCAGTTTTTGACAGAAGCACAAAGTGATGACTTAGCACATGGCAGACAAAGGACAAACTGTTCAGTTGTGGCCCTAAATTTATTTTAGTTCAACCAGTAAACAGGGACACATCTTGGACTTTGCTGATTAAAAGCAAAATTTAAAAGCCTGAAGCTGCATTTGACAGTGTTCCAATTTGTAACCAGCTCAACACATGGGATTCTGTTTCCTTTTACTTTATGGCTTCCGGCATCCCTATGCAAAATATTAGTGTTTCATTGTGGGTTTGTGTATTTTCTTCCCCCTAGGAGAATTTATTTCTTCCTCTCAATTTCCTAGGGAGACTTAATACCCCTGCCCAAAATCGGAGATATTTGCAGCTTACCATATTGTTCCATGTTTCACTTCTCCTGCCTTTACCATCTAGAAGGGTCTACCTCTTCCAGCCTTTGCTTAGGTGAGTGCTCTCAGTGTGAGGGATCAGTCAGTGGAACTATGCATGTGTGATGAGTAATCCTACAGGTGAGGATTTCCAGGAGGTGGCTGCAAGGCAAGTGTTTTGCATATCTTCACATTTTCCTTGCTATTTTTATCTCATACATATCCTTGTGTGTCCCTTCTTCATGTCTTGTCTGCATGTGCTTCAAGCAGCATTGCTCTGTACTGCAGGAGGCAACACAAAGTTGATAATTAATTTCTGATCATTAACTTCATCTACCTCAAGAAGTACCTTTTAAAAATCTGAATACTACTATTAAAAGCAATATGAACCTGTTACAACAATAAATTTGCTTTCAGTGTATCATTATTTTTTGTACTTACCTTAGTACAAGGTCTTGAAGGAGAATTTGGAAGTGGGAATTTCCTTGCCATTAATTATTTCTCAAATTACTACAGTCTTATCCATTAATAGATTGGGTTTTAAAATTTTATGTTGTAGATTTTCCCAGAATTAAAAATATACAAAGTTCAAACTTGCTAGGCCTTAAACATGTGTTTCCAGAACAAATATATCTTTCCTTGGTTTCGATAGAAAGCTTCTATCTGTGTGTGGCAACAGCATTGGACTTCAGATAACTAAGTGTTGAAAAATCCCCAGCTGAAATTCCCAGTGTTAGAGGAAGTGGCCAAATACAATGGGTTGGATTCATCGCTGTCATCAACGAGGTAAGAAAACGCTGGTGGAAAGTCTGTGGTCAGCAGGAAATTTAATATGTCACAGCTAAGCCTGTAATCAACAGCAAAAAAATGTTTTTCCTCTGTTCTTCCATTTAAGGTGTCTGTTGTATTAGCTGTCTGTGTGAATTAAGCATAGATCAAGATGAACACAGGCTAACAGAGGTCAGAAAAATAATAATCTTCTGAAGTTTTGCCATTGAATATGACTGAATAGAAGTTCTTGTCTTTGAAAACAAAGATCACGGCTTAATCCCTGAGCCAAGTGTAGTAGTGAAGTCTGCTATTTTTTGAGGCAGCAAGATCTGTTCATTTGACACTAACTTACCTATCAACTTTCTGCATGTTGTCTAGAAGAAAATTGTTAATAATATATTTTCTACTCCTTTAAAACAAAAGTTAGCTCTGGAAGGGCATAACTGACCTTTTACCATCCAAGATGACTTGAGCTTCAGATTCAGAAGCACCAGAGTGGGCTAGATCCCATTTAAAACAAACTTTCTTATAATTATGAAAGCAGGTTTTCTTATGGTAAATGGGAAGCTGCAAACACCAAGATCTTGTCTAAGCAGTAGGTGGCAGACTGCTCCCAGTAATCTTTGGGAAGTTGTGACTCAGCCCTTCTTAATGCCCACGGGGCTGTAGCTAAAGGTGATGATAAGAGAGACGTAAAGGTGGGGAGATTCCTAGGGTTCAAGCGGTCCACCTAATTTCACAAAGCATGCCAGGAATACTCGAGTCAGCACGTGCCAGGCGAGGGGCTGTTGCTCCTACACGCCCTGTGTTATCAGTTCCTGAAGTAACTGTGGTGGTTACCCTGCCCTGCAGCATCTGGGTGACCTTGATCTTGTTTTGAAAGATCTGCCACTGTTAACAGAAAGCTAGCACTGTCATGACTTTGACACCTCTACACAACAGTATGCCTGTAGTTTTGTCACCATTTGGAAATCCCTCTTAACTCCGGAGACCCCAAGGAGATTTTTAACCAAAAGAGTTTAACACATGGAATTGTATATCTGAGGATGTCTATGGATACACCACAGACTCTACTGATCTCTAAATACACAAAGTAGTTTCTGAACAGTACCCAAAAAGCAGAGATCCACTCTTTTGACAATATTTTTTTTTGTGCTTACCCTTACCTAAATGATGTTAAGGTGGAACAAGTATTTTCTCTTTATAGCAGATTTTATTTTGAATTTAAATTCACCTTGAGGGGTTTTCCCAATGCCCTGCTGCTAATAATTAATGTACTTAGGGATGCATCTTATGCCTTGGCTTTTGTCTCATGTTTCATTTCAAGGGAAGCCTATGGTGCTCACACAAACTGCCTTTCCCATCACACTTGTTTCTCATGCCATTTTTTTGCTGACTGTCAGAGACTCTATCTAGTGTATACCAAGACATTTCATTACCCACCTACAGCTAGACTCCTGTATCCAAGTAGAGGACTGTCCACAGGCTGCTGGAAACCACACAATTCAATGGCTGGTAAACACTTGGGGGAGCTGCCCAACCACTATGCAAAGATGTTGGATCTGATTTATGGAATGATTTGCTTAGCATTCACCAGATTATTTAGAGCATCTTTTGTCACCAGACAAGATTTGAAAGAAAAAGAATTAAAAAATAAAAAAGATTTTCATACTTGGAAAGGCATTATAAGAGTACAAAATAACAAAAATATTATGGAATTTATAATTTTATTAAGATTATACTAATTTTAGCTGCTTCTATATTTGAGACTGATCCTTTAGGCTCTGCTGATGGGTAGTGGGACATCCCACAGATATGCAGAATCATAGTTCTTTTGTGTTTGCTTTCCTGTTTAGGCTATGTTACATTTCTACTGCGTGCTTTGGCTAGGCTAAGATTATGCCATTCATCTTCAAGATGCTTTCTCTTGCTTTTATCTTCCTTAAAACATGATGTCATGTTTTAGTTAGTTTAGAAATCATGCATGATGATGAGACAGATTTTCTGAGTTCCTTTCCATGTGCCATGTTAGCTTGCTATCAGTTTTATATCAGTTGCTTAGTGTATAAATAAAAGATTGATTTGAGAATGGGGTGTTGTCCAGCTATGCACAGTTCCCCTCCTTCCTCCCTCCTGTGCACTCTTTCAGACTCAGTGGAAATCAGGAGTGGTCTTGCCACAGTAACATTTACAAGGGCTCAGTGAACATGTAAGCACATGATGGAAAACAAAAACTTCTCTGAGAAGAGCAGAAAGAGTAGCTTCAGGACCACCCCAAGCATTTCTAGACAGAAGAGCCCATTTTCAAAATTTTTTTATTTTATTCTTAAAAATCTCCCAAATCCATACCTATGACCATTCCTGTAGTATTTCCAGTTTTCTTAGAATTTACTTGAAACACATAAGAGTCTGTAACATCCTTCTGCTCTGCAATGCAGTTCTTTTAAAGTTTATCGTTGTTATTTCAGGATACACAGCTCTTTCTTGAATAGTCAAGAGCCTCATATTAGACTTTGTGTTTTCTCTGTTGATAAATATAGACTACATTCTAAAAATAGATCCTAAACCAGAGAGATACATAATTATAAATAATGCACTTAAGAAGAGTCAGAGGATGTCTGCACTCTCCGAAGTGCCAGTTACTTAATTGAAATAAAGAAGAAAGTTTGTTTAGAGTGCTCCATCTGCTTTGATAATGCAAGCTATGGTTATGAAAGTCTCCTGACATTTTGTTCAGAGTTACTTGTTTGAAGCATCAGGTGAATAAATATTAAGTAATTATACTCTGGCCTGCAATTCTGCAGGATATAGGATTCTTCTTGGGGCTCAAGTCAGGCAGTCATTAATGACAACAGTACTTCATAGTGTAGAACGGTCTTTACAGAGGGTTGGTATTCAAACCATAGTGAAACCTCAACCAGACAACCAGACCAAGCAGCCCAGCTAGTGTTTTTTTATAGTATTGATATTACTGAATGTACGGTCAGAAAGGGAGAGAGATAAATCAACAGAGACTAAACTTGGCACATATACTGAGGTTCAGTGTAGTAGTTAAAATGAGGAGTCAAGGGGATTAATGGCTCATTTGATTCACATACATGGCCAAATATTTTGGTCATTAAAATATGTAAAAGTAAGCTTACAGTACTCACTGTATTGTTGTCCTTCACCTCTATCCTTTCAGTAACTCAGAGGTGAGAGCAAATAGCTTTACAAGAGAAGACAACTCAATAACTGTGCTGGAGATGGGCTAACCACAGCACAGCATGGCTTAGTTTAGCCTGTCTTTTCCAGATCCTTCCTTCCAAACATTTAACTGAGTGAAGTGAAAATTAGGCCTTCATTTAGCAAAAGGAGACTTCTATGTGTTTATTTGAAGAGTATTCCAGATTACTGTGCTTTTTCATCCACATCTTCTTTTACCAGGAAAAGAGGAGTCTATTTGTGGTGGATAATGGATTGATAAAGCTCTCTTCCACCACCATATTACAGAGGATACAGAAGATTCTCACGTAGAGCTGCTTGTATCAGTATAAAATGATCTAGTCTATATACAAGTGTAACATGCTATGTCTGAATTGTTCATTTAACTGCCCTGGAGGAGTTGGCCTGTACTGTAGAAGTATTTCTGTATATAGGTTCCAATAAAACAAGTGAAGAAACCATTGTACAACAAGTACAACAGTAATTCACTAATCACATCTATTTTACTCTTAAATGCACATGTTTCAAGAATTTTGAACAAGATGTAGGCTTCAGCTCTGCTTCAGTTCTTGCTGCTTCTTGAAGAGCAGCCAGGAGAAACTGCGAGAATGCCTTAGAATGAAAAGAATGAAGGACCTCCACTTCCAAGAAGTACTGGCACTGTCCTCAGACAGCTCAATAGTTGTGGGTATTATGGAATTTTGCTAGTCTGCAAATTATTGATCCAAATGCTGTCAACACTTGCATATTAGAGAATGGAGAGCTTACCTGTTTGGACCTTAAATTACAGTCCACATTTATTCCCATCTTCCTAAAGAAAAGTCTTTATGATCAGACTGCCTTTTACAACTTTTCTTTCCATAGTTTTAGTTTATGGAGTATATGAACTAGGAGAATTGCTGTGTCCTCTGAAGTCAAGGGCTCACTGTAGGAAGAGACGAAGAGATTTAGCTGCTGTAAACAGAGCACAAAGAAATTAACTTTTTGTGACATGCACATGACTGCAGCTAAATATATACAGAGACAAAGCCAGGACAATTTTTTTTTGCCTCTGTCTACTTTGAACTGATAAATGGCATTATTCTGCTCTCTACAGATTTTTTAAAAGACCGCTGGAACCTCAGTCTGCAGGATAGAAAAAAAGATAATTCACTGAGTCTCAGGAGAAAAGGTAGTGTCATTCTCTTAAGAGAAATTACAGAAATTAGCAAAACAGGACTTAAGTCTTTTTAACTGTCTTTCCAACTGTACCTGATCTCCTACACGTCATCTTGCAGGTCTTTCCAGTGCTCTAATCCCTTTGGAGGTGAAGCTGTCTAGTCACAGAAGAGACCATGTAATGTAATAGTTCAAGTGATATGCTATTTTTTCAATAGCAACTCATGTTTATCTGAGTATTAATACTTGGCAATTTCTGATGAAGAAACATTAGTGTCTAAATCAATAAAGTTAGCTGTTTATAGGTAAATGTCCATCTTTCATCCTCATCTTTATAAGAAATGCAATAAGGACTACAGTAGTTTTAACTCTTCCATGCCAAGAGTACAATCCTATGCAGTATTGCTGACATCATCTTGGCATGGATTTGTATGGGCCAAGGTTAAGAAAAAGGAAAAAGTGTGTTTCTACTCTCATCATCACTCTCAAATTCCAGCATGGTAAATCATTAATATTCTTTGTAGAGTATAAATTTTAGGGGTCTTTTTTTCTTTTTCTTTTTTTTTTTTT